>OZ024804.1:22863548-23318198 GCA_964017045.1 Omphiscola glabra | reverse complement strand
AATCTCTCTCAACAAACTTTGACCTGCGCTTCTGTCTGGGCCGTCTCGTGAGCTGGGGTCAGGATCGTTCAGACGCAACAGGTCCATGATGGTTTCGTAAAGGTCGTAGTTTGTTGTCAAGGACTGGGAGTTTCGTCGGAGATTACTCACGGCATCCGGGTAGTCGTCTGCCAGCCAATGCGGTAAACTCAGGTAGACGAATGGCGTCTTCATGTCTTCTGTGCTACCAAAAGCTTCAGTCTGGTGAAGGCCGCCTGAGGTCATGACCAGCACGCTGTTGTTCAGATGACCTAATTCAATGAAATCTTCTAAAAAGTTTCGCAGATCATTGTCCAAAAGTGTGGTCTCGTACGCGTCTGTCAGATTCAGACCCGAAAAATGTAGGTAAGAAAATAAGGGTTGACCTGGAAATTGCTTGAAGAATTTCCGTAAATATCCAAGGTGAAAGTTCTCACGGGAGGCTTCATCTCGGAGACATGATCTGGAACTCTCTGTCATCGCGTTGGCCGAGTGTAAAGCTCGCATGAGCGGCAGCGTGCTGTAGTGGGTTGGCAGGGAGTCGAACCACATCATGAGGTAAGGGATTGTACCTCGTCCTGGGTCGTCCTCGGTGCTCAGTGTTAAGTAACCCTCTCTCTCAAAGTGATTCCAAAGCAGGGAATTCAGCCGGGGGACGTCTTTGTCTAACAGCTTCCGTTCCATGACCATTTCATTTTCCGATTTGCCAGTCAACAGTGGGATGATATTGTCACGGACCGAGGCTCCCAGCTGAGAATGGTACTTCAGCTCAACGGACTTTAAATCACTGACAATAAAGTTATGGGCGTAGCTCAAGGACTGCATGAAATCGATGCCCGATAAGCCTTCTATTGTAACAATTATTACGTTCAATTTTGATTTGTAGGTCCCGGGTGACATGTTTGGTGTGCTGATCTGCTGCTTGATTTTCCCAGAGACCGACATGCGTGTCGGCGCCAGCGCTATGAACTCATCGGCCAGAATTGTCTTGTTCACGGCACAGACAACGTGAAGATGTTCAGTCTCCTTGGGTAGTTGCACCACGGTAGTAAACCAAACGCTCCAAGTCCCCAGTTCAAATCCAAGACTTTCCCGGCTATCGTAAATCACCTGGTACTTACAAACCGGTCGACTCGGGTTACCTTTCGAACGGGACCAGTCGGTGAATAGCTTGAAATCTTCATCTGTTCGAATCTCCAGGTTGTTTCCCAAACGGCACCTGTGCCTAAGATGGATGCGTCTCATATGGTGGGGATTGGAAGCAGCGGTCCCTGCCTGAGCGGGCTGTCTGCACGTTCGTGACGGCCACCGGGTCTTTCTTCTATCTGGCAGGACATTGAAGTTGGGAATGAACATCAACAAGACACAGCACGTGAGCGTTATTATTATTAGCCTTCTGGAGGGGACCTCGTCTCTGAACAAACTGAAAATAACTGGAATGTAGGCCAAGTAGTTATGAGACCAATCCAGGGCAAAGTATAAAACTAATTTAAATGAAACTTCACAGAGTATATTTAGACAATTAAGTTACATGGTCCATGATGTAAACACGGTCTATAATGTGACATGGTAATAAGGGGAGAGACTGCAATCAGGTTAGCAAAATAGGAAATGAGTAAAAAAAAGTATGGTCAAATCTAAAAAGGGAATGCAACAAAACAAGGAACGAGTCGACATGAAGCCTCTGCCAGTGAACAAACAACATAAAAAAACAGAATTATATTTAAAAAATAACACTTAGCTGAGAAGTAGTATCCGAGAGGGCAGCAAAAGAATTACACAATTTAATTTAATTGTTTTTTTTTTCTGCGACACACGGTCCATGATGTAACTCACGATCCGTAATGTGACACACGGTCCATAAAGTGACAAGTGGTCCAAAATGTGACACACGGTCCATGACATAATACATGTTCCATGATGTGACACTTGGTCCATGATGTGACACACGGTCCATGATGTGACACACGGTCCATGACACAATACATGTTCCATGATGTGACACTTGGTCCATGATGTGACACATGGTCCATGAAATCATGCATGTTCCATGAAGTGACATACGGACCATGAACTTCACAAAAAATTACGATGATGTCGTAAACATTTTTGTTGTTACTTGTGAAAGATCTTAACATCTTTAGTGTGAAATATATGGCTTTGTTTCCTTGACAATCTGTTTTTGAACAATTCCCAGTATGACGAAATTGCATTTTAACTGTTGCTGCAAGCAGAGCTGTCTCTGTAAGCGTTCCATCAATTCTCGCACCAAATATGCCAATAGCTATAACTTAACATGTCAAATAACTAAATTATATTTTGGTTACCTCGTGAGATCCTCATGGGGGTAGGAGATGTAGGCGTCACGCTTTGAAATGAACCTAAAATGTAAAGTTCACAGCGCATTAAACAACACAGCTACACTTCATACGAGCACAGTGTAATCTTACTGCGTGAGTAATGCAGGACAGGTGTCAGAAAACATTGGTTAATATATAAAGTGAGACGAAATCAGGGCCTCTATTTCATTCAGCGAGTCAACATTCTATCAGTTTAACTTGTAAGCCACGTTTCTCAAAGTCATTCATTATTATGTTTCGTTATTCTTCGTGCCATTTAAAATGAGGGCTCCTGATATAGGTTATCCACGAAATCAGCGTTGCTCAAACATTATTCCTCAACTCGTATGTCTTGCACACTAACTTGATCAACTCGTATGTCTTGCACACTAACTTGATCAACTCGTATGTCTTGCACACTAACTTGATCAACTCGTATGTCTTGCACACTAACTTGATCAACTCGTATGTCTTGCACACTAACTTGATCAACTCGTATGTCTTGCACACTAACTTGATCAACTCGTATGTCTTGCACACTAACTTGATCAACTCGTATGTCTTGCACACTAACTTGATCAACTCGTATGTCTTGCACACTAACTTGATCAACTCGTATGTCTTGCACACTAACTTGATCAACTCGTATGTCTTGCACACTAACTTGATCAACTCGTATGTCTTGCACACTAACTTGATCAACTCGTATGTCTTGCACACTAACTTGATCAACTCGTATGTCTTGCACACTAACTTGATCAACTCGTATGTCTTGCACACTAACTTGATCAACTCGTATGTCTTGCACACTAACTTGATCAACTCGTATGTCTTGCACACTAACTTGATCAACTCGTATGTCTTGCACACTAACTTGATCAACTCGTATGTCTTGCACACTAACTTGATCAACTCGTATGTCTTGCACACTAACTTGATCAACTCGTATGTCTTGCACACTAACTTGATCAACTCGTATGTCTTGCACACTAACTTGATCAACTCGTATGTCTTGCACACTAACTTGATCAACTCGTATGTCTTGCACACTAACTTGATCAACTCGTATGTCTTGCACACTAACTTGATCAACTCTTATGTCTTGCACACTAACTTGATCAACTCTTATGTCTTGCACACTAACTTGATCAACTCTTATGTCTTGCACACTAACTTGATCAACTCTTATGTCTTGCACACTAACTTGATCAACTCGTATGTCTTGCACACTAACTTGATCATAAATATTTTAATAAATATATTTATTTCTTTGCTTTGCCCATTCAACTGCAAAAAAACATGTTCAGACTAAAAAACTAGGTGAGACGAATACGTTGTCCCCCTGTTACACGCGAACGTTAACATGTCGACTGCTTTTTGATTCATCGCTGCTGTTGAACAAATGGTAATTTATGGACTCAATCAGGCTAAGAAAACGTTTCATGCCCAGTTTCGGATAACGACCTACGGAGATCGGTAGGACACTCGAAATTTAAAATAAGTCTACAGTATAAACAATGACCAGAACCCAAACAAATTTATTGAAGGTCAGGGGGTGAAAAGTATTTAAGAACTGTAACATGCACTTATTTTCGTCCAAATACATCGTAGTTGGTTTTAATGGAAAGCTTTATTTCTTAGAATTGATATATATATAGCTTCCTGTAACTTATGAACGTTATAGACACTTCAATCGGCTTGAATCATGGTCAAAACTGTGTTATTCTGGCTTAATTATATGCCCCCTTAATTTCTGACGCATCAACATTGAGCTTTCAATGAAGCACGCATTTGAATTGGTTACATGTGTGGAAAATTTACGTGTGATCGGATATCTTTTTATGAAATTATGTTGGACCGAGCAGTGTGGGCACTGTACATATACAATTTTTCAGTTTGGTCTTACCCCCCATTCCGAGATGGTGGGACCCAGTGCGTTCCGCACCGCCCAGCTACGCCACTGCTTGGGGAAGCATATAATAGGCAAACTTTGCGAAGTTGAAATAAAACCGAACTATTTTTTTGTTGCTGCGTCCTGAAATTCGTATAATTAAGTTTAACAGTACACTACAGGGTGTGGTCATACTATTTATCTTTCCAAAAAAATGAATGCTTCAGAATATTGTGATAGCTATTTTTTTTCTCAATAACATGAATGAAAAGCAAATATAATATTCCTAGTTTCAATATTGATCAGCAGTACTCCTCTTCTACAATCAATAAACAGCCTAAATAAAATATACACAAAAATTTACTTGATTATCGATAGGCACCGAAATATGGACATTTTCTTGTTTGTTTGCACCGTTCTAACCAGCAATTGTTTTAATTAATGTAAGCATAAATAATATCCTATAAATAAACGCTCCATTTGTTGTGTTTAATATTTATAATTTCCCCGATGCTTATTTATTGTTAGTAACTTACCACCAATTAGTAACACATTTTGATTAAAAATTGACAACCTTCTTGCTTTGTCTTCTTCTTACAGTCTCCAGTGATTAGAGCTACATACGCGTTGCAAATCAGCACTAGTGCTGTTAGGTGCGCTACAGATTCTACATAATTGCACACCATACATTGGTGACAAAAGGTTCAGGCTGAGATGTAAAAGAAACAATTGAACCATTTTATTGCCAAACTTCAAACATGTTTGATAATCTCATCTGGTTAGGATAGAAAATATCCTGAAAAAATTGAAATTCGCAACAGACTTGAAGCTGATGTTGTTGTTGTTTTCCAGTGAGTGTTGTTCTCTACTGACTGTTGTTCTCCACTGATGTTGCTGTTCCCCAGTGAGTGTTGTTCTCTACTGACTGTTGTTCTCCACTAATGTTGTTGTTCTCCAGTGAGTGTTGTTCTCCACTGATGTTGTTGTTCTCCTGTGTATGTTGTTCTCTACTGACTGTTGTTCTCCACTGATGTTGTTCTCCAGTGAGTGTTGTTCTCCACTGATGTTGTTGTTCTCCAGTGAGTGTTGTTCTCCACTGATGTTGTTGTTCTCCACTGATGTTGTTGTTCTCCAGTAAGTGTTGTTCTCTACTGACTGCTGTTCTCTAGTGAGTGTTTTTCTCCAGTGAGTGTTGTTCGAAAAAGGGAGCGTACCCATTAGTGATTACCTTTAATTAACGTAAACATATTGATATTAAAAAAATACACATGTGTCTATGATGATGCTGATATGCCTTGTCATCAATACTGTGTGCATCTGATTATAAATGATGATGCTGAGATGCCTTGTCACCAATAATGTGTGCATCTGATTATAAATGATTATACTCCTTTCGTCTCTCAAAGACGATCATCTAATTTCATATATTCTGAAGTGTTAGTCCTTTCCAATTTCCACTATTGACGATTATAAGTTGTGTTCTTTTGATCCATAAATGAACGTATGCGTCTATGCGGAGCAAACAAAACCAACGAAGAAACACACAAAACCAACGAAGAAACACACAAAACCAACCAAACACATTCGAACAAATATTATTTCTATACCGTTGTATATTGCAATAATCATTATTTCTATACCGTTGTATATTGCAGTAATCATTATTTCTATACCGTTGTATATTGCAGTAATCATTATTTCTATACCGTTGTATATTGCAATAATCATTATTTCTATACCGTTGTATATTGCAATAATCATTATTTCTATACCGTTGTATATTGCAATAATCATTATTTCTATACCGTTGTATATTGCAATAATCATTATTTCTATACCGTTGTATATTGCAATAATCATTATTTCTATACCGTTGTATATTGCAATAATCATTATTTCTATACCGTTGTATATTGCAATAATCATATTTCTATACCGTTGTATATTGTAATAATGATTATTTCTATACCGTTGTATATTGCAATAATCCTTAGTTTTATACCGTTGTATATTGCAATAATCATTATTTCTATACCGTCGTCGGCAAAAAGTTAATAGCCCAGCGGATTTCAATTTTTGCTTTGCGTCAATGCATTACTTCACGTAGTTCAGAAAAAAATCTGCGAGGAATTGCTTATGCATTAAACGTCTTTGGGACATATGTTAATTAGACTAGTGACATTTACCCTGCTCAAATTTTGACAGATAAGCCCCAGACATTGTTAACGTCAAATTGGGACAGATAAGCCCAAAACATTCTTAACTTCGAATTGTAACAGATAAGCCAAAGACATTCTTAACACGACCTCCTGTTGAAGATTTCTTTGTTCTACCGATGGTGGCATTTGGCCTTTACTGTTTTAATTATACAAAATGTTGGTTTCTCATTGATCCCCTTGTAAGGCTGTGTGGCAGTCCAACACTTTTTCATACTGGTACTTTTGCTGCCAGTCATTTTGCTGCCAGTCATTTTGCAACCAGTCAATTTGATATCGTCATTTTCCTGCCAGTCATTTAGCTGCCAGTTATTTTCCTGCCAGTCATTTTACTGTCATTCATTTTACTGCCATTGATTTTCCTACCAGTCATTTAGCTGCCAGTCATTTTCTTGCCAGTCATTTTACTGTCAGTCATTTTCCTGCCAGTCATTTTACTGCCAGTCCTTTTGCTGTCAGTCATTTTTCAGCCAGTCATTTTACTGCCAGTCATTCTCTTGTCATTTATTCCATACCGATCTTTTTTTTTTTTTGTCGGTGTTTGTTTTTTGCCGGTCGGTCTTTTTTTTCAGCCTGTCTTTTTTCCATTGGGTCTTGTTCTAGTCAGTATATTTCGGGTATTTAACCCGTTCAGTGACCAGTTGTTCCATCTGCCTGTTCCTGCCTCTGCACGTGGAAATGATCCCATTTTCCTCCCAAAAGCGGCCATAATATGCTTAACATGTGCATTACAGGAATTCAGTGGATAAAAACAATGTAAACTCGGTACTGGCAACGCATTTTTTAATTATTATTTTGTTCAGGATATAATTTTGTGGGATTCTAAATCAAACGGAATTAATATGCTTACATTGTAAACATGACGGTATTAGTTTTTGAGCTTCGTCACATTATATACGTATTAAATATATACCACCAGATTAATCAACAACTGTCTATCACCTTTGTTAAAAAATGTCAATTTATTCAGTTGTGTTTGTTTTGAACTCAACCTTCTGAACTCAACCTTCTGAACTCAACCTTCTGAACTCAACCTTCTGAACTCAACCTTCTGAACTCAACCTTCTGAACTCAACCTTCTGAACTAAACCTTCTGAACTCAACCTTGTGAACTCAACCTTCTGAACTCAACATTTCGTACATGATGGTTGCGTAATGTTCAAGGTTTTTATTGTTAATATCGTTAATATCCAAACTTTTTCTAAACATCGTATCTACTTACATCTTAGACAAATGCATCTTAGCTTCGTAAAACTTACTACTTACATATTACATTCATACATCTTCCTACTTACATCTTACATTCATACATCTTACAACTTACATGTTACATTCATACATTTCCTACTTACATCTTACATTCTTACAACTAACAAAAACATTTGGTAACATTTTTCCAATCAATAAGACAGTTACATAAATACACCACCATCACCACCCTCCAAACCCACAATAACACAAAAAAAAGAGAAATATTACAAAGCAACTTTCGCTTTATGAATAAAAAGATAGAACAATATTAGTGAACAAATATTGTATATAAGTAGTGAATTAAAAAACAACAACAGAGGTTGTGGATCGTGTCATTTGTTATTGTTAAGTTCAAAATTGTGCTGGTTTTAAGACCATAAAAGTGTTTAAAATGATAATGATAAGATAAGATATTTTTATTAATCCATATAAATGAAAATTTGTTGTTGTTTTTTCATTCATCGTACATATTTATTTCTGTCCTGAAAATGCTTGTTTGAGTTTTCCATTGTTCCCTAAAATTAGTCTGTATAAAGACATTCGGCGTGCAAATGTGTGGTAACGATAACTGTTGAGTTCTTGAGTGAGAACAGAGTCTTGGAATTTTTTTAAACGATGTTCTCGGTTTTCCTCTCCAAGATCAGGGTCACCCCTTTCGCCTGTTGCCAATGTGTCTTTGAATGTTTGTTTTCATCTTGCCATGTGTTTACAAGATGACGTACCATTCTTTTCAATATGGCGGTTATGGTCTTGGTGAATGGCAAAGATGTCCAAAAAACTCCACGTAACCGGTGTTCCGCAGGATAAAAACATAAGGTCATCAGTCAAAGCAAATAAAACACTTTAACACGTCTTGGTTTTATCAGTCAAAGCAGATAAAACACTTTAACACGTCTTGGTTTCATCAGTCAAAGCAAATAAAACACTTTAACACGTCTTGATTTTATCAGTCAAAGCAGATAAAACACATTCAACACGTCTTGATTCTAACAGTCAAAGAAAATAAAACACATTCAACACGTCTTGATTCTAACAGTCAAAGCAGATAAAACACATTCAACACGTCTTGATTCTAACAGTCAAAGCAGATAAAACACATTCAACACTTCTTGATTCTAACAGTCAAAGAAAATAAAACACATTCAACACGTCTTGATTCTAACAGTCAAAGCAGATAAAACACATTCAACACGTCTTGATTCTAACAGTCAAAGCAGATAAAACACATTCAACACGTCTTGATTCTAACAGTCAAAGAAAATAAAACACATTCAACACGTCTTGATTCTAACAGTCAAAGCAGATAAAACACATTCAACGCGTCTTGATTCTAACAGTCAAAGAAAATAAAACACATTCAACACGTCTTGATTCTAACAGTCAAAGAAAATAAAACACATTCAACACGTCTTGATTCTAACAGTCAAAGCAGATAAAACACATTCAACACGTCTTGATTCTAACAGTCAAAGCAGATAAAACACATTCAACGCGTCTTGATTCTAACAGTCAAAGAAAATAAAACACATTCAACACTTCTTGATTCTAACAGTCAAAGCAGATAAAACACATTCAACACGTCTCGATTCTAACAGTCAAAGAAAATAAAACACATTCAACACGTCTCGATTCTAACAGTCAAAGAAAATAAAACACATTCAACACGTCTTGATTCTAACAGTCAAAGAAAATAAAACACATTCAACACGTCTTGATTCTAACAGTCAAAGAAAATAAAACACATTCAACACGTCTTGATTCTAACAGTTAAAGCAGATAAAACACATTCAACACGCCTTGATTCCATCAGTCAAAGAAAATAAAACACATTCAACGCGTCTTGATTCTAACAGTTAAAGCAGATAAAACACATTCAACGCGTCTTGATTCCAAAGTACTCTATTTACGAAATCTGAAAAGGATGCACAGATCAAATCCATTTGCCTGGAAAGCGGCGCACCGGAATTAATGGTATTATTATGTAAAGGATTCTTAAATCTAATTGTCTCACAGGGCTTTACAACTAAATCAACATGACACACGCTTAGTAAAAGTAGCCCATAACATATTTAAATTTACTGAGGTATGCACCGTTCACCATATCTAGATTAGGCAAGGCCATGTAGCCCGCAGTTGCACCTGAGCTGGGCAGCTGACCTAGAGGGCTACAAGACAACGAGGAACCGAAGTACCAGCCGGCCCCTGCTTGAGCTGCCAGATTGGACGAAGAACCATCGTGGTCGTTATCCCAGGTAGAAAAGGGTGTCCCGCCACTGGACAGACAGTTGGTGATGGAGACGGAGTACCCAGACCCAGAAGCTGAATTAGATGACCCCGAAAAATCTATGTTATAGAAATTCGAGGGAGTGTCAACACTAACACCTGTATTTTTCCAAGAAACTATTACGTCATCATTTTCGAAAATAGCCTCCATCTTAAATTGAAGGGAGTTGTAAATTAAGAAATATCTGTAAATGTTATCGAGTCCTATCCAAAAGTTGCTTTCGTCGATTTTGTATCCTTTAACGAATTCAGCATATGTTTTGTTGTGACTGACGAGCCCATTGTTACGAAACACGTGATATTTGTAGCCAGTTACGATTACTTCACAGTATAATGTTGATATTGTCCCGTCGTTGTTCTTAATGTCCACCCAGTAATACCCCACGGGATACTGTTTGGGGGTCAAGAGGTCATTGCAACTTGTGGGCGCCGTGCTGCAATCTGAGCCCGTCCATCCTAGTTTACAAACGCACGCTCCAAGAGATGCATTGAAAACGGCTCCAACACCGCACGGGTCTGGTTTCTTGTACACCCGCACAGGAATCCTAATGCACGAGTCAACAAAATCCAAGTAAGAACACGGCTTGTAAAAGTAGCACGTCTTGGAACTGTCTCTCACGACTCCGTTGCAGCTTTGGTTTGAAGTACATTGGGCAATGCAATGAAGAAAACTTTGCGACTTCTGAAATTCGGCGCAATCTTGAAGAACTAACGTTAAGTCATTTATATTTGGGCAAGCTTCGTGCCTTGTCAAGTTTGATTTTAATATGCCACTTGCGTTTGCCAACACGAAATATAATAAAACGCAGCTTAAAAGTCGCCAACTGGTACACATTATCTTTGTCCAACACATGTCCTAATATCATACGGAGTTTTCTAAATTCCTTTTTTTATTGTATCGTCCGTAAAATTAGATATTTGGTCGCATAATTGACAACGTTGTTGTTTTTATTTGTTTTTTATTTTTTACAACGAATTCCTCTTTATCAACGATAACTAAATGCATCCCAATTGTCGAGTACAGGACTGACAGCTTCTTCCGTACGGTCTACAACACTTGATGACAAATGAACGCCCAATTCAATGCTCTCGTCAGGCGTTAATTTACGAGCATCTGATTCAATGAATGAAACTATTTTGATTGGTTGATAGATTTTTTGAATATTTTTTTTTTCTGCGCAATCAAACGCCATAAGATAAAAGGATTTTTTTACTCAGGTTAATTAGATACAAACATGTTTCATTGAATGCATCGTTGAAGGTCAATATTTGTACACCTTGATCATATTTTACTGACATAAATGTAGCATATTGTACAAGCATAAACAATCAATGAACACAAAAATCTAGATAATTATTTAATGAAATTAAGTAGAAGATGGGGCTGTGGCTAGATGGGGCTGTGGCTAGATGGGGCTGTGGCTAGATGGGGCTGTGGCTAGATGGGGCTGTGGCTAGATGGGGCTGTGGCTAGACGGTTCGATAGTTGAAATATATAATATTGGCTTTTTTAAAAAAAAAAGTTTAAAAATGTATGCATCAATGGGGTGTTTACAGAAGGGCATCTTGTTGGCATCCATTCACCTTCATGGGACGGTGGTGTAGCTCAGTAATTGTTGTATTATTTTTACTTTTCTGGACTGGCTCATCGAGTTAATCTCTGAGTGGCGTTATTCATAGGCATGGGTCACATGACCCACCATGGGGCAAGTCAAGTCCCCCCCCCCCCCTTTTCCGTGAAATTGTGTGCAATAATAAAAGAAACATATATTTTTATTTTTAAAAAAAACTAAACAAAATGTCATTTTTAAAATAATTTTAAATAGTAAATTGTGCCATAAATCAACAACAATTAGAGAAATTTATGAACTATCGCCACGCTCCATATTTTATATTATTCATATATTTAAAGCTCATTTTGTTAGAGGCTTATGCTATTCGATTATACATATCGAATTGTTTCGAAAATTGGCTCCGCCCGACTAAGAGCCGAAGTATAACTTCCTGTTGTTCGCATATACCGGTATTTTTATTTAGTTACGTTTTGCAACTTCACAAGCTTAAAGGCTATAGTGACACGGTACTAAACTACCTTTCCGTCAATATTTAGATCTATAATTTTAATACAGTTCCTGCTAAGTATCAAACGTGCGCAATCTCTTTTCAAACTCTATTTCATCGCTAAAGCCTGACTTTTTTTAAAGTATGGATAAGTGTTAGTTGTAATTTACGAGATGGCGTCAATTAAAAAAAAGTTATTTTATAATCTAATTTTAAATGTTCTCGTCTTCATGTCTTCATGTCTTTTAAGCTAGAAAAAAAAGAACATATATTAATTTTTTTTAAATATAAGAATTTAACGCACGCGAACAAATGGTGAAGGTTTCATGAATCAGTGTATCGAAAGCTTAAAAATAGCATTAGAAATAGCATTGACATTATTATGCCGAATGAATTTTTTTGGTACTAATTTTCTATATAAATCTTCTTCCTCAAATCGTTATTTTTAAAATAATTCAATGGATCTGGTTACAAAAAAATGTGTTTAAGGATATCGAAAAGTAAATTTGTGATTTAACTTAACAAAATTGTAGTCCTTTGAAATTCGAGATAATAATTACATTCAACTAAATTGCGGTACATTATACTTTATTTTTATACGACTAAACTTCAGATAAGTTGCATATAAATAAATAAAATAATGCTATAAAATCTTATTAGAAAATAACTTGTCTATCTGACGTTGATGTCGGTTTCGATTCCAAACGATGCTCAAGAATGATGATGCATCCTGCTGTTGCTGTCGGTTTCGATTCCAAACTATGCTTAAGAATGATGTTGCATCCTGCTGTTGCTGTCGGTTTCGATTCCAAACGATACTCAAGAATGATGATGCATCCTGCTGTTGCTGTCGGTTTCGATTCCAAACGATGCTCAAGAATGATGTTGCATCCTGCTGCTGATGTCGGTTTCGATTCCAAACTATGCTCAAGAATGATGTTGCATCCTGCTGTTGATGTCGGTTTCGATTCCAGACGATGCTCAAGAATGATGTTGCATCCTGCTAAGCATCTTTACGCTACTCACTATCCACATGATGACGAGCCCCCCTAAGGAAAGTCAATGTACTTAGATTATGATCGATGTTCCTATAAATGCCATGTGGTGCCGCAATGAATGAGTTGCAGGAAAAGAATACAAAATATACATACTGGACTTTAAGGATGACAAGAGTAGGCAAGCCACTGAGAAAACTGATCAAGCCGAAAACAACGGTTTTTTTGCCAGGCCTATCCTCACTGAAATTGTAACTATCGATTGGTTGGTATGGGTTTGTGATTAAACGATATTTAAAAAAAAATTGGCAGCTGAGATGTTGATTCAATAAAACGACCGAATTCAAAATCATTGATTGCCATTTCATAGCCTAATTTTATATGTTGATATTTCAGCGTTAAATTTGTATGATGCTGATAGTAATGAATCGCAGCCCTGAGAACCACTGGCGGCAGCTTCAAACTCCTGCGAGTGTGAAATGGTCAGGTCACTACTCTTACTTTGTTCTTCAACCCCACTTGCATGTTTGATGTAGACACAGTTGTTAAATTACAACATGTCTTACAGTCATCATCACCGAATGAAATGCCTGAAAGAAACACTTCTTGCAGCAATCAACTCGCTGCCAAATAAAGACTTTTCCCCATCTGTTTGCCAAGCTATTTATCTTGCACTTTATTGACCAACAACAACACGCCCCTTGTGATCTTTTCTTTAGTACCCTCAGACGAGTCAACTTGTCTAATTTATGTTAAGTAATAAATATTATTTTCAAAATGACTGTTTCATGTTTGCAAATTTTCTTTATTTATATTCGTTATCGAATGTCACCAGATAAGCTCAAGACATTTATAACGTTCCTCAGGTTGATGTTTACTTTCTTGTACCGATGCAAGCATTTGCCGAAGAGCTTAAATTTGTATTTTCTGTAACCAGTATTAAAGCTTAGCCTTACATTGTTTTATTTACACAAATTGTTTGTGTATCATTAATCTACTTTAAGCTTAGTCTTACATTGTTTTATTTACACAAATTGTTTGTGTCTCATTAATCTACTTTAAGCTTAGCCTTACATTGTTTTATTTACACAAATTGTTTGTGTCTCATTAATCTACTTTAAGCTTAGTCTTACATTGTTTTATTTACACAAATTGGTTTTGTCTCATTAATCTACTTTTCAGCGTAATCGCAGTTCAAAAAGTTTTCCAAACTGTATTAATTTTTCCTGCCGGTCTTTTTCCTGCTGGTCTTTTTCCTAATTTTTTTTGTTTTGCCTTTTCTTTTTCAAGTCGGTATTTTTCAGAAATGTAAACATTCAATGAGAAAATCTTCTATCTGTTTGTTTCTTTGGGCTTTGAGCCTTGTGCATCTGCACGTGGATATAATTCCATTTTCCTCCCAAATACGGCCATACTATGTTAAGCATGTGCATGGCATGAATACTGTGAATCTAAAATATTGTAGAGAACCTTATGTCGTCTGTATTCTATTTAGTAGAGAACCTTGCTCGTCTCTTCTCTCTATTTAGTTTGCAACCTTGTACACTCCGTCTCTCGTACTGCACAAATCCGACAACTCAAGATGGTTATAGTCTTTGCTCTTTTATTTGTCTTATCCTTGACTTCACTTTCTCTCACTCTCTCTGTCGTACTAAACTCCGACTGTCCCGGTTCGTCTCTATCTCGATTCTCTCACGTCTATTCACTACTCCTGTCCGTCGGAGTCTCCTATCTGGCCACTAGCCTCCCCGGCTGAGTTCTCCCCAGTCCCGTTCACTGTCCCTTTTTATAAGTCCCGCCTGGCTAGAGATTTCTTCCCTGGGATTTAATCTTATTACTAAATCTCAGGCACTTAAATTTTCCCAACGTGTAATTGGTCATAACCCAGCACCTAGCGGTTGTACCGCGGCAATCTGACCCGCTTGACCGTTGGTCAGTTTTCGCCCGGTCCGGACTGACACTAACAGTTACAGTGACCCCCTTCATTATCCCACCGTGGATCTTGTCATAACCCAACTCCGCAACAGTCGTCCCGGGGCAATGGGACTGACACTAAAATGTTGTAAAGCCCACCTTCCGTTTAAATGGACATTAACCGTTGGTCCGTTACCTTGACCCCCCCCTACCCATGTAGGAAACAGGTCGACTACCTACCCATGTAGGAAACAGGTCGACTACCAAGGTCTGAACCCTCCACAATATGTCAACTCATGAATGGCAACAAAATATTCTATTTTTTAAATTATATATATATATATATATATATATATATATAATATATATATATATATAATATATATATGTCTTGTTGTTGTTTGTTCTTGTTGTTCGTCCGTCAAATCGACTAGGACAATCCAGTTATCCGGTTAGGGGGTTGAGTTACGGTGGGTTCGTAGGTGGCTGGCTAATTAAATACGTGCTCGGAAAAGTCTGTGGCACCGCGGGCAGGGGATAGTTGGTGCAGTCGTGGATTTAATAATGTTCTTTCGGGCTTGCCTGCGTGTCTCAATGGTGGCCATCCTACTGGCTTCATAAGCTTTAGCCCCATTCTTGACCGCTGATCTCCACCTGACTCTGTCCTGAGCTGTCTGCTCCCATTTGGTAGTGTCGATGCTGAAGGCCTTTAGTGCCACTTTCAGTGAGTCTTTGTAACTTTTTCTTTACCTTCTTTGGAGCGCTTGCCTGTCGTGAGTTCACCATAGAATATTTGTTTAGGGACAACGTGTCCCATCCTGCGTAGTTGATACTGCATCAGGGTGGTGAAGATACTTGGTATGTTTGCTCCAGCGAGAACCTCTGTGTCAGGAACTTTGTCTTCTCACCTGAGGCTGATGAGTTTCCTGAGGCTGGTTGAGTGAAAATATTTCAGTTTTTTGGCGTGACGCTGGTAGACTGTCCACTTTTCACATCCGTAGAGCAATGTCGAGAGGACTGCTGCTCTATAGACCTTGATCTTTGTTTTCCTTCTGATACCTCTCCTGTCCCAAACAGTGCTGAGGAGCCTGCCAAATATAGCACTAGCTTTTGCAAGTCTGGCATTCATTTCTTCATCAATGATGACATATCTGGAGAGGATGCTTCCCAAGTAAGTACTTTAAGACTATGTCCGCTGATGATGATTTTGGGTTCAGCGTAGGGCCTACTGGGAGCTGGCTGATACAACACCTCGGTCTTCTTCGCGTTGATTGTTAGGCCAAAGTTGTTGCAGGCCTCAGAGAAGATATCGACGCTTTGTTGCATGGCGGTTTCAGAGTCAGCACTGAGGGCACAATCGTCCGCAAACAGAAGCTCGTTGACGGTGCTATGTTTTACCTTTGTTTTAGCTTTAAGCCTATTTAGGTTGAAGATAGATCCATCCGTGCGGAAACGGATTTGCAAGCCCGTTGTGGAGTCCCTGAACGAATCAGATAGCATTGCAAAATACATTATACTGAAGAGCGTTTGAGCCAGGACACAGCCCTGCTTCACTTTTTGTGACAGGGAATGCTGGAGATGACTAAACGTTGTCCTGCACTCTGGCAATCATGCTATCATGCAGCTGACGGATAATGTTGGTGAATTTCTCTAGGCATCCGTACTTCTTCATGATTTTCCACATGCCACCTCTATTGACCCTATCAAAATCCTTATTCAGGTCAATAAATGTGGAATATAGGTTCATATTTTTCTCCTGACATTTCTCTTGGAGCTGTCTGGCAGCAAACACCATATCGATAGTTCCTCGTTCTTTTCGGAAACCAAATTGACTTTCGGGTAGAGACCTAGCTCCAGATGTGCATTCAGGCGGTTCAGAAGGGCTCGGGCCAAGATCTTGCCCGCGATGGACAGCAGTGAAATTCCGCGGTCATTGTCGCAGGCCTGGCGGTTTCCTTTGTGTTTTGTACAGGTGGATAATTGAGTCATCTTTGAGGTGCTGTGATACAGTTTTCGTCTGCCAGATGATCTGGAATAGACGCAATAGCTTATCCGTCAACGCTGGTCCACCCTCTTTGTAGATTTCGGCAGGAATCATGTCGGAGCCAGGTACTTTAACATTGGACATTTGACGGATTGCTGTCTGTATCTCGACCAAAGTTGGGACAGCGTCCACTGACTTGTTCGTTGGGACCTGGGGAAGTCTTTCAATGGCCTCATCATTAATGATGGAAGGCGTATTCTGCACACTATTAAAGTGTTCCGCCCATCTTTCCAAGATTTGTTCCTTGCCTGTGATGAGTGTAGAACCGTCTGCACAAAGGAGAGGGGAAGAGCCTGAGCTGGTAACTCCATAGATTTCTCTCAGGCCACTGTAGAAGTTTTTCATGTTTTTTTTTGTCTGCAAATCCCTGAATCTCATCAGCTTTCGCACTCAGCCAGGAGTCTTGCATCTGGCGCAGTTGCAATTAGACCTTGCTGCGGATGTTCCTCGGTGCAGTTGTCTTTGCTGCACTCATTGGGTCATCATGGAGGGCTTTGTACGCCTGACGTTTTGCTGAAGTAGCTATTTGGATTGCTGTGTTGTTTTCATCAAACCAATCCCTGTGTTTTCTGATAGAGGGTCCGAGGATCTCAGCGGCTGTGTTATACACCGTCTCACGAAGTGTGGTCCACGCTGCTCCCGAGTCTTGGTTGTTCATTGTTATGGAATCCAGGGTGTCACAAAGGTTTGTCTCACATCAGGGATCTTCAGCTTACTGATGTTGAGGCGTTTCGGAGCTTTGGTGGCCTGAGGTCGTCTCTTAGGTTGGATGTGAATTTTCAACTTTGAGACGATGAGGCGGTGATCCGTCCAGCATTCTGCGCCGCACATGGCCTTAGTCACTCTCACATCCTGCCTGACCCTATTTCTGACGATGACATAATCTATTAGGTGCCAGTTTTTAGAACAGGTGTGTATCCAGGAGATCCTGCTTCGCGTAGGCAGGTTAATGTGGTGTTTGTTGTTAGAAGGCCGTGTTCAGCACAGGCCTGTAGTAGCAGTAGGCTGTTGCACTTTCAAACACCATACTTCCCCAACACTCCTGCCCAGGAGGTGTAGTCACTGCCGACACGTGCATTGAAATCTCCAAGAATTATGAGTTTTTCAGCAGTCGGTGTGGAGCAGATAATAGTGTTCAGGTCCTAAAAAAACTTATCTATGGACTCTTCTGTGTTTGTCATGGTGGGTGCATAAGCACTGACTAAAGTGGCAGCCTTCCTTCCATGGCAGACGGGGAGTTTCAACGTCATGAGTCGGTCATTGATCCCCTCTGGAGAGCTTGCTCGCAAGAGAGGTTTTGATAGCAAAGTCAACCCCAGCTTCACGCCTTACATCAGGGTCTCGTACGCTCCAGAAGAAAGAATAGCCCGCAAGCCATTCCGTGAGTTCACCTTTGCCAGAGAGTCTGGTTTCACTTAGGGCCGCGATGTCTATGTTGTATCTGGCAAGTTCCTGAGCAATGAGCGCCGTGCGTCGTTGAGGTATGTTTGTAGAGTCCCTGTCAATTAGTGTGCGGATGTTCCACGTGGCAATTTTAAGTGAAATTAAGCCAAAATTATGGAATAGTTTGACTCAATCTTTGATGGGTATTGAAAAGGACAAAACATCATTTAAGAAACACTTTAAAACTTTTTTTATTTAAATAGATTTATGAAAACTAGAGCGCAGTGTCCATGCAAAAGTAGCATGGAGACCAGCGCTATATAAATATACAATCAATCAATCATGTCACAACTGTTTCTAAATATGTTATGTACTTATATCGTACACAAAAGCATCTTACATACATGCATACGTCTTGACACTTACAACTTACATTCACACATCGTATTACAAATGAAAATATTTCATAAATTTTTTTTCAAATCATTAAGACACTTACATAAATGTGCCTGATATAAGACCTGCCCCTTCCGCCACAAACCCACAACAAAAGAAATAGAAATATTAATAAGTAACTGTAGCTGCGTTAACCAAAAAAAAATTAAGAAAACATAAATGCGAACAAACCTTTGATATATGTTTTGAATTTTTAAAAAATAGCACAGGTTAACGATGGTTTCCTTGTTATGTTCAAAATTGTGCTGGTGTCAAGACAATACATCGTTTAAACTGATTTAAAGGATTCTTAAAATTGAATTGTTTCACAGGGCTTTACAAATAAATTAACATGACACGCGCTTATTAAAAGTATCCCATAACATATTTAAATGTACTGAGGTATGCACCGTTCACCATATCTAGATTAGGCAAGGCCATGTAGCCTGCAGTTGCACCTGAGCTTGGCAGCTGACCCAGAGGGCTACAAGACAACGAGGAACCGAAGTACCAGCCGGCCCCTGCCTGCGCTGCCAGATTGGACGAAGAACCATCGTGGTCGTTATCCCAGGTAGAAAATGGTGTCCCGCCAATGGACAGACAGTTGGTGATGGAGACCGAGTAAACAGGCATAGAAGATGAACTAAATGTACCCGAAAAATTTAGGTTATAAAAGGTCGTAGGATTGTCAATTTTTACACCTAAATTTTTCCAATTGGCCATGACTACATCATTTTGTAAAATAACATCCATCTTAAATTGAAGGTTTTTGTAAATTAAGGAAAGTCTGTAGGTGTTATCCAGTCCTATCCAGAAGTTGCTTTCGTCTATTTTGTATCCTTTAACGTAGTCAGCATAGGTTTTGTTGTGACTGACGAGCCCATTGTTACGAAACACGTGATATCTGTAGCCAGTTACGATTACTTCACAGTATAATGTTGATATTGTCCCGTCGTTGTTCTTAATGTCCACCCAGTAATACCCCACGGGATACTGTTTGGGGGTCAAGAGGTCATTGCAACTGGTGGGCGCCGTGCTGCAATCTGCGCCCGTCCATCCTAGTTTACAAACGCACGCTCCAAGAGATGCATTGAAAACGGCTCCAACACCGCACGGGCCTGGTTTCTTGTACACCCGCACAGGAATCCTACTGCACGAGTCCACAAAATCCAAGTAAGCACACGGCTTGTAAAAGTAGCACGTCTTGGAACTGTCTCTCATGACTCCGTTGCAGCTTTTGTTTGAGGTACATTGAGTTGTGCAATGGAGAAAACTTTGCGACTTCTGGAAGTCTGCGCAATTTTGAAGAACTAACGTAAAGTTGTTGATATTCGGGCAAGCTTTGAACCTCGTTAATTTTGATGTCAATATGCCACTCGCGTTAACCAACATGAAATGTATTAAAACGCAGCTTATAAGTCGCCAACTGGTGCACATTATTTTTGTCCAAAACATCTCCCAATACCGTATGTGTTAATCTAACTTTATTTTGTTTTCTTGTTTAATCAATGTAAATTTAAATATCAGTTCACATTAATGACACACGTTCTATTTTTTAATAAAAAGAAAACAAAAACAACAAAAAAAGTTTTCTGTTCACCAATCACGGAACTGCATCTGAGTTTCCTAGTAATGCTCTGACTTTTCTTACAATACCATCTGACAACATCTAATTATAAAAAAACATGATAGAATGTACTCAATTCAAGATTCTCTTACTTTATAAGCCTATAATTCGATGAATGATTTTATTCTGATTGGTTGATTGATTTTGACGTAACGAAACGCCTTCGGTTAAAAGGCTATGACTTTCTTAGGTCATTATTATTTAAAAAGCGTCTCATTTTACTGAAACACTTGTAGAATATGTTACAAGCATAAAAACAGAGGTCTTGGGAATTAAAAAGTAAAGTTAAGTAGAGGATTGTGCTGTAGTTAGCCAGATTCAATGTTGAAGTATATAATATAGGCTATTTGTTTGTAAAAAATATGTAAATGTGTATACATATATGAGGTGTTGACAAAGGGCATGTTGTTGGCCTCCTTCCATCTTCTTGAGGCGATGGAGTAGTTAAGTAAACACTGTATTACTTTCACTTTTCTCTAGTGGCTTATAAAGTTTATCTCGGAGATGTGTCATTATTATTTTTTTTTTTAAATTTCGATTTAACAAATCCAAAGGGAAATATAACATTATGGTTATAGCTGCATTATACCTCTCATAAATTCTAAATGTATCTGTATTAGACAAGATTTTAAAATTTTAATTAACTATCTTGTATAATATCATCTTTTCATGTTTAGACCGTTGTATTTATATAATATCAAATAGATGTAAATGATAGTAAATGCTGTACAAATACTGTTTTAATTGCATAAAGTTACGGTACGTGCAGTATTTCCTGACTCGACAGAATAAACAAGAGACATTGCCGTGAATTAGTGTAGATTCTCACATGTTTCTTTATAAACCTCTGTTCGAATAATTAATTCGATTTTGTATCATCGATTAATTTTTGCAAAATGCAAAGCGCTTGAGTACAAATATAGTCATACTGAATGTATAGTCCTACAGGATGTATAGTCCTACTCGATGTGTGGTACTACTGGATGTATAGTCCTATACGACGTATAGTCCTACAGGAGGTAAAACCATACATGATGTATATTCCTAAATGGATGAATAGTCCTACTTAATGCATAATCTTATTGGATGCATAGTCCTACTTGATGTACCAAAGTACCTTCAGTTTTATTTTCTGGCTTGTCTGAAGGTTTACGGCAAACTAAAACTTTAAAGGCCCTGTAGATTTAACCATTTTAAAACATATAATGAGAAAACTTAGAGTCATTTGTTGAAGCCCAATCTCCACGCGGAGTTCGTCACACCTGATTAAATTTGCACACGATCAAAAGGCGACCACTTTCATGTAATTGTATTGTAAATGCCCACAGCAGAGTTCATTAGAAAAACTGACAAAAAATATAAAGGCAGATGCGGTGTTAAACAATGAGTGAAATATCGATACAGTCGAGTGTTGACCATCACCTTCAAAGAAGATGTCCCAGTTACATGATTCCTTGATCAATAAGTGACGCGTGCCTTTGTCAGACTGATCGACAGTTGAAAGGCCAGAAAATGTTTGGAGGCTGTAAAGTGGCCAAATAGGTATTCTTGCTTTAGCTACGCTACTGGCATTGACTGGGACACGCCCATACCTCGGACCGTTCGACAAAATGAGACGCAACAAAATATTCCAAAGTTCAATGGGTTTGAGGGCTTCCGTGTTGCTAAATAAATGATATTTACCTAAAGCTCAATGCGACCAAGGACATTCTTGTTGATAGTAAACTATTCTTCTTGTGTCAATTGTTTGCATCCGAAACAATGAGATGACGAGAGTCGCATCTTTGAGAAAAACCAACAAGCCTTAGTAATGAATTCATGCGACTATTGATTGGTAAGTGTTAATAGATTTTATAATGGTCATGGTGTTGGCGCTTTCCCGCGCAAGCGTATGCTTTGTTCCTACAGGTGACTGGAACAATGGAGTATCCCCTGGTGTGTGGTTAGCCAAACAAAGTTTCTATGGTTTGATGGCGAACACATGCCATTCATTTAAATGTTGCCGCGCTCTGTCAGGAAATGGTAAACCTAATGTTTGTTTTGACAAATAATTAATCTTCAATGGTAACTATATTTCGTTTGTTGCAATGGTCCAAAACAGCTTTAATCTATGCCAGGGGAAAGTCAGGTGACACACCCCTTATAGTCCAACCGGGAGGAAATACATACAACAATAAAGAGAAAATATACTTTTGTTATGCACTCTTTCAATAAAATTAGTGAAAAAATGGAACCATAGAAATATCATCCCTCTCAAAAAATATTTAAGATCCGATTTTTTAGGCAAGTTTAGAGACACAGCATTCGATTTTAAGTCCCGTATTGTTCCACACAAAAACAAACCCCAAAAACTCCCGAGTTTGAACATCCCCCCTCCCTCGGGAAAGTCAAATTCCTCCTCAAAATAATTTTTAAAAATTAAAAATGAATACATTTTAAGAAGCACAGTAACTGTTGCATTTAACCAATTTCAATTAGTGGAATCTATAAAATAACGCTACGCTCGATATATTTGATGACACTTATATATAAAATTCTAATCTTGTTATAGCATTCGGTTATCAAAATCGTTCTGTCCGCTGCAATCTTACTTCCAGTTGTTGGCATGTATCGCCATTTTGATTTTTTTTTTAACTTCAAAAGTTTAAAGACTTGAATGACACTGTAGTAAAATATAATTATATACCTACTAAAGGTCCACAATTTTAATAACAGTTATGTGGTAAAATTTGGAAATATTCATAAAAGTTAGTTGTATTATTATAAGTAAGCTGTTTTTCTTTCCATTTGCGTTAAGGATATAATATAATGTTTGTAGTGCTTTTTAGTGACGAAAACCTTTTCAATTAATTAATTATTTTTTTTTTAAAATTTCTTTTATTAATTAAGTAGCTATCCCCAAAATAAAGTAAATAAAAAATAAAGGCTACATTACTTTTTTTTAGCAATATAATCATTTTGTTTCAATAACACAAGTAGGTCAAACACTTTTCCGCCCCCCCCCCCTCTTCAAACCCTGCAATGGAAGATGACAATTGAGAAAATATTTACATCACATATTTAAACCCCTAAGATATCCATGGCACCCCGACGTCGTAGGGGCTGCAGGGCGCACGCGATCGTTCTAAGCTTTAGTGACACTTACATTTTTTAACTATGATCTTTTCCGTTGCGTTCCAATAAACTGTAGAAGTTTGCAAAATTAAATTCAGATTTGCGATAAAATACATTCTTGTATATTAAATTTATCAAAAACGTTTTACGGGACTATACAGATGTAAGGGGCGAGAATAATCAGGGGAAATGCGTACCTTCAAGGGTGACAAAACTAGAATGAATTTAATTTACGTCCCCCTGGATTTTAAGATGCTCTTGATCATTACTAGTGCTAATTTTGGCAATTCTCACCCGATTGTATGAAAAGATACCTCAAAAGTATCTGAAAGAAACAACAAATTCAAGTATGCGCCAAAATGCTCCCATGCATTTTGAGTTTTCCCGACCTTATTTATCAGCCTCAATTTCTGAACACCATTTCCTCTCGCTGATTACAGTATGTTACAGTATGGGGTTGATTACAAGCTTGTACCAAATGATTACCCTGGGCACGACACAACCTGAGTGAATTCAACTTATGTATGGCCCCGGGCGTCATAATTCTTCACACAAAACCTTAAAAATGTCCTTCCCCGTTCACAAAGTGTCATAGAAACATTGAATTCATCTATATTAAACAAATACACCTCTTGATTTTGAAAGACCCCTTCACAGATCAAGATTAATCGGCGCCCTCAACTGCCGCCCTACTTCCCGATGAGAATGATCGCTAATTTTGGTGCCGATTGATACACTGCTCAGAAGCGTAGGTACTATTAGTGCCGCCATGGGTGGCCAAATATTTTTGCCGCTCTCGCGTATCACGACAAAAAACACTGCAGTTGTCCGAAAATGTCGTACGCCAATAAAGAAAGAGTGACACCTGTGTAGACCATCTCACCCAACAACTTTGACGCCACTAGCAGGGGCGTATCTAGATTGTTTGGTGTCAGGGGAAAATATTGATTTTTTTATAACTCTGAAACCCATTATTATCAACCATTAAATACCACCAAAGCCCATTTTGCCACCCCCCCCCGGCTAATCTGGCGCTTCATGGACGTTTGTCCCATATGCCACCCCCTAGCTACACCTGTGGCCACTGGCAACTGGAATAACCCCTCCCCCCCCCCCCCCCCCCCCCCCGCGGAAAAATCAGAAATGTAACCACAGGGGATAAATATCTGAAAGTTACACTGATCACCACTACTTTTAGTTGATCCCTATAATCAGCATTATTTTTTTAAATTTATTGTTTGCAACCAGTGATTATTTCAGACGTTCCTCTGGGGAGGGGGCACCACCCCGGAACAAGTTAACTGCCCCCCCTCCATCGACGTCAGGGTTAAAACGTGTTTAATAATATGCGAAAATATAAATATGTATTTTTTTATTGTATTTAAAAGTATTGTCACTGTAAAAAAACAATTTGCTCAATATGTTTGAGGTTATTCTTTATGCAGCTTTTTGGTTGTTGTTTTTTTGCATCATACTAAGTTACTTACTATATGGGGAAAAGTAGGGCATTTTCTCGGAAGAAATCCGAGTTAAACCTGCCTTCATCGCATTAAATGCATGTATTTTTAATTAGTTTATGATAACTATCAAACATCGGCTATATGTTGCTCTACAATCTGACATCTTCTTAAAGTCTAGCGCAGCCTGTCTTTTTTTAATTGTTGCTTCTATGGTTGAATCTTGGAACAATTGGTCCATCTTTAGGTTTGTACGAGTTTTTTAATCCAATTTTTGTATAACGCTGGGCAATTTATTACCTGAGGATTTTCCGCTCTCATGCTCGGCTTTTTGGTAAAAGACCAAGTCTCGCGTAAATTACAAATGGTCTTATTATAGGGGTGTATGTTGCTGTCTTTGTTCTGCTTAATAGGTTTTTGCTTCCTAGCAGTCTTTGAAGGCTCAAGTAAGCATTGTTGCCTGCTGTTATCTTTCAAAACCAATTTGAAAACACATCTATTTCGCAAACACCTGATGGGGTGATTTTGTCTACCATCTTTTCCAACTAGCTATTATCTTCCTAGATGCATATTGGCTTGTGTTGTTTATGATTGCAAGGTTACGTAATACTTTGAGTTGGTATGCTTGTTTGTAGTTTTGTATTGTTGCGTTTTGTATTTCAATGTGGTAAAATATAGATTGTTGTCATTTCTCTTTCAATGCGATTGACTTTGTACCGCGCTTCGAGCCTTCGAGGATGAAGCGTTATTATCAAAAAAACTTTATTATTATTATTATTATTTCTTTCACCTTCGACATAGTGTTGTGCTCATTTATATTAGCTCCTAGATAATTGAAAGTAGCAACACTCTGAAATGTGTGGTTGCTTATTTTGATTTTGTCACAACTATGGCTTCTTCTTGTCATTACCATATACTTTTTCTTAGCTTCATTTACCTTCAGACCAACTTCAACTAAGGCATCTTTAAATTCCTTGAATGCTTTAATTATATCATTGCTGTATCCGCCCAATAGAGCTATACCGTCAGCATGTCAGGCACTGCAATGTTTGGCTATGTAAAGTTTCTTAGTACCATTGTTATGTAATGTTTCTCTAAATATTGTAGTCTGTGGTAATTCCACTGGTTCTCAAATGTATTTTTATCTTAACCGTATCTAATGTGACGATGAACAGGAAACGTGATAGTAAATCTCCATGTCTTATGCCCTGATAAGTCTTGAATTAACTCAACTACTCTCCCTGTAATATGATTCTACTTTTTAAATAAGCCATTGTCTTTTCTATCAACCGAATAAGTTTGTTGGGGAACACAAGTTCATGTAGTGCAACACACACATATTACCTGTCTACACTGCCACTAGCCGTTTTGTAGTCAACGTATAAATTGTATATGGGGATAATGTATTTGTTGCATTTCTCTTGGAGACAGCCGCTATCAATCTACCCATACTGGTAGAGGCCTAGGATCTTTTAACTCCACCTTTCCAACTTTATTGCTGAACTTAGATCTCCCGGCTTTTACCTTTGCTCTATCCTCTTGTTTTAGTTACCAAAATATTTGACAAGCTAACGAAATGCTTTCAGGCAACACTTCAGTTGTTTGTTTTTACGGTACAATGTGTGAGTGTAGCGGTAGTGATTATTCTATTAATGTACCGTGGAGGCTATAATTGTAATGAATTTACCGGTAGTACTTATAGCTAGTCTATGCGTGTACCGGTAGTAAATATTGCAAGTCTCATAATGTACCGGATGGTTTTAGTCTAATTTGAAATCCTTGTTGCACTGATTAGTCTGGGATTTGTAGCGTACAATAGGACTAACAGCACTAAGATCAGTTTAGTGTGTTACGTGCCGTTATGGTTATGAACATTTATAATGGTGTAAGATTTGGCTCGCGGAATAAACAATATATAATGAAGGATTGAAAATCAGCATAAAACGAAATATACACCACAGCTTGTTATAATAATGATATTCAATTTAATTATATTATTAAATTTCTATAAAAGCACGAATTGATATACAGAACCCCAAAATTTGTATGAGCTTAAAGCAAGCCAAGTGAAAAGGTGCACGCCTCGAAATATTACAAAGATTGGTTTACGCAAACGCATCAAGAGAACCATTATTGGAATTGTATAGCGTCTCGCATTGGTATAGCTAAAATCTCTCCGACTTGGAAAACTGCCGGCATATACGTGATAAGGGATCTGAATCGGCTAGTTAAGAAATTCTAGAACTTGAATCACCCGATAGCATTCTTTAGAACAAATAGATCGTCTTCAAACGTAAGCAATCTTTTCACAATCAAGGATAGGGTGGGTAAGGAGTGATACTTCATATTTATTCCGTGACGTCAATATTTAAAAAAGAGCATAAAGGTGATAACTGATTCTGTTTAAAAATAGGCCTAGACATAGGGCATAACCATGGGATATGTAGCATATGATGTGTCAACAACAATAATATCAAGATGGAATATATTATAATGTGTCAACAACACTAATTTATGTTATAACGCAGAAACAAGAGACTTGCCCGTGTGACTTACAAAATATGTACATTCATAAATGGCGTTAGCCAGCCGTCGAGGCAAAAAGCACTTAATTCGCTCCCCAGATCACATCCCCTCAAGCCCGAAAAGCCCCGTAACTATTGCTCTGCAAAGTGGCATGCTACTTTAGCATGCTCACTGCTCTATGGTTTACTCAAATTTATTACACAAAAAGTCTTTAAATGTTTTCTAAATGATTTACTGTCCTTTTCAATATTCCTCAAAGATGGAGGTAAACTATTCCATAACTTTTGCGCTACAAGCTTCAAAAGAGCGCACTCCGTACGACTTTTTTCTGTGTTGATCCACACTGGGAATTTTCAGTAAGGACTGAGTTGAGGACCGCAGGTTCTTTAAGGTTACATGTTTATAAAGCATTTCTTGAAGATATTCCGGTGCAGGATGGTGCATCTACATCCTAATATATCCCCCTACTGTTAAGGCCTTGTATGTGTTTTGTGATTTGGCTGTGGGTCGGAGAGTATTAGGGTAGATGCTGCTATTAAATGATTGGTAGGTTGGACGCACTTTGCTTACCAGCAAATGACGTATTATTGTGCACTGAGTTGTGATTTAGCAAATAGCAGCAGTATCAAGAATGATATTGACAATGTAGTTTAGTTATAGAATTGTTTGGTTCATAAAGACATGTTCTTCTATGAATTCAATGGTTTGTTTATTAATTATAACCCCTAGACAAACGAAGCTATCGTAGCTGGTAAGATCGGGTTCGTCACACCTGCCAATACAGTGCGCTCTTTAATAGAGTTGTCCACAGTAGATTTCTTCCTCGTAAATAGTTCACAATGTAGATGGGACGAAAAGATTGCCTGGGAACTGCCTCCTCAGTGTCTGTGTATTTAGAATCATTAACATGTGGCTGCCACTACTCACTTCATGCCTTATATCCGTCATCGGTAACATAGTTATCATGATGCGTACACTGTTTGTACCGTTATTTCAACAGATATGCCCACAACCAGCAAGTACACTGTAGGAGCTACAATTTCGGCAGATATCATGCATGCCCTCTGTCCAAACACGCAGGCTCGCTCAATCGTTGGTTATGTCCATCAGGGAGCTCTAGTGGGTCAGTGGCAGTGCCTCTTTAGAGCTCTAGTGGGTCGGTGGCTGTGCCTCTTTAGAGCTCTAGTGGGTCGATGGCAGTGTCTCTTTAGAGCTCTAGTGGGTCGGTGGCAGTGCGTCTTTAGAGCTCTAGTGGATCAGTGGCAGTGCCTCTTTAGAGCTCTAGTGGATCAGTGGCAGTGCCTCTTTGGAACTCTAGTGGATCAGTGGCAGTGCCTCTTTGGAGCTCTAGTGGATCAGTGGCAGTGCCTCTTTGGAGCTCTAGTGGATCAGTGGCAGTGCCTCTTTAGAGCTCTAGTGGATCAGTGGCAGTGTCTCTTTAGAGCTCTAGTGAGTTGATGGCAGTGTCTCTTTAGAGCTCTACTGGATAAGTGGCAGTGCCTCTTTAGAGCTCTGCTGGATCAGTGGCAGTGCCTCTTTAGAGCTCTAGTGAGTCAGTGGCAGTGTCTCTTTAGAGTCTTTAGAGCTCTAGTGGGTCAGTGGCAGTGTCTCTTTAGAGCTCTAGTGGGTCAGTGGCAGTGTCTCTTTAGAGCTCTAGTGGGTCAGTGGCAGTGTCTCTTTAGAGCTCTAGTGGGTCAGTGGCAGTGCCTCTTTAGAGCTCTAGTGGGTCAGTGGCAGTGTCTCTTTAGAGCTCTAGTGGGTCAGTGGCAGTGCCTCTTTATAGCTCTACTGGATCAGTGGTAGTGCCTCTTTAGAGCTCTAGTGGATCAGTGGTAGTGCCCCTTTAGAGCTCTAGTGGATCAGTGGCAGTGCCTCTTTAGAGCTCTAGTGGGTCGATGGAAGTGTCTCTTTAGAGCTCTAGTGGATCAGTGGCAGTGCCTCTTTAGAGCTCTAGTGGATCAGTGGCAGTGTCTCTTTAGAGATCTAGTGGGTCGGTTGCAGTTCCTCTTTAGAGCTCTAGTGGGTCAGTGGCAGTGCCTCTTTACAGCTCTAGTGGATCAGTGGCAGTGCCTCTTTAGAGCTCTAGTGAGACTGTGGCAGTGCCTCATTAGAGCTCTAGTGGGTCAGTGCCAGTGCCTCTTTAGAGCTCTAGTGGGTCGGTGGCAGTGCCTCTTTAGTTGAATACCACAACATCCATTCGACCAGAGCCCAGGAAGGGGGTTTACAGTTTAGAATTTACTTTCAGTATATCTTAAATGACCAGACTCTAGATTCTTACACAAAAGTCTCACAAAATTTAGAATACATTTGACCTTATTCTTACAAAACATGGAATTAATTCGCCCTAATGTCTTACATAATAAAATAATTTGCACTAAAGTCTTACGTAGCGTAGAAGACGCAGACTTGTACTAGGTTCTCTCACATAAACATTATTTTCTTATTGCTCATTTCTACTTTTTTTTTTAATGTAACACGATTATTATTATTTTTAGTTGTCTTATATAGCGCGGTACCCCAGCCTAGGGCTGGGCTCACCACGCTGTACATAAACATTTTAGCAAACATAATCGTTACTTTAAAAAATAGCTTACATTTATTTAATTAAAAAAACAGATGTTTAAAACAAAACAAAAACAAATTTATATTTACAACACCCACCCAAGAACATGTACATGTCAAACCATGGACAGCAACCAGCAGCATTGTTTATCCGCAAATGTGGGGGAATCAGTCGGGGTAGTAGAGTTTAAAAATATGTGCTTTCAGTGCAGTTTTTAAAGACCTGTGTATTCGTTCTTTGATGATATGTAATGGGAGAGAATTCCAATGCTTTGGGCGCAGAAATAGAAATTTAAGAGAGTATTAATCCACATCAAATTTCTTTGATAATATCAACTCATTTGAGGTTTCTCCAAATGTGGGAAATAAATGAATACAAGTTACAATAAATAAACGTAAATAAACAAAGTTTGTGTTTATGTGTTTGTTACATTAATTGTGTCATCATCAAGACTATACCAGCGTAGAGTAAATGTATTTTTAAATCACAATATTTCACAGCGCTTTAAAAGAGAAACAATATCTACGTGATTAATCAAGATAGCCCATGACATATTTAAATTCACTGACGTAACTACCTGTTGACATGTTTAGACTAGGTAAACGTATGAGGCTGGAGGTCACACCCGGGCCTGTAAGCTGACCAAGTGGGTTGCAGGGGCTTGTCGATCCGAAGAACCAGCCGGCCCCTGATTCGGCTGCTAAATTAGATGAAGATAAGTCATTATCGTTATCCCATGTAGAAAATGGATAGTAAGCGACAAAGCAGTAATAGATATCGAACGCGTATCTGCCAGACCCTGCACCACTGTTACTTCCACCGGCATAATGGAGTTTATACAATTGCGAGGAATTAGCTATTGTAAAACCTGTTTTGAGCCAAGTTGCATTAATGACATAATTTTCGTAAATAGCCTCCATTATAAAAGTTTTATAGGCGGATGGCGTGGCGTACTTGTTGATGTTATCCAGTCCAATCCAGAAGTTGTTTTCGTTAATTTTGTACCCACGCGCGTATTCAGCAAACGTTTTGTTGTGACTGACGAGCCCGTTGTTACGAAACACGTGATACCTGTAACCGGATGAGGTTATTTCACAGAATATGTTTGCAGCGGTTCCGTCGGCGTTCACGATGTCCACCCAGTATGACCCCACGGGATAGGCTTGGGTCTTTAGGTCACTGCAGCCTTTGGGCGCTGTGCTGCAATCCGAACCTTTCCATCCTGTTTTACAAGTGCACGCGCCAAGAGATGCATTGAACTTCCCGCCGACGCCGCACGGATCCACCTGTTTGTACACCCCAACAGGAACATAACTGCACGAGTCAACGAAATCCAAGTAAGCACACGGCTTGTAAAAGTAGCACGCCTGGGAGCCGTCCTTCAACACTCCACTACAGTTGTTGTTTGAAGTACATTGGGTTGTGCAGTGGAGAAAACTTTGCGACTTCTGGAAGTCGGCGCAATCTTGAAGAAGTAACGTCAAGTTATTGATGTTTGGGCAAGCTTTATGCCTCGTTAATTTTGATTTTAATATGCCACCTGAGTTTGTCACCAGAAAATAGACTAAAAAACAGCAAACGACACGTCCAAAGGAACACGGTGAAGTGGACCAAGACATATCGCAATTGGAATATCGTATTGAAAAATATGTTACGAGAATAGTAAACGAAAAATTATTCTAACACCGTTATATCGAATTCGTTGCTATCCTCCATTAAATCAAACAGACAGAAATGCATGAAAATGAGTTTTAATTTGCATATCATAAGCAATTCGTGTCTTGCAGTAATTAGTTACTCTGCAGAAACAAACAAATATTTCTATCGAGAAAGGACACTTTGCTGTTGTCAAACTGATGTTGCTTCTTTATATCTTATCATTAGATTATTGATCCGAATGTGATTGGTGGATAAATTTGGAGTAAACAAACAAAGTACACATACTGAATCCTGCTTTAAAATTGAAAGACATGCACGTTCTATCCCTGCAAACATGCTCATCTAATTTCCAATTCCAAACTGAAACCTTTAGCCAAATGCTTTAAAAACAGATTAGTGGCGGTTGCAGCAGCTGTCAGTTGAACCGGAAAATGACAAATGAAAATCAACTGTAATCGGTTTGTTACCCTGAAGGGTTGACCATTGTCTTCAACAAACAATCGAGCTAAACAATGGTGGTGAAGAGCAAACCAATGGTAAACATTGAGATACCGGTGCACAATGTTCAGTGTTGGAAATTCAGCTAAAAATGTTGAAATCGCTATAGGATCATGCAATACAAATACGATTTTCTTCCTGACAATACCCATGGACCTAGTCTAGGGGTCAACAAACTAGGGCCTGCGGGCTGTATCCGGCCCCTTACGTCAGTTCATCAAGGCCGCCGACGGTTCTTGAATTTGTTTGATAAAAATTTTTGGACTTGAGACGTTGTGATAACATTTAAATATTATATTTAGAACACGATAAGATCTTCACAGGTGCGGAGACCTCCTAGCTGCTGTGCGCCTTAAAGTTAACACTTTCAATTTTCAAGTATTACGTCTAGATTTTTTTATTTTTTTTCTAATATAGTAATGTTTGCTAATTTCGTTCCATTCCAAGTGCTTCCACGGCTCGTGGTAGCTCTGACTACGCTTTGACTTTACCACGGTTTGCATGGCAACAATAAAAAATGCGGATATTTTTCGCTCCCGCTGTCAACACAGGTCAGACCCTCCAGAAATATTTACTTCTGATACGCTCTGAGTAATGAAGAGTGGTTTAGAAGGCCAAAGAAATCTCTTCACGAGAAAGTATGCTGACAAAGAATCTTCCACTCGCACAAGTTACAAAATAGTGCATAAGATTGCACAACAGGAAACCCGTTTACTGATGGCAACTTCGTCAAAGAGTGTATGATTGAAGTAGTAATTGACATGTGTCCAGAAATGCCTATTTGTTTGGTGCTGTCAGCCTTGCGGCAAGTTAAGTTGTACGGAGAACAGAAGAACTTGGAGAGCACATAGTGCTACAGATACGTAAGAAAGCTAGGAACTTGTTCAGGTATTTTTTGGCGCTGGATGCGTCTACTGATCTCTTGAGTACGTCACAACATCTCGTGTTCATTTGTGGTGTTAATTGTGACTCTTAGATAACGGAAGATTGACATCCGTTTGCAGCATGCATGGGACAACAACTGGAAGAGCAATTTTCATGGAAGTACAAAACACTTTGCAAGATTGTAACTTTCAGTGGAATCAGCTTCGATGTGTTACAGTTAATGGAGGAAAATATGGCCGGGGTGAGGAAGGGTCTGGTGAGGCAGATCAGGACACGGAAGATTTGCAAATTCCGGGCGCTCTGTTCATACACAGCATCATACATCAGCAAGCACTCTGTGGTTAAAGACATAGATATTTCTAGACGGTCGTTTCTGCTGTTAACTTCCTTCGGGGACATGCACTCAATCACCGTCAATCCATGCTTTTCTTGCAGAAATTGATTTCACATTCTGTTACTTGCTTATCAATCAGCATCGAGGTGGATCGGCTGCGATAAGGTATTATTTTTTTTTCACAAGCTCCGTAACGAAATATATGTTTTCTCACCGGAAAAAGATAGAGCTAACCCACAACTGGCAGATCCTACCTGACTGTCAAAGTTGTCATTTTATGTCGATATTATATTCCACAGGGTGCTGGGTGTCCGAGAGGTCTAAACTGAGCAAATCTCAAGTTGATGGTCTGGAGTTCAATCCCCGCCAAAGCCCATTCAAGCAAAAACACCACCAGCACCCCGGGTGGATGGGACTCGTTAACCTTGGACGGCAACCCATGTAAGAGAAGGCAACTCTGAATTCAAACCCGGAGATGGATTCCCGAAAGGCGGGTAACATTGATAAAATGAAACATTCCGACAACTCCTGCGACGCCACTGGTGCCAAGCTGTATCATCCACATGAAGTTCCAGCGGCGTGGAGAGACGTGATTTGCTGTCGGGAACCAGCTTATAATCCTAGACTAGAAGAATATTCCCAGGTATATAATTCTATACCATCGTCACCTTGTGACGGTCGGATGCCAGCAAAATATTCCACATGAACAAGGAAAGGACAAGCTCATCTGTGATCTCTACAGAATCATCAAATGATTTCGGAGAAAGCTGTCAATTTTTGATGCACAATTTGAAGGAGCAAACTTTTCTCATTTTCACGGTTTCAAAGAGTTTTGCGCAACAAAAGCCGAAGACATCGACCTCGATTTTACGAAACTTGAAGAATACTTTTTTTTAGAGTTTTGAGATTGAAATTCTTCAAGAATCCATATCACTGTAACCGTGATGATGTGCCAGCTGAAGTACATTTGGTGCTCATTGATTTTCAAGAAAATGACTTGTTGAAACAAAATCACAGAGAAAGAAATCTTATTGAATTTGACCGCTTTTACCCGATATTGAGTTGCCGAAACGGAAGAAATTTGCCATTGGTACGATATCAGTGTTTGGAACAACTGTGAGCAAACATTTTCAAACATAAAGTAAGTGAAGTGAATTCATCGAACGAGATTGACCGAAGAACATTTGAAAACAATTCCCTCGATTGTATGCAACAATTCCAAACCAAACATGGACGATATTTTGCTAGCAAAAAAACTTAGTTTCAACATTCTCACTCAACTTTTTCGCTGCTTAGTTATGGGGATTCTGTAAGGTCTGACACATCTTTTTTTTCTAACGTCACTTTGTTTGATAACTAAATTTGTAAATAAATGTGTTGGTCGTCTTTGTTTTGTTTTGTTTTTTTGTTGTGTTTTTTTTGGACGGGGGCGGGTTGGGGTGGGGGGTTGTGTGTATTGCACGCCACTCACCTGAGATTAACATGAAATATTAACTTAGTTTTTCGTCTTTTTTCCCAGAGCTTTCATTCTGGTGTGCAAGTGTTTACAGTAATATAATGCGGCCAGCTCTTGTCTTTTTGTCCCTTAACCGGTCCTTTGTTAAAATAAAATTTGTGACCCCCTGGCCTAGACAAAACCTGAAGAATGCTAATGGCAGAATGATTATTAGTTGAAAGGCCAGAATCGGACTTGGAGTTTTACGTGCCCACCGATCTCTTGGTGATTTAGTTACACCACTGGGTGATAGCGGATCAAAGAACACCAGGTGATAACAATAACATTAACCTCCGAATGTCCTACTATAAAATCTACCTTCAAATATCCTACTTTAGCATCTACCTCCAATTGTCCTACTTTAGCATCTACCTCCAATTGTCCTACTTTTGCATCTACCTCCAATTGTCCTACTTTAGCATCTACCTCCAAAAGTCCTACTTTAGCATTTACCTCCAATTGTCCTACTTTAACATCTACCTTCAAAAGTCCTACTTTAGCATCTACCTCCAATTGTCCTACTTTAGCATCTACCTCCAATTGTCCTACTTTAGCATCTACCTCCAATTGTCCTACTTTAGCATCTACCTCCAATTGTCCTACTGCAAAATCTCCCTCAAATTTTCAAAAGCCGGGTTTTGAGGACGATTGGGAATGGTGTCTGATAATGAGGCCAGATATTTAAACGTTTTTTTAGAACCTCTATAATTCGGCACAATAGGTCTAACTATGTATTATAAGTAGCACACATTCAATTAAAGGTGTTGTCGTAAACCGACAATGTGTCACTTTATTTTCATTGGCTGGTGTAATAACTTTCAAAAGAGTTGAAAAAAAGGTTTTCAATAAAGTTTTCATTTATTTGCGGGGGGGGGGGAATTGTAGACCAAGAGTTCTCAGTAATTAAACACAATTTATTCATTAACTGCGTGTGCTGTTCACTGCTAACTAAATTGACGATGTTTTAGGATATCTAACATTTAGCATTGCTATTTTAAATTTTATATTAGAATATATAAGGGACCATTTGAACTTCAAAGGCAAAATCTACAATAAATTATCAGAAGATAATAAAAGAAACGAAAAAAATAGTTCATTATCCTTGATTAAATCGTACATGTTAATTTCTTTAAAAAAGGGTCAGGTGAATTTTTTAAGCAAGGGAATTAAATGGGGAAATTCGATAACATTTCGACGAGAGCTTTCATTTCGAATAGCCTCCCTTGCTCCAACAAACTTTCAGCATAGATTTCTGGCGTTGATTGACTCCGCTGTCTAATTGAAGTTTGACAAATATTTGATAGCAGACTTAAGCTTTCGGGAAACTTTCTTTGGGGTGTCTAAACAGCGACGGGTCTCCTAAGCCTTGTTGTTCAGCCATATGACTTGAATTTACGGAGTTTCTGATGCACAATTCCGTGCATATTGCTTTAAGCATCTTTCCTTGGAGCAGACCCTGTGTTGTTTAGGTAGGAATGATGAAGACGTTGTATTTCATCCAGCATCTTTTTAATCTCGACTTGATTGCTTGTTGTGTGCGATCCTAGATTGCATATCGGTGTGTTGTACACGATTTCCATCAACACCACTTTGCTGGTCTGAAAGTTATGATCTTCTAGGTATTTGGATTCCAGACCAGGGGCGTCATTTCAGTTTTTTTTTCAAAAGGAGGGGGGGAGATCAAAACCAAAACTTGGACAGCCTCTTAAGTTATTTATTACTGGAGGAACCACAAGATATAGCAATTTAAATAAAACATGCAAATTCAGGTCCGGTTGGGGGGGGGGGGGATTCTTCACACTGCCAAACCCAGAGACGTCCCTGTCCTAGACGTTCTTCCGGATCATCCAAAAAGCATCTTGAAAGTGAAGCTTGACCGGATTCGCCATTTTAGGGTTGCCGTCTTCTTTGTGTTCCGTCTGATTCTTATTTTACGATTTGCCGCTGGTAATATATAAATTTTGCGATTAGCCACTGTGAATATATAAATTTTGTGATTAGCCACTTACTTTGTCATTAACCATTGTTAAATATCTTGTTTTTTGATAAGCCGTTGTGTATATCTTTTTTTGAGATAAGCCGCTGGTAATATTTTTTCCTTCTTTCATTTTACCTTGGAATATATATGCTAGGTGGTTGCCATCTCTTTCTTAGCTCTTTCTTATACATAATGTCTTAGACCTTGCTGACAAATACTTGTGGACGCTCGCCATTCCACTCCACCACAGTATTTTTCCACATGCACTTGAAAGAACATAAGCTTGTAGACATAACTTATGCAGTAAAACATGATGATTTATTATGTATTTTAAACTTAAAAATATAATTTTTTATCATGAAAACAAAATGGATCTACTAAATTCTTCTAAATGCCTGATAGGCATTTTGTAAAAAAAAATTGACAATATTATATGTTAAGAAAGTGTATCTTGTTTGGGATGACGGTAGTTGGATATGTACTAAAATATTGTGTATACATTTAAGGGAAACAATCACATTTCTTGTAACCAAATTAATAATTGTATTCAAAATTGTATTGTTTTATTTTTCAAAATTTTAAGAGGAATATGTTTCCGATTAAATTAAGAATATAAACAAAAATTAACAAAAATGCACTACTTTTGTCCTTACAGATATATACCCTATCTCATCTTTCTACGTGCTATGGCGAGGTCTTGCTTGAGTATTTTGTTTTTTTATATCTAACCTTTAACACAATTTTTCAACACGGAAAGTTTACAGCAAATCAAATCCATTTTCAGTTCTGTAAGTAAAATCTGGTTTCGTTGTGTTGGTGATAATTAAAAATAATGTACCCCAACTTTTCCTTACCGCTGAAATGCCTATGTGAGAAATTATTAAATCGGTCATTTTCAAATTTTTTGAAGATTTTTTTTTAAAACAAACTTTTAAATTTCTAATATTATTGGGATTTGAAAATTACAGCATTCATTAAACGCCTTCAAACGATAAAAATATAAAATTTTCAAAAAAAAATGGTTAAAAACATATTTTACATACATGTCAAATTTACTGTTTAGAGATCTTGGCCTCTTCATACAAAAATGTACCCGCTCTTCTGTGTCAACCCTGCGCTATATTTCCGTGAAATGGTAAAACCATTTAATCTTTTATCTGAAGAAAAATGTATATATAAATATTTCCATACCCTTATCAGTGTATTGTAAAAATGAAGAAAAAAAATTACAGTAAATTTAAAATGTAATAGTGTTTTAAATCGTTCATCAATAGTTTCAAATATAAATATATATTATTGAAAATGAAATGAAAATTATCAATATCCGTACACTAAAGTGAAGTTTACATTAAATACGCAGATAGTCACAATATCATTTATATAGTATATATCCAATGTAATTAACAAGATCCTAATCTTTGCCAGCATCTCCATACGTCATTAATGGATTGAGAACCGAGCGAAGGAAAAGCGGCGCCGTGGGCGAAGTCTGCAACTACAGCCCCTAGTATGTAGAAAATGAGCCCGCTCATACGGACGCCCCTGGTACCACCTTTCAATGGCCCTGCATGGATGGCCCACAATTTCCAAGTTGCCTGTAACTTCAAATACTTATATACATATATATAAACTTGCCTAAACCCACAACTGGTTAGAAAGAAATATCGGACACCTAGACATAATTAAATAAAGTAATAAAAAATCGATACATCATTTATTTAACTCTAGATACATGCCAATTGGGCAACACACACACACACACACACACAACAAAAAATAAATAATTTTAAAGGCAGAAGAGTTCTCCTTGATCCTCCACAATGGCGTCGTGACTGACAAAAGATTTCCTGAAATATCCTTGTTTGTTATCTTGTACAATATTTTAAATGGTTGCGGTATTCGAATAAAGAGACGGTATTTAACTAAAAAATACTTTAAAGAACGAAATTCGTTGATTATTGAATAAAAAAGTTATTTATAGAATTTATAGCGCTAATTTAAAGGATTACTTATCGTTGTTATCCTCACAACTGTCATCCCCATCACACGATGTTGTTATGCTTGATGTTATTGCTGTTTTCGTTGTTTCTGCAGTTGTTGCTGTTGCTGCCGTTGCAGTGACAGCAATCGTGGTTGGAATATCAATTGAAAACGTGGCGACGTCGTTCTGTAGACTTGTTGCAGTCGCTGCAACTGTTGTTGTCGCTTCACCTTCCAACGTGACAACGTCGCTGGGGAGAGCGCCATATGTTTTAGACACTGCCTGAGTCGCCGTGGCCAGGGGGACTCAGTGGCGTGTCACTGGAATAGCTACAAGGGTCGTACTTTAAGAAAACCTTGCTATCAATTTCTTCAGGTGTGCAGCTTCGCTGCAGCGGTCATCACTTCGACCTGCCAAAAAGAAGACTTTTCCCGAAGCGTCACTGACCATACCTGGACAGAGGTCATCCCTGCCACAAGTTGCCCTGCAATGGAGGAAGCCATGGGCTTCCCTAGATTCTTTACAAGGTGTAGCTATCGTGTTATCGAGATAGGCCAGGCTTCGAGTGAAGTCATGCATTTTTGTTGGCAGTCCGTGAGAAATCAACAGTTCGCTGGAAGCTACCAGTACCACATTAAACACCCCAAACAAATGCATGTTCTAAGCGGGGAATAATTTTGCTTTTAAAGCAATTTGAAACAGCAAATATTTATTTTTTATTTTAGTAACATATATCGCTCGACCGGAATCATAGCAGAAAGTGATTATTCTTTACCTTGATAACTGCTATTGTGACACCGCATTATGAAATACACGATATTCATTCATCCATGATACAGTCTGTTGATACACTGTTTTACTATGTTGATTTATTCAACTTCCAAAAGGATTAAGTCTATAGTTACCCTCTAGTTTATAGAAACAACCTTTTTGTTTAAAATTTTATGATGTGCCTAGTTTAGTATCATCTATTTGGTAGGATGTATGATACAACTTTGAACTCGATGAAAACATAGACTAGGATATCGTGTTTGACTTTTGGCGACCTGGCTTGGCACGAGGCAGTGTGAATCGACACTTTGGTGATCCGGATCGTCACTAGACTATGAGGATCAGCACAATTAAAATCTTGCTTGGCACTAGACAATGAATATCAGCACCATTAAAATCTGCCTTGGCACTGGGCATTATGAATGGGCAGTCTTAAAGCTTTAGTTCATTTCAAGAGATGAATAAAGTCTACCCAAGAACCGTTTCACGTCGCACATTACATCGCGACCAGATGAACTTTTAGCAGCAGGCGTGACGTAGTCAACTTGGCAAGTACACTTAAACCAGGCCATTAAGCATAAGTGGATTGTTTGAAGAGTTTAAATACAGCAATCAGGGACGTACACAGAATTGATAGAGTCACGTCCATTCTTTTTCCGAATACTTTATAAAGAAAATATTTTTCTTTGTATTTCTTGCTACTTGATTCGTTTTTATTTATTGCCACTTAATTTGTTTTCTATTTCTTTCCATTTAATTCGTTTCTATTTGTAAAAATTTTAGTTTAAACTTAACGTTTTTCTTCCAATATCTAAAAAAATTAAATGATGTAACCCACATGTTTTCACTCTCATTTCTTGTTACCGACCTCTTCGCCTATGTGTTTAATTTCACGTGCTTAGTTCTGGAAAATATTGTCTGACGAACTCGGTCAATCGTTGCCAAAGGCACGTGCTAGGCCAATGTTGATGTCAACAATTGAGCGCTAGACCGTGTTTAGACCAATCACCGCGTCTTGACGTGACTCACTTCCACCGTTTTGTTTTGTCTTTTTGCTTTGTTTCGTTTTTAAGGTTACGACCATGACACTAAACAATACCAATGCACACGTGTCTTCACCGAGGAAGTCTGTTGTTACAGCCAGTGTCTTCGCTGACGAAGTCCCTTGTTACAGTCAGTGTCTTCACCAAAGAAGTCTCTTGTTACAGTCAGTGTCTTCACCGAGGAAGTCTGTTGTTACAGCCAGTGTCTTCGCTGACGAAGTCCCTTGTTAAAGTCAGTGTCTTCACCGATGAAGTCCCTTGTTAAAGTGAGTGTCTTGTTACAGCTGACTCTAATGTGAATGAATTTCAGTCTAAATATATTAACAGTTTCGTTTCCCTCTTTTTCTTTATGTACCTATTGAACAAATTTACATATGTTTATACATATCATATTATTTAGTAGAAAGCGGCAGAGTCCTCGAGGAAACTCGGAGGCGTCCACAAGGGTTGTGCCTCTACGTGGCGTGGCAGACAAGTAGGGTGACGTGACCACCTGAAACCAAACAACCCGGCTCAATGCCTAACGTCCTGACCGAATGACCCCTTGGGAAAGGGGGCTAGCGACGCAAAGCTAGCCCTTAAGGGGGGGAAGCGTTCTTCCCAGACTCACAAGTCATATGGCAAGTATGAACAGTACGATTAGACAATCAAACATGGAGCTGGCAACTCAGTCACTGCCTTCTTCGCTAGTGTCCGGGGACAGGCAAGCGGGGGACGAAATCACTGCCCCTGGGTTGGAAATCCAAAATCCTCTTCCGTCAGCGTCGGGGGACAGGCTGACGGGGGACAAAATTACTGAACGTGGCATGCGTGGCGCCCCCTTAAAACGCCAACTGGCACAGAGGCTAGCTGTGCTAAGCGCGCGGAAGCGCTTAACCGCCATTTTGCTAAGGTGAGCAAAAGTGCCAGAGACACTGACGAAAGCCGGACAATCAGGAAACTCCGAAAGGCTGGAAGCAGAGCCCAACGAGTGGGCCCACACCAAGAGGTTTTCACGGCACCCTTTACAATGGCCGAGTTGCAAACGGCCCTAGGAAAGTGCAAAGCAGGTAAAGCTCCAGGACCCGACAAAGTCTGTAATGAAATGCTCACCCATTTGGGCAAAACGGGAAAAGGTACATTACTAGACTTTGTCAACAAAACCTGGACAACAGGCGCCTTGCCAAAGGCGTGGCAGAAAGCGGTGATTGTCCCTATTCCCAAAGAGGGGAAACCAAGTGACCAGGTGTCTAGCTACCGGCCTATTTCCCTCACATCGTGTTTGGGGAAAGTAGCAGAGCGAATGGTGAACGCAAGACTCTACTGGTTCTTGGAACGAACCAAGAGCATCCCTACCAACCAAGGCGGCTTCCGCAAGGGGAGGCAGCCAATGGATCAAGTGATCCAGTTTATCCAAAGCACCACCAATGAGCTTCAGATGAAAAATCATACTGTCGCGGTGTTCTTTGACCTCCAGAACGCTTACGACAAAGTCTAGAGGGCAGGTCTGCTGTACAAGTTGCAACAGCTCGGTGTAACAGTCAACATGCACCGGTGGATTCATTCTTTTCTATCAAATCGTACGATATCCACCCGTGTAGAGGACAAGGTTTCGAACATGCGTGCACTCGAGGACGGGCTCCCACAGGGGTCGGCCTTGAGCTGCACCTTGTTCCTGGCGTACGTGCACGACCTGCAGTCACATTTGGTAACAAAGAACACAATGTTCGCAGATGACTTGGCAATCTGGAGCTCTGGAAAATCCGTCCAGCAGTTGCAGAGCCGGCTGCAAAAAGACCTCACACAGATACAAGCCTATGCTCGGAAATGGAGATTGGTGGTGAATGCGGAGAAGACCGTATACACATTGTTCACAAACGGTAGGAAAGTGCTCAAAGAAGAAATTGATCTTCATATCTGCGGGAAGTCATTAAAATGGGACAAATCACCCACGTATCTGGGAATCAAGCGGGACCAGAAACTCCAGCTACATAACCATGTACGGGAACTCGGCGCTCGAGCCACGTCGAAACTCAGCCTGGTCAAAAAACTTGCCAGCACTACCTGGGGAGCCGATGCAAGACTCCTGAGAGCTCTCTATCTCGGGAGTGTAAGAGGTGCCATTGACTACAGCCTCCCGGTTCAGGCTTTCGCAAGCCGTACGGCTCTAGAGAGCCTGGATCGGATACAAAATCTAGCTCTAAGATTTGTATGCGGGGCGTTACGTACCACACCCACGGCTGCTGTGGAAATTATCTCAGACATAGAACCACTAAACATCAGGAGGGACAAGGCTATCCTAACGACCGTGGAACGCTACCGTCGAATGGAAAAGACGGAACCCTGTTTTCAACTCCAAGACCGTTGGGTAAAGAGGACAAGGCTTAAGAGACCCTCCTTCATGGATGCGGTCTATGCACTCGAGGAAAAGCACCCTTTACCAGAAAACAGGGAGAAAATACGCCTGATCCAGGAGACATCACCACTGGATAGTTGCGAACCACCTGATGTTCGTCTGACCCTGTCACACACAGCAGTTACAAAGTCGAGCCCCTAAAATGAGCAAAAGGGAGCCGCACTAGAGACAATTGAGGCCTTTGGAGACGACGTGGTGCAAGTCTTCACAGACGGCTCCTATCTCGCCAGCGAAAAGCGGGCGGGTTACGGTGCACTCATTCAGTATCCTAAGGGGATACCTCCAGCTGAGGAGATTTCAGGCCCAAGTGGCACAAATAGCACTGCAACTGATGCAGAGATAGAGGCTATATTGATGGGCTTGAAACAAGTGCGCCGCAGACTAGCCAGACGCAAACCACTTCCACCCATCGTAGTGTTCATCGATTCACAATGTGCTCTGGAAATTGTGAAAAGGAGCTCTACGAACACGAAAATGGTGTACGCAATTATGGAGCTCGTGCGAGACATACAGTCACACGGAGGCAAAGTGACCCTTCAATGGATCCCAGGACATGTGGGGATTCCACCACAAGACAGAGCCGACTGTCTTGCGAGGCAAGGCTCTTCCCGGCCTCAACCTAACCGGCCAATGACCCAACTGGGGGCCCAAGCCTGGATTAAGGACCTCTGCCACGAGGAGTGGCTAAAAGAATGGGAACAGGGGAACACGGCCCGTAAGCTTTACCGGAGCATGCCCACAAACAACCGCAAATGCGATGAGTGGTGGAGTCTTAAACGCCACCACCAGAGTCGACTGGCGTGGCTGGGGTCCTCCCAGCCGACCATGTCGAGAGTCTAATTTATGGGACTGCCCACCAGATGCGGCAGGCCTGTACCTTACTTGCCGGGGCCATAAAAGAGCAATAGCTCGGCCCTTTCCAATGAATGTAATATTTCAGTAGAAAAAATATGGTTAATACATTATAATAAAGTTGATTCTTTACATTTTTAATTCATTTTATTTTTATAACCGCTTTTTTGGGTCCATTTTTGTATAAGGAAGGGGGAAAGGAGAGGAGTCAGTCAACATGAGTCTACCCCCCCTCGTTCGCACTTTTTTGGGGGGAAAGGGGGTTGGGGGCATTTTTAAATTTTACCCTCCAAGAAGGGCATTCGTTCATTTAATTCTTTGGTAATTGTAATACAACATTTGTCGCCGGGGTAAAAATGTATTCAAATTAACTTCTATCTTCTATTGGATTACATTTGCTTCAGCGAGCCAATTTGAATTTCTGAGGTTATGTTGTGTGACACCCTTAGGAATATGCTGTGTGACTACCTTAGGAATGTGCTGTGTGACGACCCTTGGAATGTGCTGTGTGACGACCCTTGGAATGTGCTGTGTGACGACCTTTGGCATGTGCTGTGTGGCGACCTTTGCAATGTGCTGTGTGACGACCTTTGCAATGTGCTGTGTGACACACTTTGGAATGTGATGGAACCATTGGACACTAAGACGATAGGGTAGCCGTCAGAATTGGGGTCGAGTGGGTAGGAGAATGAAAGTGGAGCGTTTACTGATTGGAAATGTATTAGGTAAATATAAGATGTGGTAGTGGTGATCGATTTGAGGCTATGAGGCATCTGGAAGGAAGGAATATAGTGGTGGATGGTTGGTGGAGCTTGTTAGGAGAGAGCAGAGGGTTACCTTTGGAGACAAAAGAGGGTTGAATGGGTTGTAGAGATGTTTGAGAATAGGAAACTTGTAGATGACTTAGACAATTTTTTTGAACAATAAGAAAGCTATGGCGTCCGTTCGTTATAATAAAAAGCATGGTCTTCATTATTTCTCCGATTCGCCGATCGAAACTCATTTATATTGTAAATGAGTTTACGCAAATATTCAAAGTAGATCTATATTTTTTCTTATTTACAAACAATTACTTCAAAACGACTTTCACGATAATTCATAAGAATGTTTATTTAATGGTAATTCGTTATTTTTATATTATTAATATTTATTTTAAATTTTTTTGGTGTTATTTTTGTATAGCTAACTATTAATTTTTAAAACGCCATTTTTAAAATATTTTTTTTCCCAAAGTCACGAAATGGCTAAATCTCGTTCTCGTCAGTCAACTATCAAATCATAAAAAAAAACTATTGGTCCATTTTTAAAGAGATACAATGGATGGTGACGATTAATGCCTAAAAATGAATGAACTTTTAGGGGCCAAACATTTAAACTATTTCATTTTAAAGCTTTCACCTGACCAGCTTTACAAATCGATCACTTCGACCGCTCAGCTGCTCTACGCTGATTTAAAAAATGTGTAAATTGCACTCTGATTACAGATGATCATTAGCGTCACGACAATCAGCCGTGTCAATGGAACGAGATTTAACAAAACAATGATCAAGGACAGGATTTAAATAACGTCTTAACTTGCATGGAGTTCGGATGCCTTATGGGAGACGCCATTACGAGGAAAGTACGATGAATTGTTTCCATTACATTTGTTAGTTCTTTATTTTCATAAACGTTTGAACGACTTCCGATCGCTTATCCGTGTAAACTCCCATGAAACGCTATTTACGGCCAGCTACGGTTTCATCTCTAGAACATTCTCTGTACACACAACCTTGTTATTTAACGTACACTAGAAACGATAAAACTGATACGTAAATATCTACACAAAGATGTGTATAGACATAGTGTTATGATTAGTGTCGGGGTTAGCCTTAAACGATTTTTTGTGTGTGCGTTCAACAAAGATTTCAATAAACAAAATTCTCCCCGTTTTTTATAAAGCTTATAGTTTAATCCAGATGATATCCATCTTATTCATAACTCTGGTCAATAGATCACAACAATTTTAATACACTGCTACATTCAGCCTTAACGTGACAGGCCTATTTCAAACAGTAATAACACTGATGTGCCGCAATGTAGTTCTTGATGGCTTAACCATGTCACGTAGGACAATCCTTTCAGGCGATGTGCACAAGGGCAAATCAGTAGGTGAGTCTTTATGGATACCGAGGGACGAGTCGTTAACAATGGATACACAGGGACGAGTCTTGGACAATTGATACCCAGGGACGAGTCGTGGACAATTGATACCCAGGGACGATTCGTGGAAATGGATACACAGGGACGAGTCCTGGACAATGGATACCCAGGGACGAGTCGTGGACAATGGATACACAGGGACGAGTCGTGGAAAATGGATACACGGCACAAGTCGTGGACAATGGATACACAGGGACGAGTCATGGAAAATGGATACCCAGGAACGAGTCGTGGACAATGGATACCCAGGGACGAGTCGTGGACAATGTTTTTCATACGGATCCATTACGGTCGAATAATCCATGGAGAAAGATGGATATTTTTTTTTTTTAAGGGTTCGTATATCCGTTTGGTTGAGATAGAAATTAGCCGAAACCAATGAAAGGTGTTACTACAGTGTTCAGCGAAATGTTTGCCGTTACACTCTGAGTGATGTTAAACATAGCCGCGACATCTGGAGAGGGGAGATTGATTGCAGGCGCCACTTCTTTGGGATTTCCTGGAGGAGGTGAAATAATTGGAATTGGTTGGCTGTCCCCGATTTGCGAAGTTGAGAAAAAACCGGTAAGCCCATTTATTGCAGACACAGGCGGCCAAGTGGGGTTAAGTTTATTGGACGTGTTGAAAGAAAAAAGCACGTCTATTTTATGTTCGGTTGTTGGTGCCGCATTCGATACAATAACGTCTAAAGCTGGATAGCCCAGGCTTCTAAGGAAATCGGTCTTTGTATAACCTAACACGGGAAAGCCAAAATTCATAGTTTGGACTTCGGATACGGCTTTAGTACTGGGCCACAGGCTACTACTGTTGTCACAAGCAACGGATAAGGAGGATAAATCTTATATTGACGTCACGTCCTCAAATGGCGTGACGACATCTTGTCTACTCTCACGCCGAGTGTACAGGAAATACCGCAAGTTAGAAATAGCGCTTCTACCTTCGGAGATAATGTGTCGGCGAGGTTCATAATAGTAAAACTGTCCGAATTGACCTTTCAGAAATCCGGCACACGCTGTGCTGTGTGTACATAAGGACAAACTGTGGATCAAACTCCTTGATGTTATGACTTCAGACTCGTTGCACGCTGTGTCCAGATAAAACCTGCAGCAAATGGCCCTCCTGATAAAGTTGTGCTGAACCAAGGAGTCGGTTCTTGTGCTGGCCGGGGCGCACAGAAGCATTGCCACGAACACGGCTGGTGTCACAAGCATGCTCTCTGTTGTATGGATGAACCTGTGGAACAAATAGGTATAAATGTTCTCTGTTGTATGGATGAACCTGTAAAACAAATAGGTATTGATGTCTCATTAGGCATTGCTAAAATATCAATGAACGATCAATCATTTAACTTAAGCTACTGCCCTAAAGAATGTTAAAATGATAAAAATTCAGATATCAGAAATCGCTGCTATTTACGGTAGTACAGCCAAAATATATACTTCGCTGTAAAGAGCAAAAAATACAACAAATCTTACAACTATTAAGAATAAATATTAAACAATTTACTTTTTTTTTTTTTAAAGATCAGTTATATAAGAGTATTATAACTAAAATAAAACAATAAGCAATTTCAATACAAACTTTAAAAATCTTAATTACAGGAATACAAAAATTTAATACAACAATACGAATAATTATGTTACATTAACATTTACAAAATGTGTCTACGTTGATCGAGACACTGCGAAGTGACTGTAATCGATATGGAGACTAGCAAATATAGTCTTAAAATTGTGCAGTTTGTCCACAAAAAAGGAAAATGCTAACTAAAATATAACTGTAAGTAGCACAAACCCTAACCGTTACAGTTAATTTAATAAATAATGCTGCCTAGCCAGCTAAATAAATTATACCGTAAGACTCACGAAATCCAAGTTCAAGCCAAGTAAGAAATGGCGAATATTTTAAAGTATTTATAGTGTCATTAAACAAACATTTTGTATGCAGCTTGAGAAGTTCTCTTGGTCAATAAAACAGCCGAACCCAAAACCACACGAGCGTTCATTAACAAATGTTGTTGATAAAATCTTAGTTAGTGCGATGTTAAACAAATTCAAGTGAACTCCACACATTAAACAGAGATATGCTTCCCATTAGAAGCGTGCTTTTGTGATTGTGTGGAGGAGAACGCGACTTTATTGTGTACGTGTTAGCCCCGATGATCCTGTCCATTACCTGGCACCAAGTCAAGGTATCAAAACTTCTTCGGCAAGATGTGAGAACATGGAGAGTTCTTTAATAGAGGTATAGACTCATAATATAGGGACTCTATCAGAGTTCTTGAATAGAGGTATAGACTCATAATATAGTGACTCTATCAGAGTTCTTGAATAGAGTTATAGACTCATAATATAGGGACTCTATCAGAGTTCTTGAATAGAGGTATAGACTCATAATATAGGGACTCTATCAGAGTTCTTGAATATAGGTAGAGACATAATATAGGGACTCTATCAGAGTTCTTGAATAAAGGTATAGACTCATAATATAGGGACTCTATCAGAGTTCTTGAATAGAGGTATAGACTCATAATATAGGGACTCTATCAGAGTTCTTGAATAGAGGTATAGACTCATAATATAGGGACTCTATCAGAGTTCTTGAATAGACTTATCGACACATTTTTTGGGTGCTTAACAGTATATGAAGTCAATAAGTATTGGACGAAAACACAAAGTATTGGGCAGTGAGACGCGTTTGCGTACCGTTACATCGTGTTTTTTAAATTTTAATCCGTTTTAGGAGTTTGCTCGTTAAATAAACAAAACTTTACAAAGGACTGACAAACAGCATAAAAAGACGAACGATATCGAAGATGGTGATATTTTCAAAAATAATTTAATTATACTATTAAATTTGTTTTAAAAATGGTAAAAACTCAAATATTCAGAAAATAATATCAACGTATAGCAGGCCTGCACAACATAAGGCCCGCCAGCACACACATGGCGGCCAGCGGAGAAACGAAAAATTCTTTATTATTATTATTTTCTTAATAGCTCCCCCCCCCCCCCGACCTATTTTCTTTCGGCCCGTACAAGTTTTTCATAAAGTATTGCGGCCCGTACTAGGTTTTCATAAAGTATTACGGCCCGCCTTACAGCTTGAGTTGACGTACACAATAGCAAATGAAAAGGCACAATTCTCAAAACATACAAATATTAATAGAATATATATTCGCAAATACAAAATAAAATCTTCTAAGGCTCCTTTAAGTTTATTAAGTCTCATAAGTTTCGTGTCTAGAAAATGTAGTAAAATTCTTTTCTAGTCTTGGAAACCTACCGGCGTTTTTATAGGGGGTGTGTTGAAACCGTCCAGAAAAGAAATTCTAGAAATTGTAACACCCGATAACATTCTTTACAAAAAAATTATAGCTAAAAGCCCTTTTCCCAATCAAGAGAGGGATGTGTAATGATAGTGCTCTAAACATTTCATCGGTGACGTCAAAATCAACTCAAAAATAAATGAGAGATTATTGGTGGATATTTTAGCTCTACTTTGAAACAAAATGAGGTCGACACACAGACTATAACAATGGCATTTAAATGCTTTTTTCAGACTATCTCGAAAAGCGTGTCTCAACGTGGGACAATGGGCAGAGCCACAACAATTCGTGTGTGACATGGATGGCCCAAAATGGCAACAAAAAAAATTACCACAGGGGCGCTATAGCAATTATTTTAAGTGATTACCCCAGGGCGCCGAAAACCTTAGTTTCGGTTCTGGCCATATGACCCCCAACTCCGTGGGGGAAAATTACATTTTGATGGGGGCGCTAATGAACAATTGGGAGAAAAATTTTTTTATTTATAAAACAAATTTAAGAAAAACAAATCATAAGGAGCAATGGAGATGAAAAAATAAAGTTAAAGTAGGACACTGTCAATCGGAGGTTGAGAAACGCTGATCTAGAATTTGACCATACGTTTTTGGAGTTTTTTGGCACTTCTGCGTGATTTGTCACGTACATTTTCATATCACGTCATGGGCCGTGATTGTACAAAGTTTTAAAGATAATTTTATCACGACTGACCTTTCAAAAATAGATCTGATAATTCTCGGATTTAGCAAGTACAAAGTCAACAATTTAGTTTGACAAAGTTTGCTTTAATTGCCCAAACACGTCGTGTGTCATCGATGGCATGGGCGCCCACATCATGGGTCAAGGTGGGTCACATGAAACATTGGAAAATAATAAATCGATACTAAAAATATTATTGTTTGCCCTTTGTTCAAATGAAAATAAAATAGTTCATATAAAAATGAATTGTATTTCTTTTTATATGTCGCCAATGAACAGGTCTGAGACGGGAAGAGATTTTCGTAGGTACTGGACAAAAGTACAAAAGATAAAGGAGTAGTTAATCTGATATTGGAAGAGTTTAGTGTAGTACAGGGAAGACCAGAAAGATTGGGAAGCAGGGAGACACAAGGTGGACAGTGTGGGAACAGGTATAACGAATCAATTCGAGTACTGAGTTTTGCAGTTACCTGGTAATAGTGGGATGTTCATGAAGACCATTGGCGGAGTTAGATGAAATGTTCATGAAGACCATAGGTAACGTTAGATGAAATGTTCATGAAGACCATTGGTGACGTTAGATGAAATGTTCATGAAGACCATTGGTGACGTTAGATGACATGTCAGTGAAAGAAACAACGCGATGTCACAGATGCTAATAAGATGGTAGAGACATTGGCTGGAGTCGGGGTAAAGGATCTTGTCGGGAGAGCTTTGTCTTTAATGCTGTAACATTTTAATGACCATAGAAAGCGTATCTAGTAGAATTTATCGTCACACGACCGGAAAGGTAAGGGAAGCGTTTTTTTTAGGCACGGGTAGTAGAGTTAGAGATTCGTGGACGGACATCCTGAAGTGATAGACGCAGTGGTACTACGCGTATTCATAGATAAACCTAGGGACAGCTGAATCCCATTAAAATTAATAATGATACCAACGACAGACCTGCGTGTAAGCAGACGCAGACGTTAAGTGCTGTAGCTGAGCACTTGTGTCCACATCAAAGACACTTACAAGAGAGGACCAACAAGTTGAAGAACTAAAAGTAGTGACCTGACCAAGTCATGCGCTCTTGAGTTTAAAGCTGCTTCCAGTGCCTCTCAGAGCTGCAAAGATGTGATTGACACTGAAATATCAACTTGTAATAATTTCAGCTGTAATATGAAAACAATTATATTTGATTTGGGTCGACATATTCAGTCAACATATCAACTGTTAGATGTTAATTAAAAATTAAATATCGCTTACTCACAAACTCATACCGACCAACAGCTAGTTACAATTTCGTGAGGCTTGACCAGGCAATAGACGCTGTTTTCAGTATACCCGAGTTGAATAGTTTTCTCCATGGCTTACCTTTTCTAATCATCTTAACAATCAATGATGTATATTTTCTATTGTGTCGAGCAACCCATTGATCGCAGGTATCAGGTGACATTGATAGCAGCACCTTCCACTACGTACTTTGATTTTCCTCAAGGTGCTCGTAATCATGCCCTAAGTGAGTTGCCCAACGGTGCTCAGCAGAATTCAACATGATTCTTGATCATCATTATAGGAATCCGTGCCGACATATCCAAAGTCAGATAGACAAATCTATCTCTAATAAGATTTTAGATTTTGTCGATATTATCCACGATAATTTTCTGCGGCACACACGGCATCGCACTTCGTGGCAAAAATAGTGACAGTGGAAATGTTCATGATCTTTTTCAGCTTAAATCGGAGGCTGGCGACAAAGACCTGGAGACACATTTGCAGACGTCCGTTGGTAATGCTCGTTATAATTATACTTATTTGATAATATGTGAGTAGAGTATAAAGTATAAATAATGTAATTGTTAAATTTTAAAATATGAAAAGAGAATATGTTTTCTTTGTTAATCTTATAAGTTATGTAGGTACCGTTAGTAGAAGCCTGATCGTTTTGAGGGGATCAGGTGACTCAACACAAACACAGGATTAATATGACAACATATGACAACATATGACAACATATGACAACATAAGACAACACAATCAATGAGCTGAATAAGTGATTAATGTCACTTTTCATTTATTTATTAATTCAATTTAAAGTGATGGTGAGAAGGTTCTAGTTTATATATTAAGTAGCAAAGATGGAAATAAACCATATCCACGTGATCTAGGGATTACAACACTATCCCAGGATATAAATCACAAACTCCAGGATGAAAATGCAACAGTTCTTTATTTACAAGGACGAGCGACCAATGCAAGAAAGCGTCCTCTGCTCAAACATCACTACAATGTCACTGATCTTACTCTCGACTAACTCGCGTCTCCCGATCTCTTGGCTCATCTCGCCCGATCTCTTGGCTCATCTCTCCCGATCTCTTGGCTCATCTCTCCCGATCTGTTGGCCCATCTCTCCCGATCTCTTGGCTCATCTCTCCCGATCTCTTGGCTCATCTCTCCTGATCTCTTGGCTCATCTCTCCCGATCTCTTGGCTCATCTCTCCCGATCTCTTGGCTCATCTCTCCCGATCTCTTGGCTCATCTCTCCCGATCTCTTGGCTCATCTCTCCCGATCTCTTGGCTCATCTCTCCCGATCTCTTGGCTCATCTCTCCAGATCACTAACACACTGTCCTTTTATATCACCACACAAACGCTCAGCATACACTAAAGCTCGATACCACAAACCAACTTCACTCTCCTACCTCATGGCTTACAACTCACAAAAATACTCTCACGATCAAAAACTCCCCCTACCAAATATTCACAACAATCAAGTTCAAAGACGAATAATCCTAGACTAAAATTGATTTTTTAAATAAAATAGTATTGGTATATGAGTTACGAATACAGTGAATGTTATACCCAATAGATACTTTTTAAGTCAACTTATACCCCGTACTATTGCTAAGAATTCCAACTCTTTAATAGCAAATTTCCTTTCAGCGTGTTTCAATTTTCTGCCTTAGTATAACACAGGTTTATTAATATTACTGTAGGATTGCATTAAACATGCCCATATGCCTTATCTAGAAGCATCTTTTGCTACAATTCGTCATATGTGATTGACTTTAAGATTGGCTCAGATTGAAATTGTAATTTTATTTGTTGCATCACATTCTTGATTCCATTCCACTTTAGTTATTGGACTCAACCTTGTCAATTTATCTAATGAAACACTCTGACTGACCAGTCCTCTCAAGTCCCAACACTCTGTATAAAATGCACAATAAATATTAAGTATATTAATATTACTTGTCTCCCATAAGTGGTTCACACATTCATAATGGTATCTGTGACAGCACCATTTGTAGAGTTTACTTTAATTTCGTACAAAATTTATCTACATGCTGATTTTAAATAAGGAATCGCTTCTCCCATTAAAAACAAAAATAAAAAAACATAAATTTTCCATTTGATTATTTTAATGCTTAAGTCCTGATTAATACAGATTAATAACGATTCACCATTCATCAAAAAAAAAAATTTTTAACTCCCTTGGTTCGTAATCATACATTCATGAGTGAATCACTAGGTAATTCCCTTTTTTTGCCGGTGAAGAGTATTTCAGAAAACGGCCTTTTGGTCAAGATCAAAGTGTTGTATCGTTCGCCCCTCTGATTACCAAATTTACATAACCCTGCTATCTCGCTTGGTGTGGCTACAGCAGGGAAATTTGGTAGAGTAACTGAGAGAGCCGCAAGACCAAGAGACCCCCTAGAGGAACCCTTGAAGGGCTTACCCTTGGTATAGCAGGATGTATGGCTGATTTCAAGCAAATATTTAAAAAAAATAACAATATACTTTATCCAACAAATTATGAAGATAACAAAGTTATTCGCTTTTAATGCTCTACACAGACAAACTTGACATTGACAGACTTTGGTTAAATTTCTTGATGTTGAAAAATTAGGAGCAACATCGATATAAGAAGAAAAGAAAATTAATGCAACCCTGTTAACATTTTATTTGTTCATCATTTCTTAGCAAACAAACTGAGTTGCAACATTTCTTTGTAACTGACAAATTCGCATCATGTCTTTGTTCATAACTTAGTTGCAGCATTGATTTGTTCATAAATTCGTTGCTAAATTTCATTGTTCATATTTTTCTTTGATCATAAATAAATGTATTTGAATATTTTAATGCTTAAGTCGTGATTAATATAGATTAATCACGATTCACCATTCATCAAAAAAATTGTTTAACTCCCTTGGTTCGTAACCATACATTCATAAGTGAATCACTAGTAAACTCCCTTTGTTTTGCCGTGGAAGAGTTTGGGGCATAGCTTTATTCTGTACAACGTAGCAGGAGCGTATCTTGACCAAATTCCACCCAGGCGAACTCCTTATACACGTACAAACTTCATATTTTTTTGTATCAGGTTAAATAAAAAATCCTAAAAGTTGCCTACCCCATGCGCGGTTGCCCACTTTACATATCCATGGTAGACTATTCCTGTAACCATGGCAAGGGTTTGGGCAAAAGTATTAACCCTGACTGACGGCTGCAACCAGATTATTCAAGCCATAAAAGTTACTACTGACAGTGAAGTAACAAATGTGAATTTATTGTTAGGTAAACTTAAAAATGTTCGTTATGACTGACCAAATTTCCCAAAAGAAGCTAAAAGTTTAGATGAATCAGTAAACATAATTCCTGAACTGAATTCCAAATCAAGATAAAGGGTAAAATTAAATGATGACCATGTTGAAAATGTCAATTTCAGAACGAACGTGTTTTACCCTATTATTAGTTCTGTAACAGGAATCTCGCTTCACAGCTGGACTCACAGCTTTATTCACAGCTTGCTTCACAGTTGGACTCACAGCTTGCTTCACTGCTGGACTCACAGCTTGCTTCACTGCTGGACTCACAGCTTGCTTCACTGCTGGACTCACAGCTTGCTTCACTGCTGGACTCACAGCCTGCTTCACAGCTGGACTCACAGCTTGCTTCACTGCGGGACTCAGCTTGCTTCACTGCTGGACTCGCAGCTTGCTTCACTGCTGGACTCACAGCTTGCTTCACTGCTGGACTCACAGCTTGCTTCACTGCTGGTCTCACTGCTTGCTTCACAGCTGGACTCGCAATCCTCCTCTTACCTTTTCAAGACATCGCAGCACTGTTCGACTTCTTGTGCTATAACCCCATCATATCTCCAATTAGAAATTCTTGCTCTGTATTTTTACCAGAACGTATTCTTCTGTTGGTTCTGAAACTGTTCTAGATGGAAGATCTTCCCTTTGAAACAAATTCATCCAGCCCACATTGGAGCCTAGCCCGTTCCTTCAACAAATTTGATGAACAAAATTTAAGAATGTAAGCTGCTTGAACATTTTGGGAATATGACAGCTGCAATGTTTATTTTTGTTCACTTCCAGTTACTGTTGCAACACCGGGACGGTGATTTAGAAACCTCAAATGGATAAGAAAATTGAGGTCAATTATGGCTCGATAGAAAACCAGTGATCTGCTCTTAAGTAATTTTGTTAAAAAAAATATTTCTTATATTTATTTTCTTTTTTTTTGGCGCTGAGCCCTGATTTTCTTTTTTTAAATATCATAGATGACTTTGCAAAAATGAAAAGTGTCAAGAAGAGTACTTTGTAATGTTGTAATAAAGTATCTTTTGTCTAAAACTCACAAAAGGTTTGAAACAATTATTTTAATACAGCTTTATATTGAAATTTGTGGGTGCCTAAAATGTGGATTTGCTTTGGGCCGAAAGATCCCCTGCAGGGCCCTGCATAGCACACTAAAGTGTACGCGTTTAAGCAGGGCCCTGCATAGCACACTAAAGTGTACACGTGTCAGAATAGGTTTAATGTTGAGTACTAACGTGATGGCAGTACACAACCCACAGTACCAGTTGTTGAAAGACAGTGCACTCCGCGAACTTTGGTAGTTAAAAAACCTTCAAGTTCATTTTTTTTCAACCGTTACAGTTAAACAGTTTGTTCAACTTTCTCCGCGATATTTCCTAATACTTGTTAAAATATGTGTGTGTGTGTATGTGTGTGTGAGTTTTGTGTATGTAAGTGTTTACACATTATTATCACGTGATATACTCGACGGTGCAACTACTTGGTATCAATGGGTGTGTTCGATGTGGTGGTATCGATGCACCTGAAGAGGATCTCATTGAATCGGCTTCGTGAGTAAAGCTAACAGAGCTGATCATTCTAGTGAGATCGATATGTCAGCGGCCCAATAGCTGGGGCTAAATTAGTTTAGAGGTCCTGGGGGCTATTAGATGCTACGTCCTTATGCCAGCGGCACCATACCTGGAGCTATATTCGTTTAGAGGTCCTGGGGAGCTGTTAGATGCTACGTCCTTTTGTCCTACTGTTCTGACCCTAAGGCATTCATTTCATAGGTGTAATGTTGTATCTGTTTTAGAGTTATGGGCACCTTACTTTTCTTTGTAAACTACTATTTGTTATGTCTCAATGTAGGATGTTATCAGACACACTTATCAACAAGACAGACATTATAAAACATGTTCCATTATTTTTTTTTAAAAAGCAATTAATTCTAAGATTAAAAAAAGTAAGAATATACGTGTTATTTAGAATTGGTTTATTTAGTGACATGTAAGAATATTACGTTTTCACTCAATGCAAATACCATAATAGAATACGTCATGCAGTTAGAAAAATAAATAATGTTGGCCTTCAGAGATGTAAAAGAAAAAATGCCTGAGTTATTTGGAATATCTGGATGGGGATGAATTCAATAACATTAGGATATAGCGTTCTCGGCAGAAGGTAGAGCTAAAGCAACTGTAGTGCTAGTATCAACGTTGTCAGTCACAGAGTGCGTTGAGTAAGGAGCAATATTAAAAAAAAATGTGTAATGAATCAGTACAATGAACCACAAACATAGATTTAGACAGTTAGCAACCCTGCAAATTTATGTGGTCATAGTTATCATTGTGGATCGGTCTAGGGCTTTGGAACTGGAATTCTGTGTTCCTACTCACGATATGGCGGTGAAACACCACCAAAAAAAAAAAAAAACCTCTGGGATCATCACGAAAATACTTAATTAGCCAAGCTTTAGAGCAACGCAAGTGGGGATGTGCTCAGGGGTATCCCTCTGGAATAATAAGGCTGGATAGATTATAATTCCCCCCCCCCCCGACCCCCAAAAAACCAACAAGACACTCCCTTGATAGAAACCAAGAGACATACATTGTAATTACTATTTAATTTAATAAATTAAAAGTGTATGACTTTTTAATTCTTTATAATGGACAGATTTAGAGGGATAATATAATACAAAGTACTGTGTGCAAGCCGTGTGAAGGAAATCGTGGGAAGAAGATATGTTTAGGCTTAAAATAAAAAGGCAGAGCAATTACAAAAACTAGAAGGAAACGACTAAATGGTCAACATCAAACGGAACAATACATTTAGTATGTAATATACACAAAATGGAGAAGTCTGGTAAATTATCTAACCCAAATATTATTTTTTTTGGAAAAATTTTTAGGTTTTAGTAAATCTTTCGTTGTTGCCTCTAAAAATTATTAGCGTGGTCAATTTCTTTCATTAAATTATTTTGATAACATTGGAGGTAATAGATGCCACTTATACCTGCGGGAGTTTGATTGTCTGCCTTAGAGATTTAACTAAATTAATAAAACTTTAACTGTGTACATACAAATATAATTAATCATTTTGTTTTATGAATACAGTCGTTGTGGGTTCACAAAATCGCAGTTACTGGTATACTGTATACTAGTAACACACTGGATAGGATCTCTATGGAGAAGAAATTAATAACAAGATTTGGTACGTTGACTCCACACGGGATAAACCAAATCCACAATTTTACTTAAATGCCATGTCTTTTTCATGTTCGTTTTTTTTTTTTTTTTTTTTTTACATTTTACTTGAAGTTGAAGACACTTCCTTTCCATACTTCTTTACTCTGTTTCTGTCTGGTTTTTGCACCCACTCCTATTTACTCTCTTTTTAGGTAGGATATATGTACAGATATATATTATTTTAATTTAATTTTTACTTATTTTTTAAATGTTTTGTTGTTGTACTGATGAAGACATGTGCCGTAACGTCTACCTGTGTATTATGTAAGATTATGTTTAAAGTTTACATATATTGTTATATTGAAAGAGATTGTTCGTGTCTAATTAATCTATTTTAAAGCTTTATCGCAGTCCAACACATTTATAATTAGTTAATGGGTTCTCATGTAACGGTTCAATAGTGTATGAGCCGTGGTCAATGTACCAGGTGCGTTCTCAAAAATGTTATACACGTCTTGAGAATGACTCAAAAACTAGCACCGAGGTACACAATCGTAGTTAACGTTGCATCGGATGCTGATCCTTTATGTTCAATGAAATAATATTTCTATAAAGCAGATTTAAAGATTTACATAGGAAGCGGTAAATCACAATGATATAATGAATTGAACAAATGAAATTTTCCAGCATCCATTTTTAAGGAAACGTTGACTAACCCAAAAAAAACATAGAATTCAATATGAAATACAAGAAAATTGGATCATGTAAGATGTGACGACCATTAATAGAAAATATGTCTCAACCATATCCTTAATGTATAATACAACTGTGTTGAAAAGTCGCTATTGATTAAATGCATTTTAATCTTAAGCTGACATGAAAGTTTCAACAGAGCATGCATAATTTTAACATCAGAAGTAACATTTGGCTAAACTTATACGCCTCAAGGCCAACTTGTGAACATGTAGCAATTTATTGACATAAAACGAATTGTCCATCAAAATATTTAAGAACGTAAAAATGAGACAGTGAGGAAAAAATGTTTGAAGCGAAACAAATCGGGATGTCTCTTTGTTTGGGATTTCTTCATCCTAGCTTATCATTATTTGATCATAATCCGGAGAAATTCAACACCGATGATAATGTTTTACATTAAATTTACACAGTGAAATAATGTATTTAAATAGCCCCAAGCCTCAAAGGTATATGGCATAGTGTCATACAGACATAGTCATACAAAAAAAGGAGGACTCTATGGCTTCGTTATTTGATTTTAAAAATATGTCCTTAAAAATTTTGGAGATTAAGAATATTTGTCCTTAAACTCTACATGCTTGAGTTTGCATTGATGCTATAAAATAGTTCCCATTTGTCTTGTACTAAGACAGAAACCGCCAAGAAAGTCTCTGATTGAGAAGATTGGAGACATTTTATTATCACTATACGGAACTGTTGCAAACCCCGCGATTGCTACGCATTTGTAAGTTGTGTTTAAAGAAAACAATCGCTTGTGACCTAGGGGGCTTGTGTCGTGGATGTGGGTTTAGTCTTAGGTGTGGGTTTAGTCTTGGGTGTGGGTTTAGTCTTGGGTGTGGGTTTAGTCTTGGGTGTGGGTTTAGTCGCTTTGGTGAGCTTCGTTTTGGGAGTCTTCTTGGTTTTTGTAGTTTTAGAGCTAAGCAAAGTCATGAATGTTGTACTATCCATGGCCGTATACATTGGAGTATACGTCGGTGTATCCATCGGCGTATTCATTGGTGTTCCGGCGGTAGAATCTGCTGAAACATCCGGGTCGCTTGTTGTAACTTTTAATGCCCCCGTTGTTGAGCCGTGAGAGTTCCCTACCGTAAAATTTTCTGTTGCAGCATCTGACGTAGCAACCGTTGAAGTGGAGGAAGCTGTGCTGCAATGCGCTAAGTTCACAGGTGATCCATTCTGGGAGGGACAAGGCTGCTTCCTGTAATACTCCAAAACTGTGTCATCCACCAGACACGCCCGATCTAACACATTTGAACACACGTGACACTGCCCCGATGAACCCGTCAAAACCCCGGCACAAGAAAACAATAAGTTACACGCTGTAAGGCCATCCAGTAAAGACCTGGTACAGTCCACAATGTCGCAATGCTCTTCCAGGAACTCACCGACAGAATCCTGCCGCAAACACTTCGAATCAACGATGTAGTCAAATGCCAAGAAGTCGACTCCCAAGCCAAGCTTTGCGTTCAGACAAGCCAGGATTGTTAAGATCGGTAGTGAAAGCATTTTGGGCTGGGATGGTATCGATACCCTGAAAAAGGAGTATCGGAATATGATTAGTTTTTAAAATATGATTAAGGATTTTCTCAGAAAATGTTTTAATGTATGTTACCACCATTCTGTTTCATACAGTAACAAAACAAGTCTCGTCACTTTATTGTAATGTAAAACTTCAATTGCTACACAAATCTTTTTTTTTGCTTATTTACTACTTTTAAAATACAATTTTAGCAATTTATTTTGTCACAATTAAAAAAACGTCTCTGTGAATTGAAGTACATTCGCTTAGTGGCGTAGCGAGCTTAACTCGCGCCCGGGGCACAATACCTTTTTAGCGCCCCCTCTATTCGAAAACCATACAATATTATAGTAAAATATACCATTTGGCGCCCCATTGTGAGTAGCGCCCGGGGCATGATGCCTCCTTGCACTCCCTCACTACGCCACTGCATTCGATGCTTTCGTCTCTAATCCATGTTTCGGCTGCAGTTAGCATTTTATTCCGTTAAAAGTTGCTAAGCCTTTCTTTAACTGTTTGAATGAAGCATATCTTACTAAACACGCAGATGATTGCTATAACTGTAACTAGATCACTTGTAGGTGTGTTTGTTTTCTTATTCTGAACTTACTTGTGTATGAGAGTCCGTGAGTTTAAACTAGAAGCTGAAACATCACTCTACGCTACATCCAGTCACGGCGGACGTGTCTTCAAATATCTGAAACTTTATTAGAATCTAATTTCATTTAGTTTAATTCGTGTTAACATGTGCATGTCTGTACCAAGGAGAGAAAAAGTATTTTGTTCAAGTCTGTATGTGTTCAAAGTAAACTGCTGCTAATATTGTTTTTTGTTTTATTGTACGTTTGCTTAATGACCACAAAAAAAGTTTCAGAAAGTGTGTGATTTTTTCCCCTTTCATTTTAATTGGGAATGATTGATTAATTTGCATCGATAGACCTTAATACAGAAAGGTATTGTATTTTTTTTTAAATATCTGGATTATCTGTTGCCAATTGTTGCTAAGGGATTCATTATTACATTACTTTGAAGAGGACGGCAAGCATTAGAGTAGGGAACCATCTCGAATGATCGTTATGGTAGTTCACGTCATTGCTGGACGCATTCAACGCAAGCGAAGAGTTACATTTAGCGTACGCCCATTCAGTGACGGTGCAAGATGATGAGGAAGTCTTTTCACTATGTTGAGTAGCATCCCGAAAAACAGGAAGACATTGTACACTAAGCACGCGAGTCATTAGTAGACTTTGAAAAACGATTAAGTCTTGTTGGTAGTATCATGTTTTGTTTGAATGGCTAAATTTCCTTGTATTAGGATTTTACATTGGGTCCCACCCTCCTATGTACCAAACATACCTATACTACATTATGACATTAATTTTTTTTTACATTTTTACTAATGTTAATATACTTTTACGGCACACATTGAACTTTCAAGACTCGCCATTTTGTAACAAAATAACGTTTTTCAGCTATTGTACATGAAGGGTTTTGAAGTGGGCTAACAAAGTGTAACATTAAATAAAGTAAAACAAATCTCAGAGATCTTTCCATACACCAAACTATCTTTTTTTTTGGGGGGGGGGGGGGATTTTTTCGTGAATTGTTTGAGAAAATGGTGTATTGATACCATAATATAGAAAATCAAAAATATTTAGTGTTGAGTCCCATGCTTGGCAGGGAGGACATGGAGATATCGAACATATCTCTTATATATTATATTGATTGTGACTCGTCCTAACTCCTGTTCAAAACCGCCCCCACCCCACCACAATTGTACTGAGTGATATTAGGATGTCACACAGCGAGATTCATGCGTGAAGTCTCAACTCCGGTCAATAGATTTATTTGATTTTATTCTTTAGAATTTTGTTTTTTTTAATGTCACTGTTTTTCAAATATTTGTTCTGGGGCTGTACACTACACCTAACTGGGTCATGGGTTGCCCTGTCATTTCGGGCATGTGTGAGCCTGTGAGTCTTTTCCATTGCCTGGTACAGGAAGGTATTGCTATTTTCATAATACTGCGACTGTCATCTCTATTCCGGGATCCGGCATTTGCCTGTTCCTTTTAGTGGGTTATTTCTTGACACAAACAGTTGGCAAAGGCAGTGCACTCTCACAACGACACAGGGCGTTAGATTTCAAGGCATGTTATAGAAAATGATAAGTTAACTCTTTTTTTATAACACTTGGGTATTTTCTCAAAATGCCAGGACCCGCTGTAACAAAACTGCACCCGGTTAAGCCCTAGTTAATTGATAGAGTTGTTGGTGTAGTCATGCATTGTCTATAAGCGAAGTTACTGCATCTCAAGAAGCATTTAAGGGCCGCAACATTCGAAATAGTTTTCTTTAGTAGATTAACAGTCCACGGATTTTTTTCACGACCCGTGTGCACTACATGACAAGCCGGCGACTTGCGACATGAGCTACGCCTTTGCATTCGTTCATTTATTGGAAGGGATTTCATGCTGAATCCGAATCATGTAGCATGTACACCTATGACAACATTCACTAGTTCACCATACAATAATTATATTAAATACAACGGCAGCTTAGACTGTAACACAAATAATGTATAGTTTGATATCATCTCTATAACCTTATCAAGTTATCATCTGTATAACCTTATCAAGTTATCATCTGTATAACCTTATCAATTTATCATCTGTATAACCTTATCAACTTATCATCTGTATAATCTTATCAAGTTATCATCTGTATAACCTTATCAAGTTATCATCTGTATAACCTTATCAAGTTATCATCTGTTTAACCTTATCAAGTTATCATCTGTATAACCTTATCAAGTTATCATCTGTATAACCTTATGAAGTCACCAAACAGTTTTTTCTTTACATTCGACAGACAAAATTCTTTAGCTTTACTTTAAGAAACTGATCAATTTATGCACTTGAAAAAATAAGTCAATAGTAATTGACCCAAACACACTGAAAGAAAATGCGAAACTTTGGAGACAAAGGCCACAAGAAAAAATCATTAATTTATTATTTTTTATTTGGCACTATGTCTGGGGAAATTCTCTATTCCCATTTCAATGAGCTATATTGTTAAATTGGTTATTGTTATAATCATTATATGCCTGAAGCAGTGGCGTAGCGAGCTTAACTCGCGCCCGGGGCACAATACCTTTTTAGCGCCCCCCCTTCAAAAACCATACAATATTATATGTAAAATATACCATTTGGCGCCCCTTTGTGAGTAGCGCCCGGGGCATGATGTCCCCCTTGCTCCCCCCCTCGTTACGCCACTGGCCTGAAGTTATTGTGCTATGGGGTATTGAGGATTGCAGCATTCTCAACACTAGTGTTGTCCTGTTGCTGGATGTTGACCTAGAGATGAGCCTCGTAACAAATGGCATTGTTATCCGCCTTTTATCTTTTAACATTCTCATCCATCGTGTATCTATTGACACGGTCAGCATACCTGTATTTTCTTATATAAGCCTTGTATCTATTGACACGGTCAGCATACCTGTATTTTCTTATATAAGCCTTGTATCTATTGACACGGTCAGCATACCTGTATTTTCTTATATAAGCCTTGTATCTATTGATATTGAATCAGCCTTGTATTGTATCTCGTTACATCCTCACAAGCCTTGTAACTTGATATCTGTCTTATATCTATTGACATCAACGTTGAATCTAATGAAATAGTCATCAGGTTTTTTTGCTGGTGACATTGTCATCAATCGTGTATCTATTGTCTATTGACATGGTCATAAGCGTTGTAACTTTTGATGTTAACTATCAGAATTGTATCATAGACATTGTCAACATCCTTATGACTTTTCATCAGCTTTGTATCTCTCAAAATTGACATCAGCCTTGTATTTTCTCACATTATAATTGTATCTATTGAAGTTATCAACCTTGTATCTGGTAACTTTGCCATTATATCTTTTGAATTTGTCATCAACCTTGTATAAGGCGACCTTGACATTAACCTTAGTTGTGTTTAAGTAAAAACTAACCTCGAATATAGTAAAACAAAAATCTGCAAATATCTTCCAATAGAATTCTCACTTCGCACTAAGATTATGGAAAACTCAATACTAAATTCACGGGATCTTTTATACATTTCTAAGTGCACACGATAGAGTGGTAGCAAACACTTGGTCAATTATAGAACATAAGAGGAAGACTTGTTAGACCCGTCTTAAGTTGAGTGTCATCACAATAGTGCAGTTATTCACTATTTTCTATTTATAATTAATGATTATTGGGGATCACAAAGCTTTTTACCAACATAAAAATAGAGATTTGTTTCTTTTAATAATTTGTTTCGTTTTTCTTTTTAATTTTTCGTTGTTAACAAGAGTCTTGGTTATTGAGCAGCGCGATTACCAAGTATCGGGGTTGAAGAGTGTCTTGGTTAAAGAGTGTCTTGCTTAAAGAGTGTCTTGGTTAAAGAGTGTCTTGGTTAAAGAGTGGCTTGGTTAAAGAGTGTCTTGGTTAAAGCGTGTCTTGGTTAAAGAGTGTCTTGGTTAAAGAGTGTCTTGGTTAAAGAGTGTCTTGGTTAAAGAGTGTCTTGGTTAAAGAGTGTCTTGGTTAAAGAGTGGCTCGGTTAAAGAGTGTCGTGGTTAAAGAAGCCAGTATAGGAACTGCTCATTCCTACCAAAGACAATCAGGGACTGGAACAATCTTTCAAAAGGAACACTGGAGGCGACAACACTTGACTCAATTGCATCTATTGCCTCAGGCCTTCCAACCCCTAGTGCATGATACCCTCACCCAATTACTCTTGTGACCAGTGTAATATCCTCATCAACACCAGGCATAGAAACATTGCAAATCCCATCTACATTCATAGGAGCCATAATGATCAATAAATTGATCGTGGTTCCTTAATATATAGAAGAAGAAGTGTGTTGTACTTACAGAGTGTCGTGGTTAATGTGTGTCGTGGTTTAACAGTGTTTCGGTTAAAGAGTGTCGTGGTTAAAATGTATCCTGGTTAAATAGTGTCGTAGTTAAAGTGTGTTGTTATTAATAAGTGTCGGGGTTAAAGAGCTGTCCAGCAATGCATATGCTGATTAAGTATGCTAAATGAATTATTTTATGTATGTAAAAACCTAAGACGTAACTTGTGTTTCTAAATCGTCTCCCTTGGTGGCATCAATAAACTGCAGTCCCTTGTCTTTGCCTTCGTCTTGATTATCGTATTTGAAGTTTAGCGCGTCTCAAAGGACCAGGCGACGATGTACAAGTCACGTTGTGCACTGCCCAACGAAGGATATCAAAGTGAGGTTGCCCAACGAAGGATATCAAAGTGAGGTTGCCCAACGAAGGATATCAAAGTGAGTTTGACAACGAAGGATATCAAAGTGAGGTTGCTCAACCAAGGATATCAAAGTGAGGATGCCCAACGAATGATATCAAAGTGAGGTTGCCTAACGAAGGATATCAAAGTGAGGTTGCCCAACGAAGGATATCAAAGTGAGGATGCCCAACGAAGGATATAAAGTGAGGTTGCCCAACGAAGGATATCAAAGTGAGGTTGCCCAACGAAGGATATCAAAGTGAGGATGCCAAACGAAGGATATCAAAGTGAGGTTGCCCAACGAAGGATATCAAAGTGAGGTTGCCCAACGAAGGATATCAAAGTGAGGATGCCCAACAAAGGATATCAAAGTAAGGTTGCCCAACGAAGGATATCAAAGTGAGGTTGCCCGACGATGGATATCAAAGTGAGGTTGCTCAACGAAGTATATCAAAGTGAGGTTGCCCAACGAAGGATATCAAAGTAAGGTTGCCCAGCGAATGATATCAATGTGAGGTTGCCCAACGAAGGATATCAAAGTGATGATGCCCAACGAAGGATATCAAAGTGAGGTTGCCCAACGAAGGATATCAAAGTGAGGATGCCAAACGAAGGATATCAAAGTGAGGTTGCCCAACGAAGGATATCAAAGTGAGGATGCCCAACGAAGGATAACAAAGTGAGGTTGCCCAACGAAGGATATCAAAGTGAGGTTGCCCAACGAAGGATATCAAAGTGAGGATGCCAAACGAAGGATATCAAAGTGAGGTTGCCCAACGAAGGATATCAAAGTGAGGATGCCCAACGAAGGATAACAAAGTGAGGTTGCCCAACGAGGGATATCAAAGTGAGGTTGCCCAACGAAGGATATCAAAGTGAGGATGCCAAACGAAGGATATCAAAGTGAGGTTACCCAACGAAGGATATCAAAGTGAGGTTGCCCAACGAAGGATATCAAAGTGAGGATGCCCAACGAAGGATATCAAAGTGAGGTTGCCCAACGAGGGATATCAAAGTGAGGTTGCCCAACGAAGGATATCAAAGTGAGGTTGCCCAACGAAGGATATCAAAGTGAGGTTGCCCAACGAAGGATATCAAAGTGAGGTTGCCAAACGAAGGATATCAAAGTGAGGTTGCCCAACGAAGGATATCAAAGTGAGGATGCCCAACGAAGGATAACAAAGTGAGGTTGCCCAACGAAGGATATCAAAGTGAGGTTGCCCAACGAAGGATATCAAAGTGAGGATGCCAAACGAATGATATCAAAGTGAGGTTACCCAACGAAGGATATCAAAGTGAGGTTGCCCAACGAAGGATATCAAAGTGAGGTTGCCCGACGATGGATATCAAAGTGAGGTTGCTCAACGAAGTATATCAAAGTGAGGTTGCCCAACGAAGGATATCAAAGTAAGGTTGCCCAGCGAATGATATCAATGTGAGGTTGCTCAACGAAGGATATCAAAGTGATGATGCCCAACGAAGGATATCAAAGTGAGGTTGCCCAACGAAGGATATCAAAGTGAGGATGCCAAACGAAGGATATCAAAGTGAGGTTGCCCAACGAAGGATATCAAAGTGAGGATGCCCAACGAAGGATAACAAAGTGAGGTTGCCCAACGAAGGATATCAAAGTGAGGTTGCCCAACGAAGGATATCAAAGTGAGGATGCCAAACAAAGGATATCAAAGTGAGGTTGCCCAACGAAGGATATCAAAGTGAGGATGCCCAACGAAGGATAACAAAGTGAGGTTGCCCAACGAGGGATATCAAAGTGAGGTTGCTCAACGAAGGATATCAAAGTGAGGATGCCAAACGAAGGATATCAAAGTGAGGTTACCCAACGAAGTATATCAAAGTGAGGTTGCCCAACGAAGGATATCAAAGTGAGGATGCCCAACGAAGGATATCAAAGTGAGGTTGCCCAACGAGGGATATCAAAGTGAGGTTGCCCAACGAAGGATATCAAAGTGAGGTTGCCCAACGAAGGATGTCAAAGTGAGGTTGCCCAACGAAGGATATCAAAGTGAGGTTGCCCAAAGTGAGTAACCATCTCACGGTTGTCTAAATGAGGGTTCCAAAGTGCGGTGCTCATCCAAGAATATCCAAGGGAGTGTCCTTACTTTGGGTGTTTAAGCGGCGGTATACAACCCCCGGGTGGATGGGACTCGTTAACTTTGGATGGCAACTCAACTAAGAGAAGGAAACTCTGAATTCAAAACACGGAGATGGAGTCCCGAAGGCGGATAACATGGATAAATTGAAACATTCCGACAACTCCTCTGACGACACTGGTGCCAAGCTGTATCATCCATATGATGTTCCCTTGGGGTTATCTAGCTGCTTGGAGGGAGGCGATTAGCAGTTGGGAACCAGCTTATAATCCTAGAAGACCTATATTTGATACTCGTTGTTCTAGCTGACAATGATTGTAATGTTAAGGCCTATATTTTATTATTATTATTATTTGCTGTCTTATATAGCGCGGTACCCCAGCCTAGGGCTAGGCTCACCGCGCTGTACATACAAATATTAAAAAAGAGACATAATATTTGATACTCGTTGTTCTAGCTGACATTGATTGTAATGTTAAGACCTATATTTGATACTCGTTGTTCTAGCTGACATTGATTGTAATGTTAAGACCTATATTTGATACTCGTTGTTCTAGCTGACATTGATTGTAATGTTTAGACCTATATTAGATACTCGTTTTTCTAGCAACGCGTTCATCTGCAGACATCTTTAAAACCAGGGTATCAAACATGTCGACTCTGATGAGACTCAAGATGAAGTGAAAGTCTTCAAGGCTGCTTCACTCACTAGACTTCTCTATGCATGTGAACCGTGGAAGTCTACGATCGCCATGCATGAAAGATGTGTAACATTTACACGACAAGCCTCAGAAAAATCCTAAATATCAAATGACAGGACAATTTTCCAGACACCAGAGGGCATTAAAAGAAAGATCTCCCCCTGCCCCCAGCATTTAACCTATTTTAAGTTAGTCCCAGCTGAGCTGTGCGGGACATACGGTGAGAACGTCTGACGGTCACTTGCCAAAAGGGCGGTTTGCTGTTGGACAGTAGAAACGTTTCAAAGTAAACATAAAAGTTTCACTGAAAGCTTTCAATTCAAACCCGGTAAAGAGGGAATAATCGTTAGAAGAATCTTGGAGTTACTCCTTGCAGATGGTACACATGCCCAACAAAGCCAACATATCAGCTGCCAGTTAGAAGAATCTTGGAGTTACTCCTTGCAGATGGTACACATGCCCAACAAAGCCAACATATCAGCTGCCAGTTAGAAGAATCTTGGAGTTACTCCTTGCAGATGGTACACATGCCCAACAAAGCCAACATATCAGCTGCCAGTTAGAAGAATCTTGGAGTTACTCCTTGCAGATGGTACACATGCCCAACAAAGCCAACATATCAGCTGCCAGTTAGAAGAATCTTGGAGTTACTCCTTGCAGATGGTACACATGCCCAACAAAGCCAACATATCAGCTGCCAGTTAGAAGAATCTTGGAGTTACTCCTTGCAGATGGTACACATGCCCAACAAAGCCAACATATCAGCTGCCAGTTAGAAGAATCTTGGAGTTACTCCTTGCAGATGGTACACATGCCCAACAAAGCCAACATATCAGCTGCCAGTTAGAAGAATCTTGGAGTTACTCCTTGCAGATGGTACACATGCCCAACAAAGCCAACATATCAGCTGCCAGTTAGAAGAATCTTGGAGTTACTCCTTGCAGATGGTACACATGCCCAACAAAGCCAACATATCAGCTGCCAGTTAGAAGAATCTTGGAGTTACTCCTTGCAGATGGTACACATGCCCAACAAAGCCAACATATCAGCTGCCAGTTAGAAGAATCTTGGAGTTACTCCTTGCAGATGGTACACATGCCCAACAAAGCCAACATATCAGCTGCCAGTTAGAAGAATCTTGGAGTTACTCCTTGCAGATGGTACACATGCCCAACAAAGCCAACATATCAGCTGCCAGTTAGAAGAATCTTGGAGTTACTCCTTGCAGATGGTACACATGCCCAACAAAGCCAACATATCAGCTGCCAGTTAGAAGAATCTTGGAGTTACTCCTTGCAGATGGTACACATGCCCAACAAAGCCAACATATCAGCTGCCAGTTAGAAGAATCTTGGAGTTACTCCTTGCAGATGGTACACATGCCCAACAAAGCCAACATATCAGCTGCCAGTTAGAAGAATCTTGGAGTTACTCCTTGCAGATGGTACACATGCCCAACAAAGCCAACATATCAGCTGCCAGTTAGAAGAATCTTGGAGTTACTCCTTGCAGATGGTACACATGCCCAACAAAGCCAACATATCAGCTGCCAGTTAGAAGAATCTTGGAGTTACTCCTTGCAGATGGTACACATGCCCAACAAAGCCAACATATCAGCTGCCAGTTAGAAGAATCTTGGAGTTACTCCTTGCAGATGGTACACATGCCCAACAAAGCCAACATATCAGCTGCCAGTTAGAAGAATCTTGGAGTTACTCCTTGCAGATGGTACACATGCCCAACAAAGCCAACATATCAGCTGCCAGTTAGAAGAATCTTGGAGTTACTCCTTGCAGATGGTACACATGCCCAACAAAGCCAACATATCAGCTGCCAGTTAGAAGAATCTTCGAATTACTCATTGCTTAATGTATCCATGCTAAATGAAGCCAACATATCATCTGGTACATAGCACAAAAGACAATAAAGAAAAGTCCGGGTTAAGTCTGCACTCTCCAATCCGTCTTTTGTACCTACAGCACACAAATATTTTGTGCCATAATCGGTTTCATTAGCCATCTGCGCACCCACAGACACCATCAGAACCAGCACAAATCCTAAGACTAAAATGATCATGATCGATTCGACACACTCCACGGCCATTTCTCCTTCCCTACACTGTAAGAGTTTCCATTCCTGCGCCACACACATGGCTCCACTCATTACTCAACCGTTACCTATGAGCCCTTTTTTTATTTATATATTATTTATTTATAATAGTAGCATTACAGTTTTTCTAATGCTTTACTGGACACAACGAACATAACTTACGGAGTGAAAAATGTTGAAAAGCACTTTCCTAAATCCTCAGCCACTAACCCACAACACCTAACTTCTTTTCATTTTTAAAAAGAGCCCTAGGTTGATTCCCCTAAGTTGTCCGCCTTTTGCCATCTATTCGTGATTGCATCTTCATTAGATAAATGTGTTAAACTTTAAGTTAAAGTGTATTTTTTTTATTACGTTCTTTATTCTGCATTCTACAGTCGCAACTTTTAAATTTTTGCTATAAAATTAAAGCTTCTTAAAAAGAATAGATTAATAAAGAAAGATAATAATTGAATTATTAATTTTATTTTATTAAAAAACACGTGTTATTCTGCACGAATCAATGTTTTGTATTTTTCATACAATAAATAGCGCTTGGATATGGATGCAGCAACGTACCCTACCTGAACCGGAACCAGAAGTTCCTAACAGCGATTTTGTTGTTGGTGATTGTGTTGGTTCCAAAAATCGTATTTAGAGTATCGGGTAACGGCTGATGCTCTTGCATATAACATTGTTGCATATGGTGAAGTTATTGTACTAAAACTTAGAGATGGTGCTGTAGAAAATGTCGTATCTGGCGTTATGCACAGCAGTTGCCATTCGTTAACTCACACGATATTGTTTCTGGGCGTTACAAATCCGTCGCTGTGAATACGCAGTCATTAAGTCGTCCTCCTAGGCAAGCAACATTTAACACATTTGAACACACATTGCATTGTCCCGATGATACGAGCACGATCAAATAATATGTTTCAAGCTGTGAGACTGTCGCGTGAAGACCTAGGACACTCCGTAAAATCACAGATTCAACAGGGATTGACCAACGTAATCTGGGCGTAAAGTCACACTTGGCATCGATTCAACAGGGATTGACCAACGTAATCTGGGCGTAAAGTCACACTTGGCATCGATTCAACAGGGATTGACCAACGTAATCTGGGCGTAAAGTCACACTTGGCATCGATTCAACAGGGATTGACCAACGTAATCTGGGCGTAAAGTCACACTTGGCATCGATTCAACAGGGATTGACCAACGTAATCTGGGCGTAAAGTCACACTTGGCATCGATTCAACAGGGATTGACCAACGTAATTTGGGCGTAAAGTCACACCTGGCATCGATGGCGTAAACTGCTGTCCAAATATCCACGGCTAGACCCAGATAGGTCTTCAGACAGGATCAAGGAAGAAGTGAACACATTTTAAGGCAGATCGGTAGCGATAATCTGAAAGGAGATACTTTTGTTTTAGATTTGAATTAAAATGATCGTTTTATAACTTAGGTCCTTCTCAGTATCTTGAAAATGTAATTTAAATTAATGTTACGATACACTTTTGAAAAGATTTTTTAAAATACAATTTAACTTTTCAAAAATGAAATAGTCACAAATAAAACTTAAAATTTGAAAATTAAATTGATATAATTTCCTGTTTATAAAAATAGAATATACTTTTTAATGTTTTACTTCTTATAAATTATCAACATGACAAATAAAGCATTATTTCTGTTCACAGAAAAGTAACCGTTTAACGACGAATGTACTGCCCTTTTCCGTAAATGCGATGAACAGTAAAATACCATGTCTTAGATCATACAAATATGCTGTAATCTAGACACATCATGTGTTGTCTTGAAATAAAAAGAATTATACGTGCAAGCTTTTCTAAGGACACATTTTTGTAAAGCTTTTTTTTTTTGTATCGTGTGTGTATATACTATGTGGGTCCGGGCGAGAGAGTGAGGTCGACGCTGCGCAACTCTTCATCTCTTGAAACCCACCAAAATCATCAGGAATCCAAAACCCAACATCCCAAGACCTGTAGCTACGGGTAAACGACGAAGCGACAGGTGAGGTGCACATAGAGTCGCAGCCGCAAGCTTACACATAGGCGACTCATACTATAGGGTCGCTCTTCACTGAATAGAGCCGATGTGAAGTTCGGCAGCCACATGAGTATCTGAGCAGCCCTATTCATGACATCACAGTTCACCTTCATGCATGAGTAAAAGCCTACGACAATCACCGCGGAATTTCACTACTGTCCATTGCAGGCAAGATCTTGACCTGATCCCTTCTCATCAAGATGAATGCACTTAGGGAGCAGGTCTCCTACCCGAAAGTCAATGCGGTTTCACAAAAGAACATGAAACTATCGATTTTGTGTTTGCTGCCAGGCAGCTCCAAGAGATATTTTCGGAGCAAAATACGGACCTATATTCCACATTTATTTACTTAAAAAAGCCTTTGACAGGGTCAATAGAGGTGGCATGTGGAATATTATGAAAAAGTACTGATGTCCAGACAAGTTTACCAACATCATCCGTCATCTGCATGATGGCATGATGGCCCCAGTGCAGGACAAAGGTGAGTCAGAAGACTCCATGCAACACAGCTTTGATATCTTCTCTGAGGCCTGCAACAGCTTTAGCCTCACAATGAACACAAAGAATACTGAAGTGATGAATCAGCTAGCTTACAGTAAGCTCTACGTTGAACCCAGCATCACCAACAGCGGTCAGCGTCTAAACGCGGTGGATAAATTTACGTACTTGGGCAGCACCCTCTCCAGATCAGTTGTCATGGATGACGAAATGAATGCCAGACGAGAAAAAGCTACTACAATACTTGGCAGACTGCGCAGCACTGTTTTGGACAGGAGAGGTATCAGACGAGGAACGAAGATCAAGGTATAGCGCAGCAGTCCTCTCGACATTGCCATACGGAAGTGAAACGTGGACAGTCTACCAGCGTCACGCCAAGAAACAATCACTTTCACACAATCCGCCTCAGGAAACTCCTCGGCATCAGGTGGCAAGACAAAGTGCCTGACACGGAGGTCCTCGCTAGAGCGAATCTACCTAGCATCTTCTCCACCCCTATACAGTCTAAACTCCGTTGGACACGGGACACGTAGCCCTTTTGGAAGACAACCGGCTCCCTACACAGCTATTCTTCGGTGAGCTCACGCTAGGCAATTGCTCCCATGGAGGTCAAAGAAACCGTTACAAAGACACACTGAAAACGACACTAAAGCCCTTTAGCATCAACCCTATTGAATGGGTGCAGACAGCCCAGGACAGAGCCAGGTGGAGATCAACTGCGAAGAAGGGTGATCAATCTCATAAAGCCTGGATAACCATAGCTGAGACACGCAAGCAAACCCCAAAATGCAACCTTAGACCACCGACTACAGCAACCATCCCCTGCCCGCAGTGCCACAGACTATTCCGAGCACGTATCGGACTAGCAAGCCAATCAATAACCGGATGACTAACCAACACACATATTCTGGTAAAGGTCATGAGATTACTTTCTTAAGACCCCGGCTAGTAAATTGGCAACCAGCTCCATCTGCTGAGCTGTGCCATACAACATTTTCCTCACACAGGGTTCCCCCTCTGCCTGGCCTCCCCCGGAAGCTCTAGTGGGGGACATTCGGTCAAAAGATGCGCCAGCGTCTCCGGGGGCCAGGCTGCAATTCCGGCAGGTAGGATCCCGATTGTTGTTGAGCCGCCAGAAGTATGTGCCTATTGGGCACTGCTCGGTGCGCATTTGCGTCACTAAACGTTGCTGTTTGCGGCCTAACCCCCACCATCTGTCTTGTTTGCTAGGAGTCTGCAAGTTTGATTAGACGCCTCTAGCGGTCGTATTGTCTGCCCACTGCCTGTACCACTTTTTCCTAAAGTGATCTGCCAACCAGTTCTTTATAACCGAATGACTAACTAACATACTTAAGAAAATCAGCAGACCATCGAGCCAAGGCTCATAAGGCTCATGTAGTTTTTAATAAAATATATATAATTATTATATTGTAGTCACCATTTTGCTCGTGAGGCACTTGACTTACCCCGGGGAGTAATGCCCCCACCCCCCCCCCCCACCGGAGAGATGGCTGAAAGAAACTCTGCTCTATTTTTTTTTTTCCTTAGATGAGCTTAATAAATAAAATTTCAAACATTGGCAACTAACTAACTTACTTAAGAAAATCAGCAGACCATCGAGCCGAGGCTCATAAGGTCTTCCCCAACATACCTCCACCGCCCCCAACTGGCATTAAACCACTCCCCCAGTGGTCTCTATTCCAGTCAGGCCGTGAAGCGGCATGCCGAGGGCTCCCCGCCCCTGAGACAGCCCCACCCACCCTTCCACTCGATTGACTATGCGAGTGAGGCCGCATCAGAGAAGGGACGCCTGGCCAGCCGGGGTGATGCTTACACAGCAACCGGGCCGGACTTCCTTGGGCTGGGGTGGATACAATTTACGTCTCTAAAGCCCCCCCTTCCCACCCCGGGGGGACTCGTAGGTGTTAACAGACGCCCTCTAATAGGGTTTACGTGGTTTTCTGCGGCATGACTAATTCACACCGCAGCTGGGAAATGACAAAAAGAGAAGGTTGCCTAGGAGCAGTACCCTCAAGTCTGCATATTTGGAATCATCGGCTAGGGTCGCCACACGCCTTCGCCTCATATCCATGCGGCAACTGTAATCATATCCCAACCTGTTTCTACGTTATTTTCGACTGCACTTGGTAGGGAACCATGCAGCCGTGCTCGATCTAACGCAGTTTCCGTGCGTTACCTTTGCCTTTCGGCGCGGGTCCCCTACACGGTGATCATGTCCCCCGGGTAACGTTTCAGGGGGTTCGTGGCAAACGCCTCTTTATCGACATGCCATTTATGGGACGGACATGCCGACTAGAGCCCCGGGGGGGGGGGGGGGATAACCGGATGACTAGATGGTCCTATTCGATCTTGACGGACGAACACAATAACTATGTGTATATGCTCTGTGTATATGACCTATGTTTATACTGCGTTTATATGATCTGTGAGTATGATCTATGTATATGATCCATTTATATGCTCTGTGTACATGATCTGTGTATATTATCTGTGAGTATGATCTATGTATATGATCTGTGTATATGATCTATGTAAGTGCATGATATGTGTAAATGATCTGTGTATATGATCTGTGTATATACTCTATGTACATGATCTGTGTACATGATCTGTGTATATGATCTGTGTATATGATCTGTGTATATATTCCGAATTTTTAATTTATCTCGTACGTGCATTTATTTTATTTAGTTTTACAAAGAAAGAAAACAATATTTTTACCATAGCTTTACTTTCAAATTTTTATTCCATTTCGTTTTGATGATTGGAATTAAACACGTTAAAAATATAATATTGTAAAGACTGCCATGTACTGAATAGCTGAATGTGACTAGCTGATAAAGAATGATCTTGTTTATCTAAATGAATACTCGAAACATGTGTCATTGTCTTATAGATTATAAGATCGTTGGCGTAGCGTGGGTTGCAACACCCCCCAGGGGTCAACCGACTCTATCAGTGAATTTAACATATTCGTTTTGATAATACTGTTGTGTTTTTTTTAATACTTAGAAATAAACATAATCGTTAGATTTCTTTCTGCAATAATATTTCACTTTCATTGATACAGAGACGCAGTGTTAAAGTGTGGGACACTAGTGGAGAAATTGAGTCCCAGAATGTGAAAATGTAGGACTTCAGGAGGTGGAACTACACCAAGATGCGTGACTACTAAACACAAGAATCACAAAATGTTTAAAATGAGCAGATGTTTTTGGTGGAAGTGCCGTGGGCAGTCCTAACATAATGTTTATAACATGGTTTTAACGTTTAATCAAGGGCAGCGTCAGATTCTATCTACGGTAGCCATCTCCACAAATCATCTTTTAAAAAAAAAGAATTTACATAATCTTATATTAATTAAATAAGAATCTACAATCAAGCTGATTTTGAATGTAAGTGTGCAGAGAAATGGAAAATAAATCAAACAGATCAATTTTAAATCTCAACTTGTTTAAAAATGTCATTAAAATGCATATTCCAAGTGAAATAGTAAATTATTCCAACTATTGAGATAAACTTGATCAGAGATCAAGCATCTAAACGTATGATGATCAGTAGATCACCAGTGGCTTCAACTGACCTTTGAGTGACATCTGCGGGTCAATTCCCGCATCTACATTTTGACCCACCTCCTTATGTCCAATTAAGATGATTTTTTGTAAACGTACCCTCCCCCTGATGAGAATTGAACCAATGTACAGGGAGATTGGAGAGTAGAGACTGGAGAATAGAGAGTATAATATAAAGAGTAAAGAGTACAAATAGGAAAACTATTGAGTATGTATAAGAGGTTAAAGAGTAGAGTTTAAAGAGTAGGGCGCTGGAAAGTGTGAACAGTAGGCAGCAGACATGGGAGCTTGTAGGACTAGATGTTGTCATATTCTACGATTCAACATCTGCTCTCTAGATCTTGAATAACGTAGCACGTCACACCCACCTAGTTGGCGCCATCGTGGGTGACGTCGGAAATTTTGAAAGGATCTGAGGCAAGGGCAGGGAGCAATTTATACCATGCCACGTAAACGTTAGAGGCAACGAAAAAGCAGACATCCTGACAAAAACCGGGGCTGCCCGGTGTCAGCCAGAAGCACCTGTTACTCATCCCGGAGTTTAAAAAAACATGAGTTGCAGACTATTTTCGAAAAAAGTGTTACAGACAATGGGCACACAGTACGAAGGCCGGAGATGTTTTCTCTAGCTTTTCGCTTAATGCTATCACACAGAATTCATGATGACTTTAGTATAGCCTGCACCAGAGCCTAGTGACCCCAGTGAGAGCCAAGCACTGCCCTACTAACGCATGCTTCAAAAGGTTAGACAGCAAAGGGAATTCGACCTGTCGGCATAGCAGCCTAGAGAGTTGAGAATAGAGAGTTTTGTTACCTGACACCTTTAAATATCTTTATACATAAGAGCTTCCCATATAGTAAAGTATGTGTTTTTAAATGTGGCGTTACAGTTTTTTTTTATTGTGTTCTGGGCACAAGAAACCCAAAAATGGATGTTCTATGGTGCCAATCTGTTGAAAAGCAAATACTTACAACACTTCTATCAACCTTTTTTTATATACAGGTGTCACCTTACCTCAGCGGTTCTCAACCTGTGGGTCGCGACCCTTTTGAGGGGTCGCCTGACCCTTTCGCGGGTAAGACCTTTGTAAAACATACATTTCCGATGCAGATGGTCTTAGAAACCAATTGATTTGGTTCAGATGAAAAACCAGACAGGTCACAAATTTTCATTTGTGAGTTGTCACCCTTGAACTATTCACCCCATCATAAAGCTTAAATCGACAGTGAAAACTACTGCCCAAATCAGCTCGTGAAGGTAATCGCGGATTATAACTCTATGTTCTAATTATGTTCCATTTGTAACAATGAAAATACATCATGCATATCAGAAGATTTACATTACGATACATAATAGAAGTATTAGAAGCAGAATTACAGTTATTAAATATCAACGAAAAAAAGTTTTATGGCTGGGGGTCGCCACAACATGAGGAACTGTATAAAGGGGTCGCGGCATTATAAAGGTTGAGAACCACTGCCTTACCTTGTTACCACCCTGTCCACCTTTTTACCTCTAAACATCTTGCTTCTTCTTTTATTAAAAAAAAAATGTATTTAAAGTGTATTATTGTTAATGCTTTTTAGTTCTCTCAACGATCAACGTTAAGGGAGTAAACTTATAAATGCCAATATAAAAGTCAAGCAATTTAAGAGTTATGATGAGGAAATATCAATTACTTCATTGAGATTTATTTTAAAATATGATCGAGTGTTCAAAAAATTGTGTTTATTTTTGTACAAATTTCAAGAAAATATATTTTTTTTTACTTTTGAAAGAAATATCAAGTTCTACTGCCACAAATTATTAATATGAAATTTAATTTCACGAAAGTTGTGTTGCTGTTTTTTTATACTCACACATTTAACACTTATTTGTCTTAATAGATAGTGTTTATAATATTCCGTTTTAGGGAGATGGGATTGGTCCCATTAATGTATCAATTATGTAAGTGCGAGCAGTTGTAGATGTAGCTGACGACGTCATTTTGATAGTCGCTGATGCCTTTGTAGTTGCCCCAGTTGTAAATGGTGTGTTTCTGGTGGTTGTACTTGGCGATGGCGTAGTAGAAGATTGTGTCATAGACGATGTTGCAACATTTGGAGTTAAAACTTTTGACGTGACAGCAGTGTTGCAATCAGCAAAGTACATAAGCGGTCCGTTCTGGGCGCGACAGAACTGCTTCTTGTAATATTCAAACACCACATCATTTTCCACACACGCCACATCTGTCACATTTGAACACACATGACATTGTCCCGATGAGCCTATAAGAACCCCAGCACAAGAAAACAATGTGCTGCAAGCTGCTAGACTGTCCAGTGCAGACCTAGAACAGTCTAAAAAATCACATTGTTCTTCCAGGAACTGTCCAACAGAATCTGGTCGCAAACACGTGGTTTGAATGACGTACTAAGCTGTCCATATATCCACCGCTAGAATTAAATTGTTGTTGAGATAAGTCAACGTTGTTAGTATGAGAATTGACAACATTTTTTGTTTTGTTTGCCAGAACGATGCTGATAATCTGAAAGGGTATGTGTCATAAGATTTTAATTGACATATTCGTTCTATAACTTTGTTAATTCTGACCACCGAAAAGAATTGCATTAAATTTAAGGTTAAAAGTATCTGAGTATAATATTTTTGAAACTATTTTCTATTATAATTTGCTTTTAAATATTTTTTTAAACGGTTAATTTTATATTTCATAATCTTAAGCAAATATGCACAAATAAAACTGAATGATGAAATAACTTCTCCTATGGCGAAAAAAAATTAGCTTCTAAAATAGTCCAGGAAAATGGTTACTTTGACTAAACTAACACGATTTTCATTTTTTTATAACAGCACAATAAATTAAGCACTCATACTATAAACAGAAATTATCACACATTTATTAAGGAAATTATTCTTTAACCGACAGCTCCTACAAAGACCAAAGCATTAAAATACTACACATGTCCTATACACATTACCAGTTTATGTAGTCTTTTCTAGCGAACTTATTTTTTTCCTTAAATTAAAAGATAATATAAAGTTATGCCCTCGAGGTTTTTCAGTGTAAAAAAAAAAAAGAGAAATTTTTGCTCAGTTCATATTTATTCTCTGTATGTTGATATTTCACTTCTCTGTCTTAATGATTTTTTTTTTATTTAAAACAACAAAAATAAATATTTTCTTTAAAAAAGACTAACAATTGCTGGCCATTTTTAATATTTAAATTCGTGACATTGTTTTAATTATTTTTTAATAAATTGAAGAGTTTGTGTGTGTCTGCTTGTGCGTATGTCTGTGTGTGCATGCGTGCTTGCTTGTGTGAGTTTGTGTGCGTGCGTGTGTTTGATTGATAAAACATAAATAATTACCTGTAAATGTTCACTCATGGCTCAATGTTTTCTTTAAACATTGGTATCATAGATTTACAAATGGTGGCTCACTCAAAACTGGTTCGTCCACGAAGAGAGTTGAGTCACAATAGATGAATAGAACATAGGTTGTTTGTGTGAGAAAAGGTTCTCAAAGTAATAACCATGACCCAGAAACAAGTCAGAGACTGACAGTGGGCAATATGAAACTGAAATCATAGTTGGGCAAGTTGACACTTAAGTCACATGGGTGGGTAATATGAAACTTAAATCACATAGATGGGGAAATGGAAATCCTGAAAGATCACCCAAAAAATCTACGAATGTTTCTGCAGAATACCTTCAACGGCAAACCAGACACAGACAACGACGAACACCAAAGATTGAAAAATAATAACTTATCTGATACAGTAAGACTGTGTTTTATGTCCTTGCCAACTCCTATTTTATGAGTTCTGTTTAATAAACAACTTATATCAACAGTTAAATTGTCTTTCTTGTTTTTATTTCTTTTAAGTGACTTAACAAATTTAAAGTATTTAAAGATCATAAGAAATGTTGTTGTTTTTTTCCCAAGGTCCCTCTGAATATTAACATGTAAAATTCAGTATTACAATTCACAGTCTGTGTAAAAAAACAAAGTTAAATTTATAACAAGAAATATGATAATACAAGACTTTTACACTTCAAAAATTTACAATTTGTACCATTTTTATAAATGAATAAAATTAAGAATAAAAAAGTGTACGCAACTCCATTATTTGAAGACACAACGCTGTTGCAAAGGTTGTCTGCCTTGCTATACACAGTGCTGTGAACGTGTTCAATCTGTTTACTCTGTTGCATATTCTGAAAATGCAACGCTGATCTACAGGTTGTGCATCTCAATTTTAGTAATTCCCATTATATATACGCCGAGAATTACTTTATTTAATGAATTTCCTTTAATCTTATTGACCTATAAAACATTTTTCTTTCAGAAACCGGAATATAACACCAAAAGTAAAAGGTTTCTTCTTGCCATTTTACAAGTGGATTTTTTTTTTTTGTAGGGCAAGCTAAACTCTAAGCTTACATTTATCCCGTCCAGGGGCAAGTCTCCTGAGTAAATATCAACTGCCGCGGTGGTGCGTATAGTTGAAGTAGTAATTGATGATGATGTTGTTATAGTAGGGATAGAAGGAGCCGTCGTGGTGGTGGAGGTGGTAGTTCTCGGTGATACATTTGTATTTGTTGCTATTGTGGAGAATGTTGAAATAGTTGGACATGGTGTCACTGGGTTGTGGCGTAGTGGAAAATGTAAAGACGTACTTGCAGTTGCAGTGGGTGTGGTGGTCGATGGGTTAGGAGGAGCCAGTGTATTGGTAGATCGGGTTGGCGGAGCCAGTGAATTGATAGATTGGGTAGGAGGAGAAAGTGTATTGCTAGATGGTTTAGGAGGAGCCAGTATATTTTTAGATAGGGTAAGCGAAGCCAGTGTAGTAGTAAATGGGATTGAAAGAACAAGTCTAGTGGTAGACCTTTCTAGTTACATTTTAACAACTTTGATATACATCAAAACTTTCCTTTTCTAGTAGATCACCAACATTTTGTTATGATCAACAAACGACAGTTTTTGTAAAACAAAATATTCCTTCTCTAATTCGTATAACACCATCGCAAGTCACATTTTTGCTACACAATGTCATACAATGTAAGACACCACAGACACATTCAAAATCTTACGTACATTTTTCATTCGTCGAATATCATAATGTTTGAATAATTTTAAAAAGACGGATTTAAATTTCCTTTGGAAGTCTCTCACTTAACTGAACGAAGAGCCGCAGTCTCTCTCTCCCCCCTTCCCCCCCCCCCCCCCAAAATCGTTGATAATATATACGGTTATTTTGCCTGATTTATATTTTCAGTTTTTTGTTCGTAAAAATAAGATTGTTTTCAGCCTCTAATCAAAAGTTGGTTTTTTACAAGTAAATTGTGTACATTTTTTAACTGTTCATTAAATACAGATTTAAAGTTAAAGTTTCTTTCTTTTGAAAGTTTAAACAACGATTGTCATGCCCTCAGCTCACCCTTTGAATATATAATTTTTAGAAAATTGTCGAAGTTGATTTGTTGTAAAATTATTAGGCTATATTTTATGAAAACGAATTAAAGGTAAGATTTTAAAAAAATAATAAGTTATGAAAAGTTGATGTGTTAACAACAATCAACACCCGTTTCTCAATTGATGGGAGTAATCCTTGTTATTGTCACAACTTGGCCAATGTAATGAAGTGGTTGTGGCACAAAAAATATTTTTTAATAGAGTTGAAAACATTATGAGTTACATTAAAAATTAAGTCATAACATGAAATAGGAAAATATTCCAAATTAACGTGCAAAAATAGGAATTAAATACCTTGCTAGAAAAAGATTTTCTTATTCTTTTGCATGTGAGATATTTATTTCCTGCAAAATCTAGGGGGTGGGGGGGGTAGCCGTGCAACAAATTCATAAAGGAAACATTACATAATTGGGAAGTGGTGTATTGGGAGGTGGTGTAGTGGAAGGTGGTGTAGTGGTAGGTGCTGTAGTGGGAGGTGCTGTAGTGGGAGGTGATGTAGTGGCAGATGGTGTAGTGGAAGATGATGTAGTGGAAGGTGGTGTAGTGGTAGGTGCTGTAGTGGGAGGTGATGTAGTGGGAAGTGGTGTAGTGGAAGGTGATGTAGTGGAAGGTGGTGTAGTGGTAGGTGCTGTAGTGGAAGGTGATGTAGTGGAAGGTGGTGTAGTGGCAGGTGCTGTAGTGGGAGGTGATGTAGTGGTAGGTGGTGTAATGGAAGGTGGTGTAGTGGAAGGTGGTGTAGTGGTAGGTGGTGTAGTGGAAGGTGGTGTAGTGGAAGGTGGTGTAGTGGAAGGTGGTGTAGTTGTAGGTGGTGTAGTGGAAGGTGGTGTAGTGGAAGGTGGTGTAGTGGAAGATGGTGTAATGATAGGTGGTGTAGTTGAAGTTGGTGTAGTGGGAGGTGATGTAGTGGGAGGTGGTGTAGTGGAAGGTGCTGTAGTGGAAGGTGGTGTAATGGAAGGTGGTGTAGTGGAAGGTGGTGTTGTGGTAGGTTGTGTAGTGGCAGGTGGTGTAGTACTAAGTGGTGTAGTGATAGGTGGTGTAGTGGAAGGTGATGTAGTGGTAGGTGGTGTAGTGGTAGGTGGTGTAGTGGTAGGTGGTGTAGTGGTAGATGGTGTAGTGGAAGGTGTTGTAGTGGTAGGTGGTGTAGTGGTAGGTGGTGTAGTGGTAGGTGGTGTAGTGGTAGGTGGTGTAGTGGAAGGTGGTGTAGTGGAAGGTGGTGTAGTGGAAGGTGGTGTAGTGGTAAGTGGTGTAGGGGTATGTGGTGTAGTGGTAGGTGGTGTAGTGGTAGTTGGTGTAGTGGTAGTTGGTGTTGTGAGATTCGGTATATTGTTCTTTGGTGTAGTATGCGGTTGTGTAGTAGGAGTTAAGATAGACGATGGTGGTGCTGTGGAAAGTAGTGTAGTGCGAGGTTGTGTGGAGGGAGACGGTGTGTTTGCCAGTTGAACAGTCGGAGATTGTATAGTAGTAGATGTAGTACCGTAATCATTAGCTACTGTTGTATTTGACTGGAGAAGTTGGTTTGTAGACAACAAAGATGTCGTTGGTTCAAATGTATTTAATAATATGGAGACGTCTGTAGACGGCAAGACAACCCTCGCAGTAAATTGAGAATCTTTTAAATACACCCAAACTCCGCGTTCCAATACTTGCCCCACACTTTTAATCATCAACAAACTACAGTTTTTGTAAAAATATATTCCTGATTCCCAAATTTGCAATATTCCATCGCAAGACACATTTTTGCTGCATAATGTGACACAATTTAGAAATCCACGGACACACTTGAAATCTTCAGTGCATTTTTCCTTCATCTCTGAGAATAATTCTGTCCGATAAAAGGCATTTAGTCTGATGTAGTCATGGGTCTGTATGTCTGATCCGTTTACTAGAAAACATTGAGCCAACACTCCAAGTACGAGGCTAGTTTTCAGTGACTTCATTCTTTCTGTAAAAAAAAAGAATATATATTGTTATCAGCGATGTTTACGTTAACACTTACCGACTTTTTAAACTCGTTTCAGACTGAAATGTAATAAAAATCCGCTTGGGGTGTTAAGAGCAAAGAAATCTACCAGTTTAAACATAATTATCACACACGTCATCGAGACCGCATTCAAGTAATGGAGCTCTCCTTGTGTTGAAACATAGCTTGGATTCATAAGGAGGGAATAATATCCTTCTGGGTAAATCACACGAACATGTGGAAGAGGTATTCAAGACGTATCCCTTTTGTGTGATCGCTCCCCTGTAGCGTTAGTAGCTGGCTACGCTGCTGCAGTAGAGATATTCATGATTATGGCATCATGGGTTTACATTCCATTTTGGGTTACATGTCATTACAGGTTTAAGGGACGTGACATATTTCCCCGTTTAAAACCTTTTAAATAGATTAGCTAAGTGATCGATTGAAGCTAATAAATATATAGGTTTTAATTTTACTAGTTATTTGAGTTACTATTTTATCAAATGACGTGTCAGAAACGAATCTCAAATATAAATATTGCAATATAATAGTTGCCCATGAGACAGAGACAAAAAAGTCAATAAATGTCTGTAGCTAAACGCTTTTCTGTATTTGAATTTTATTAGAAAACATATTTGTGTTGATAAAATGTGTTGTTAGTATAGCGCTAAATGTTGAAATATAGCTTATTTTAAATAAACTAGAACTTTTTTGCCGTGTCCGCCATTATCAATATAATGTTTGCGCACCCCGAAACGACCCGCTACTTATCCCTAGGGGTAAGCGTAGCACATGTATGGAACAGCTGCATTAATAATATTAAAATGAACGTAACTGTCTTAATGGGAGAACATGACATATGGTTGTACATGACATATGGTTGTACATGACATATGATTGTACATGACAAGTGGTTGTACATGACATATGGTTGTACATGATATATGATTGTACATGACATATGGTTGTACATGACATATGATTTTAAATTATTACAATTGTAGGCCTTCGCTGATTAGGCCTTTTCATGATTTATTTAGTAAATGTGCGATATTTTGTTTTACCTATCATCTTGTTGTGTGCCTTTCACATTTTTTATGCACATAAGATAAAATCGGGTAGATATGTCTTCTTCGTTGAAAAAACAACAACACATTTTGAAGATAATTTGCGCAGAAAATCAATCTAGTTAGAGGCACTTAAATAAACTATATCAAATGGGTGTAAAAACACAGAAAAATAAAGATTTTTTTTCGACTTTGTAAGAAAAAATTAGCACTATAGTGAATTCACTTTATACCAACTGATACTAAATAAATTGTCCAATCCACAGGCACTCAGAAAAAGCTATGAGAACCGTCAACAGTGTTTCAGACTACATGTCACATTTGGTTAATGAAGTGGCTATTGGTACCCGGGTACCAAAAAGTGCAGCCTTTGGTTAATTGCATTCTACTAGCCTGACCACCTCTGCAAATGTCAAGAACCTATGTCATAGTGTTTCAGACTACATGTCACATTCGGTTGATAACATTCTACAAGCCTGACCACCAATCCAAATTTTAAGAGCCTATGTCATGGTGTTTCAGACTACATGTCACATTCGGTTGATAACATTCTACTAGTCTGACCACCTCTACAAATGTCAAGAACCTATGTCCTAGAACATTACAACTGGATGCACTCCAGTCACACATGTCCTTTCTTCGAATAAAAATTACTGCAGCTATGGCCTCTAGGTTTTTCCATTCACAAATACTAAATAAAGAGCAATTTCGCTCAGTTCATATTTATTCTCTATGTGTTCATATTTAACTGGACTTTGAATTGATTTTTTTAGGTTTCAAGAAGATGAACACTTTTCTGAGAGCGATGTTGGCCCTTTACATACATAGTATATACATTAATGGCATTGTCACGTTGCAATGAAATACCTTTACAAATAAAAATTATTTTATTTTATTTGTGTTTGATGAACTGAACATGAACTATTGACCCGGTTCATGTGCACCCATAGCTCAATGTTTGCTTGAAACATGTGTGTCATAGTTTTATACAAGGTGGGTCACTCAAAACTGGTACGTCTGCGTGAGAATAGGCTCTCAAAGTGATACCGATGAGACATAACTTTTTGATGCTGTCCACCCTGTATATTGTAGGGTCAATGTATTTGGGCGATGGTGTTTTCAATTATGAGAGTTTAAAAGATTGAAAAAGAGAGTTTTTGTTGTGTTTTTTTTTTTGGATGGGGGGAGGGGGTTGGTCCATTGCGTCAGTATCAAAGTGACCCTGAGTGGTCCTAGTGTTGCAGGTGAGAAGCATGTGATTTAAAAAGGGCAACAGATAAACGATTAAATAGATTACTAAATTAAACAAGCCATAAAAAAAATTCTTTATAAAATGTAATATGGAGCTATTTTGGGGGGGGGGGCGAAGATTTGACAAAATAGGCATTCTAGTAACACATTTTATAAGAATCCTAATTAATGCTCACGCCCAAAGATCGCAACCGCACATTTTTTTCACAACCCTGAACTATATTTAAATTCTAATGACCCACCGAAATTTTACACCGCAGATTAATTTCACCAACAATGCCAGAAAAAAAAATATATATATTTCGCACCACTAGGATCGGCTTCCCCATGCGACCTCACTCCCGGTTTGATCCTGTTTCCATGTGGGATCCCGTTCCTCGCTGGGATCCTGTTCACCGTGAGATCTCATCCATGTTGGGATCTATTCTCTGGTTTGATACTGTTACCAGATTGGATTACCTCTTCTCGGGTACATCCTGCTCCACGCTAGGATCTTTTTCCTCGGTGGGGTCACGTTCCCTGTGGAATACTGTTTCCCCCCGTGGGATAATGAAGGGTAAGTTTACAAACATCGGCCAAGAGCCACCATTACACTTTTTAATGTATAAAGTACTGTTATGAAGGATGACGTGTTTTGATACACACTTAGCCCGCACTCCACGTGCATGACCTCTTTTCAGTCAAGGCCGTTTTGGAGTTGGCTAGAAAAATATCTCTTTGTTTACATTTTAGCTTACTATCGCCCGTTTCAGGCGAACGATGTAGAATGATCTCGAGGATCCGGGAAGCAGTGAGACTGCGTATTATTTTCCAGAAATATCATTTGAAGTAGACTAAAAAGGTTGAACGACTGAACGTGAAAGAAGAGATTTTCCTTTCCCTTATCACGAGATGTGCTGTGTGTCATTATTTAATACTTTGTTGTGTGTAGATTTTTCTATTTCCTCGTTGTACAATTTTGTGCTCATTGTATTTGTATACACAGTACCCGCACCTGCAACCTGCAAGTTAATGATTTTTAATCACATACATTTGCTGTTGTAATTTAATTGAAACTCATACATTAAAAACGTACTAATTGTAATTAGCTCTGGCCTTTTGTGTCATATTATTTGTTATTATTTTTAAACTTTGGTATCGTCCTTTATTATGGACTGTTTTTATAACGAGCCATAGACTAAAGATAAGAGACTAAATTCTCCATTTATAACGGTACGTAATAGTACCCTAAGCCTTCAACTTGATATCCCCGCAGAACAATAAAGCACCTCCTGGAAAATGGAAGATTAAATTTAATAAAATTGAAACGTGTGAAAGATGACTTTTCTACCAAATTATTTTTCAAATACATCTCAATTCTACAACTAAATTTATTACCTATAAACATCTTTCAATTTAGTAAAAAGAGGGGCGCCGGTGGGTGCCCATTCCATAAGTGTACCGTTTTAGTTATGCCTGAGATAGGGGGGCCTTATAAAAATCATTCATGTAAAAATTGGAGTTAAATTGTAAAAGTTGTCCCAATTAAATAGTTTTAAAATGCCATACATCTAACTTTTTAAGTTATCAAACTTTCTGGAAAATTCTTGACCGGCCCTCAGTGGATTGGATTTTATTAATTTTAAACCCACTAATCCTTACGTTTGGACTATTAATAGCGTTGCTAGCAAGCAGGGCATAGATCCAGCAATTCATATAGTACCTATAATATTGTCTAACCCTATTGGCAATTGTATACCTTATAAAAAGGCAAATGATATGGCACCCCCTCTCCCCGACCCCCAAAACAGAGGATATTATGAGTTCATTACCATTTGGCATTTCAATGTGGATAATCAAGAGTATGTGTACTGAGTTTGATCTTGATCCATCCAACCATACAGCTGCCAATGTTACTTTGTCCTCGATCCATCCAACCATACAGTTGCCAATGTTAGTTTGACCTCAATCCATCCAACCATACAGTTGCCAATATTAGTTTGGTCTCGATTCATCCAACCATACAGTTAGTTTCCAATGTTAGTTTGCTCTCGTTCCATCAAAACATACAGTTGCCAATGTTCCCCCCCCCCCCCGGGGCTCTAGTCGGCATGTCCGTCCCATAAATGGCATGTCGACAAAGAGGCGTTTGCCACGAACCCCCTGAAACGTTACCCGGGGTACATTATCACCGTGTAGGGGACCTGCGCCGAAAGGCAAAGGTAACGCACGGAAACTGCGTTAGAAAGAGCACGGCTGCATGGTTTCCTACCAAATGCAGTCGAAAATAACGTAGAAACAGGTCGGGATATGATTACAGTTGCCGCATGGATATGAGGCGAAGGAGTGTGGCGACCCTAGCCGATGATTCCAAATATGCAGTCTTGAGGGTACTGCTCCTAGGCAACCTCTCTTTTTATCACTTCCCAGCTGCGGCGTGAATTAGTCATGCCGCAGAAAACCACGTAAACCCTATTAGAGGGCGTCTGTTAACACCTACTAGTCCCCCCGGGGTGGGAAGGGGGGGCTTTAGAGAAGTAAATTGTATCCACCCCAGCCCAAGGAAGTCCGGCCCGGTTGCTGTGTAAGCATCAACCCGGCTGGCCAGGCGTCCCTTCTCTGATGCGGCCTCACTCGCATAGTCAATCGAGTGGAAGGGTGGGTGGGGCTGTCTCAGGGGCGGGGAGCCCTCGGCATGCCGCTTCGCGGCCTGACTGGAATAGAGACCACTGGGGGAGTGGTTTAATGCCAGTTGGGGGCGGTGGAGGTATGTTGGGGAAGACCTTATGAGCCTCGGCTCGATGGTCTGCTGATTTTCTTAAGTAAGTTAGTTAGTTTCCAATGTTTGAAATTTTATTTATTAAACTCATCTAAGGGGAAACAAAATTAGAGCAGAGTTTCTTTCAGCCATCTCTCCGGTGGGGGGGGGGGGACATTACTCCCTGGGGTAAGTCAAGTGCCTCCCGAGCAAAATGGTGACTACAATATAATAATTATATATATTTTATTAAAAACTACATGATCTTTTTACAAAAGTTTTGAAAGAAGAGTATCTGGTGCCTTTAACCGATTACAAATAATGGAATCTATGAAATATCGCTACGTGAGATATATTTGTTGATCCGTATAAAAAGCCAAGCTTGTTAAAGGCTTACAGTATTCGATTAATAATATCGTACTGGCCGCTCCAGATTATAAGCCGATGTCTTACTTCCTGTAGTTCGCGTAACATATCGGTATTTTTTAAGATTTTAATAACACTGTATTTAAATACCTTTACATCAATACAAAGGTCTACAAAATTAATAGTTCTTGCTAAGTCTCAGACATGCGTAATCTGATTTCAAATTATATTTCATTACAAAATCATTGATCAGACCCCTCCATCGATCAAGATTCATCGGCGCCCTCAATTTCCGCCCTCCTTCCCGATGAAAATGATCGCAGATTTTGGTATCGATAGATACACTGCCTATAGAGGAGCAGCCACATCTTTTGCCACCCTCCTTTTCAATTTACAAACTCTGCAGTTGTCCGAAAATGCCACACCTGCTCATAAAGAAAAAGTGGCAGCTGGGTGGACTACACTTTCGCACTATTTTGACGACACTAGCAGGAGCGTATCTACATTGTTTGGCTTGTAGGTTCAAGATTCATTTTTACGCACCCCCCTCAACTCTGAAACTGATTATTTTCCACCATTAAATACCACCAAAGCCCATTTACCCCCCCCCCCCAACCCGTTAGTCTAACTTCCGGGGCATAAGCCCCACCTGCCACCCCTTAGCTACGTCTCTGTCCACTGGCAAATGACACAGCCCCCCCCACCCCCCCATTTTCCAAAAATTTGAAATGCTCCCCCCTCCCAAGGGAAAATTTTCTGAAAGAAACACTGAATTGGGGGCTCCTTGCTCCGAAAGAAATATCTTTAAAGCTCAACACGCAGCCCCCCCCCCCCCCACACACACACACACCATTATTTCATTCTGAATAATGATGGATATGTGTATCAGTTTTGTCAGGATCCATTTTTCCATGTTTGTGGAACAAACAAACCCACAAATCCACAAACAAACAAATTGTCACTGCTGTATAATATAGATGATGTGCTTGATTAAAACTTGAACAGTTGCGCAATCCTTTACAGTTCAACAAACATTTGATTTTGATTTTAACAATATTAACACCTTGGACGCAGGGGCGTCATTTCAGGTTTTTTTCAGGAGGATGTGGGGGGGCAAAACCAAAACTTGGTCGGCTTGTTAAGCTCTTTGTTACTGGAGGTGGCAGATATTTTTTGTCAAATTATCAGGAACTTCTAGAAGCCTGGTTTAATGATGTTTAAAATAGTTTAAATCCATTTTTATCTAAACCATTATAAATACCTCAAATAAATTTTTAAAAAATAAAAATTATCTTTCTTTGCCTTTGGAAAGGTATGCCGTCACATATGAGCCTGTAAGACGAAGAGATGTCTTCTTAATTCAATCCAAAGCAACATCACTTTATTCCTTTTTTAAACTATGTTGAGTTCTACCGTCTAATAATTTGGAATTTATTTTATAAATACATAAAGAATTTCGTAAAAGGAACAAATTCCTCGATTCCGCTTTTTTAAAGATAGTTATGATTGATGGGTTTGTGAAGTCTACATAGAGATACATTTTTAGGGGCAAAACGTTTAATGAGTATAGATATCATTTATCGAAAAACTTAATTTGAACGAAGCTTAAGTTTTCAAAAATCATGACTCATTGCAGTAGACGGACCCTTTTGTTTTGGACTTTTATTTATTTATTTTTTTATTATTTTTTTAAAAAAAAATCGTATATTTTCAAATCATTCTAGACTCATTTATTGTGGACGCATAACTTATGTGTCGTGTGTGTCTGGTGTACGTGTGACACATCAGTGACGCATGTTGACGTATGGGGGGGGGCGTATGTGTCGGATTATGATTGGAGTTGTACACACGAGGTGACATAGAGGAAAATGAAGTGGGAGAGGTGTCTGTTCAAAATGACAACAGAAATGAAAAGCACTAAATATGTTACTTCAGCTAAGACAATAGATCAAACAAAACAGAGCCATTCAGTTAACAAATACACGAAACAGTAAGAAGTCGATTTGTTGTAATAGGTCAAGAAACATTTTTCGTTAAAGGACATTTGAAACATTAAATGACAAAAATAAATTACGATATTTAGGTAAGACAATCGGGGAAAAAAAGGTTTACTATAATTGAATTATTATTGAATTATAATTGATCTACGTCAGGATGATTCGCAGGAATCCAGTTCCTTCACTACTGAAGAAACATTTAAAACTCTTTTAGTACATATGATACAAAACACTAAATTATTTTTGTTTGAACATCTCACAAATTTGGCTGAAACGGCACTCTGTCTAGAGGATTAGTGTAATTAAACCAAATTACCACACAAGCATTATAACCTATCTATATACATATAGACCGACACGAAGTCTTTGTCAAAGGAGAAAATAATGCAAGTACTTATTCATGAAGGATATTTACATTTAAATTCGTAGTCCACTCCTTTGTTGGATAATATATATATACTAATGGAATACAGTAAAATTGTGTAAGTAAGTTATTGGATTACATGTGTCCCTAAAATACTGATTGTATCATCATTATAAATGCTTTATTTGCTCAAGGTCATATGTTCAATCGATGTGGACTTAACCTTATATAGTTTCACTGTTGATCTCTGTGGATCAATACGTGTTGGAGTTTCTTCAGTTCCAGAAGGGTGTCCTCCGTTCCTGTCTTCGGAGCTTTTCAAGGCGAAGTGAGGTAGGCGTTCCCGTTCGTAGAGGGCGGCAACTTCTTGTTCCAAGAGCTTCCGGTTGATCTCTGCTGTGGGGGAAGTAGATTCTCCAGCGATAAATCTTGGCTGGAGAGAGTCCATGAATCTCGAAGGTCCTTATCGTAGCAGTAGGTAGTTTGTGTGGGACGTGAAACGTTCTTCTAGTTCCAGCTTTACTGTACGTCGGTTCAGTAAGAATAAACCAGGCTAAATGTGAAATAATACAAAATATGAAGTAACTAGGCGAATAGTCATAAGCTGACATGTTCCGTTTCAACAGCAACGAAGTCAGATCGAGGTATTGAAGGTGACATAGCTTGTACATATACACCCAATGTGTGGATAGATTTATAAGTCTTTGTCATTAGCGTAAGCATGTGTGACTTAGCGACAAGGTTGGACCAATTATGCATTTTAATTAAAGTACGAGACACTGCATCATTACCAAACCATTTTATAGGTACACAATACACATATGATCATCTTGTTAAAAGAGACGTCAGCGAGTGGGAATAACAACCTACTATCACCATGATGGGGTGCCTTTCCCATACGGCCGTGTGTCGCAGCCCGCGGCGCAGGCGTGCTTATAAACACACTGACATAGAGAACATATTATATAACAATCACGATCGAGGCCTTGCTACAGAATTATAAGAGCATAACAAGTGCATTAATAAAAAGTATCAGAATCACGGTTGCTCACCTACTAGTATTCTAAGTTGCAGCTAATGATCAGGCTAATGAAGTCCTAAGTACGGTAGTCTACAACACTCACACTCAAGTGAAAGGATCATAAAAGACAGATTCTAATCTACTCTAGCTATTTATTGAAGTCAGGTGATAGTTCTTAATTGGGTGGTTTAAAAGTTGGATGTTTTCCCAACCAATGACAATCAGTCTAATTGTACGGGTTCGACTTTCTACCCAGAAAGTTCATAGGGGAGAGGGTCTGAATACAAAAATAATGATTTTTTTGTGAGCTGTCGCTAGTCGGAATGCAATAACAACAAGGAAAATTACTCGGGTTATTTCACTGCAAGGGCAAACTTGAGGAAAAAGGGTGGGAGGGGGGTATTATTTTACAATGGCGAGTTTACGGTGGAAGAATTTTACAATGTTCAGCCTCAATAACCATCACACCACTCACAGATTAACAATCATTCTCATACATCCCACCCAAATTTTATTAGATCGTCATCAAACGATCCAGATGTTATTAAATGTGGGCCAAGATTTAGTTTTCAAAATCAAACAATTTTAGACCCCTTCAGATTTCACAAAATGACACCTTGCTATCTTGCAAGACTTAGCTGGACAGTGTGTGGAAGTAAAAAAATTTAATAGAGTAATAGGTGGTCGGCAGCAATTGATTTTATTCTTTTTATTATCATTTTATCATCCGGCTGTTAGCGACGTTTATTGAATAGGCTATAACTGGTCAAACAATTGGATTTTTTAACATTTTATTTTGTTTAAAGTGACTAGAACGCAGTGTTTGCTCAAACGGGACCATTAACATTAGTTCATATCGTGGTCCGACTGTATACGTGAACGAACTCCAGAACTAGTCAAGACATCAAGCCCACAAATGTTCTAGAGTTTAAGTGTCAAATATTATATTTTTAAAACTGAATTTTCATTAAATTAAAATTCGTCACATTTGTATTCTCCTTTACGACCTTAACGTGTGAGAGTATTTGAATTCTCACGGGTACATGGCCGTGCGATTTGGGGGCGGGGGTATTATAATGCGTGCCATGTTCGGAGGACATACATATCGTTATTGTATTAAATATGTGTATTAGTATATACTTATTTTCGTAAGAAGGCGAGTAAAACCATACATTTCCCCTAGCGCAGTTTTTGCTTTTCACGTCCACTGCCTTGATCCACCAACAGATATAGCTTATTTTGATGACGTGCAATGAATTACAGTACGTTTAAACAATTCAATCAAACAGTTCAATCAAACAATTAATTCAAACAATTGAATACAACTATTCAATCAATCAATTAAATAAAAAAAATTAATTCAAACAATTGAAGCAAACAATTCAATCAAACAATTCAATCGAACACTTCAATAAAACAAATCAACAAAGAGACAAATATTCAAAAACTAGTTTTATTTAATACATTTGTATCATTATTTCATAAAAATTACATGAGTTGTTTTGTTTTTTTAATATTCATATAAACAAGGGAGTGTGAATACAAAAGTGAATAAAAGCAAAACAAATTTAAAGTTGTGCAAGAGGTAATTCATTCCACTCTTTTCCTCTTTTTTCTGATGTGAATAGTCCAGAATTGGCTCTAATGTACTTGGTTTTTTAATAGTTAGAAGACATTATAATCACCATCGTGTTTTCAATGGTTGCATTGAAATGTGTCTTGTTCTGTTGGGTTGTTCTTGTTTTTTTTTTTTTTTGTTTCTCTGACCTTTCAGATGTCGAACAAGACTAATTCAAAAGGAGCTTTTCCATCCCCAGTGTAACATACGATCTTAAATTAAATTTGTTCTTTTTGATCATTAGCCTACAAATTAGGATCCGCAAAGTTTTCAAAAAATATTAATAGCTGAATAACATTGGAATGTAGCCATAGCACTATGACAACGCTAGACGTTAAAAGCGAAATATGATTAACCAAAAAAAAACAGAACTACTATAGAGCTTAATGTCATGTATGCATGTTGGTAAAAAAACTGAAGATTTGGGTTGTCATTAATTTTTTTTTTTCCTTAACATGAAATGCTTTATAAGACATCATAAAATCTAACATTTAGCATGCAGTGCTCAATTGTCAATAACAGCGCACATAACTTATGTAAAATAAATGTCTCTGAAATGAACAAAATGTAATCAAATCAAGATTGTGTATCTTACCAATTCATAAAAGCACGGTCTAGATCCGGCCTGCGCAACATACGGCCCGCGGGCCGCATGCGACCCGCCAGCACCCACTTGGCCCCCCGCGAAGTAGCGAAATATTATTTATTATTATTATTTTCTTATTAGCTTTCCCACTGTCCTATTATCTTCCGGCCCGCACAAGTTTTTCATAAATGTTATCTCTTATTAAAGTCTATGGCTCGTTCCAAAAACAGTCCATAACAAAGGACGATACCAAAGTTTAAATACAATAACAAATAATACGATACACAAAGCATGGGCTACATAAAATTAATAAGCTTTAATGTGTTAATTTCAATGCATTAAAAAAGCAAGAGAATATGATTAAAAACTATTGACTTAAAGTTTGGCTGGTACCGGTACTTTTTTAATAAAAATACAATGAGCAAAAGTTGTACAATGAAAGAAAATCTACACACAACAAAGCACTGTCTAGTAATACAATAAAGACACACGCTCCGCGTCGCGTGATAAAGGATCTCTCTCTCCATTCAATCTTTAGCCTTTTTATAGTATACTTCAAATTATTCCAGAAACGCTGTATGCATTGTTTTGCCTTCCAGTGTAATCTAGATTATTCTACTATTTGCTGACTGGAACGGACGATACTAAGCTTTATTGTAAACAAGGTTAAATTTCGCTAGCCACACCCCAAAACGGCATCGAGTGTGCAGACTACAAGAGGTCATACACGGGGAAAGCGTACAAAACACGTCACCTACATAACAACTGGTTTAAATATATATATATATATAAGACATTCAAGTATCAATTAAGAGAACTTTATAAATGACAAGATTTTTCCTGTAAATCCACTAATTTTATAAATCTACTATCATCCACAATCCAATAATTTCGTCAGTTGTTTCATTCCCACCATTTTAAGACCGTGTATTTCAAAAATGAACACGGATACTATAATCATAATCCAGTAAACGACTTTATTCTAAGCTTTTAGAAACTAATCAGTGTAATAAGAAAAGACTGCTTCCGGGTTGAAGCAAAATGAAACGTAAATCACAAAGTTGGAGGAAACATAATCGATCACATAATCGATCACATAAAAGATCACGCAACAAATCTACATACGTTTTGGCAGAATGCCTTCAACGACAAACAGACAACAGAGAACAACGAAGAACAGAGGATGAACACAAATAAAATATCTGATGCAGTATGTGTTAGATTGAGGATTTGAGTGAGAGTGAGGTTTTGAATGAGAGTGAGGTTTTGAGTGAGAGTGAGGATTTGAGTGAGAGTGAGGTTTTGAGTGAGAGTGAGGATTTGAATGAGAGTGAGGTTTTGAGTGAGAGTGAGGGTTTGAGTGAGAGTGAGGATTTGAATGAGAGTGAGGTTTTGAGTGAGAGTGAGGTTTTGAGTGAGAGTGAGGGTTTGAATGAGAGTGAGGTTTTGAATGAGAGTGAGGATTTGAGTGAGAGTGAGGTTTTGAATGAGAGTGAGGTTTTGAGTGAGAGTGGGGGTTTGAATGAGAGTGAGGTTTTGAGTGAGAGTGAGGATTTGAATGAGAGTGAGGATTTGAATGAGAGTGAGGTTTTGAGTGAGAGTGAGGTTTTGAGTGAGATTGAGGGTTTGAGTGAGAGTGAGGATTTGAATGAGAGTGAGGTTTTGAGTAAGAGTGAGGATTTGAATGAGAGTGAGGATTTGAATGAGAGTGAGGTTTTGAGTGAGAGTGAGGGTTTGAGTGAGAGTGAGGATTTGAATGAGAGTGACGGTTTGAATGAGAGTGAGGTTTTGAATGAGAGTGAGGTTTTGAATGAGAGTGAGGTTTTGAATGAGAGTTAGGTTTGAAGGAGAGTGAAGGTTTAAATGATAGTGAGGTTTTGAATGAGAGTGAGGATTTGAATGAGAGTGACGGTTTGAATGAGAGTGAGGTTTTGAATGAGAGTGAGGTTTTGAATGAGAGTGGGGATTTGAATGAGAGTGAGGTTTTGAATGAGAGTTAGGTTTGAAGAAGAGTGAAGGTTTGAATGAGAGTGAGGGTTTGAATCAGAGTGAGGGTTTGAGTAAGAGTGAGATTTTGATTGAGAGTGAGATTTTGATTGAGAGTGAGGTTTTGAGTGAGAGTTAGGGTTTGAATGAGAGTGAGGTTTTGAATGAGAGTGAGGATTTGAGTGAGAGGTTTTGAGTGAGAGTGAGGGTTTGAATGAGAGTGAGGATTTAAATAAGAGTGAGGGTTTGAGTGAGGAGTTTTGAGTGAGAGTGAGGGTTTGAGTGAGAGTGAAGGTTTGAGTGAGAGTGAGGTTTTGAATGAGAGTGAGGATTTGTGTGAGGGTGAGGGTTTGAATGAGAGAGAGGGTTTGAGTGAGATTGAGGGTTTGAATGAGAGTGAGGGTTTGAATGAGAGTGAGGGTTTGAGTGAGAGTGAAGGTTTGAGTGAGAGTGAGGTTTTGAATGAGAGTGAGGGTTTGTGTGAGGGTGAGGGTTTGAATGAGAGAGAGGGTTTGAGTGAGATTGAGGGTTTGAGTGAGAGTGAGGGTTTGAATGAGAGTGAGGGTTTGAGTGAGAGTGAGGGTTTGAATGAGAGTGAGGGTTTAAATGAGAGTGAGGTTTTGAATGAGAGTGAGGGTTTGAATGAGAGTGATGGTTTTTGGTGAGAGTGAGGGTTTGAGTGAAAGTGAGGGTTTGAATGAGAGTGAGGGTTTGAGTGAGAGTGAGGGTTTGAATGAGAGTGAGGGTTTGAATGAGAGTGAGGGTTTGAATGAGAGTGAGGGTTTGAATGAGAGTGAGGGTTTGAATGAGAGTGAGGGTTTGAGTGAGAGTGAGGGTTTGAGTGAGAGTGAGGGTTTGAATCAGAGTGAGGATTTGAATGAGAGTGAGGTTTTGAATGAGAGTGAGGGTTTGAGTGAGAGTGAGGATTTGAATGAGAATGAGGATTTGAATGAGAGTGGGGGTTTGAATGAGAGTGAGGGTTTGAGTGAGAGTGAGGTTTTGAATGAGAGTGAGGGTTTGAATGAGAGTGAGGGTTTGAGTGAGAGTGAGGTTTTGAATGAGAGTGAGGGTTTAAATGAGAGTGAGGGTGTGAATGAGAGTGAGGATTTGAATGAGAGTGAGGGTTTGAGTGAGAATGAGGGTTTGAATGAGAGTGAGGGTTTTGAGTGAGAGTGAGGGTTTGAGTGAGAGTGAGGGTTTGAATGAGAGTGAGGGTTTGAGTGAGAGTGAGGATTTGAATGAGAATGAGGATTTGAATGAGAGTGGGGGTTTGAATGAGAGTGAGGGTTTCAGTGAGAGTTAGGTTTTGAATGAGAGTGAGAGTTTGAATGAGAGTGAGGGTTTGAGTGAGAGTGAGGTTTTGAATGAGAGTGAGGGTTTGAATGAGAGTGAGGGTGTGAATGAGAGTGAGGATTTGAATGAGAGTGAGGGTTTGAATGAGAGTGAGGGTTTGAATGAGAGTGAGGGTTTGAATGAGAGTGAGGGTTTGAATGAGAATGAGGATTTGAATGAGAGTGAGGGTTTGAATGAGAGTGAGGGTTTGAGTGAGAGTGAGGTTTTGAATGAGAGTGAGGGTTTGAGTGAGAGTGAGGTTTTGAATGAGAGTGAGGGTTTGAATGAGAGTGAGGTTTTGATTGAGAGTGAGGGTTTGAATGAGAGTGAGGTTTTGATTGAGAGTGAGGGTTTGAGTGAGAGTGAGGTTTTGAGTGAGAGTGAGTATGATGGTGAGAGTGAGTGTAGAATCTAGGGTGAGAGTGAGAGTAAGGGTGATGGTGAGAGTGAGTGTAGAATCTAGGGTTGAGAGTGAGAGTAAGGATGATGGTGAGAGTGAAGTCGGAGGAATAAGAGTCAGGATGGAGGTGGTCGTGATAATGAGAGTCAGAGCGAGGGTACGAGTTAATGTGAGAGTGAGTGAGGGTGATGGTGAGTGTGAGAGTGAGCGTGAGAGTGGATGTGAGTTTCATTTCCTTTCCAACTCCTACTTTATGAGTTATATTTCATACTCCAACTAATTTCAAAGGTTTATGCGATATGCTTGGTTCTTTTCCATTTAAGTGATTTAACAAATATCTAACAATAAAATCGTATTGTAAACAAGGAATTTTTCCCTAGGTCCCTCTGAAAGCAATACAACATATAAAACCCCAGCCACACGATTCAAAGTCAAGGTACAAAAAAAGTTAAAATAAGAAATATGATAATACAAGACTTGAACCCATCATAAAATAAGGATTTTAAATACATTTTAACATGATATGATAAGAATCTCAAAGTGTACGCAACTCTATATAATAAATACGGTACGTATGGCATTTTAAGGGGAAAAAATTACTTCAGTTTTTCGTTTGTTACATAAGGTAATTTTTTTCTGCCTTAATTTAAAAGTTAGTTACTTGCACGGACATTGTGTAAAATTGAATTGTTCATTAAATACAGATTTACAATTAACATTACATTCCTTTGAAAGCTTTATAAACAACTTTCACCCCCACCATCTTCCCCCCAAAAAACTTTCTAAATATAATATTACGAAAATAGTCGATTTTTCTATGTTGTGAAATTATTATGCTATTTTATGAAAAGAAAAATGCAAGGTAGGTATATAAAAATACCAAACTATGAATATTTGATTAACATTAATTAACAACAGTCAATACACGCCACCTTTAACACCCGGTTCTCACAATTTCTGAGAATAATCTTTGTTGTCACCACAATTTGGCCCATGTACTGGTCGTCACACTAAGACGTGTTGAGACCAACTGCGATACATTTAAAAATTGAGTACTAACAAGGCACATGACCTATTCACGTGTACGAAAATTGCTTGCTATTTTATGTGTGTGTTTTTTTATCTACTGCAATATCAATTAACCGGGGATTGGGCCGGGTAGCAACATTTGGTTATCAATTAATGGAGCTGTGGTGGGAGGGCGAACAGTTGCAGTAGTATGTAGTGTTGATGTTTTTGTAGTGCTCGGTAGGGTAGTAGTCGCAAGTGAAGTGGGAGAAATGGTAGTGGGAGTTGAAGAAGTTTGAGATTTTGTAGTCGTAGGTGGTACAGTGGGAGGTGGTGTAGTGGGAGGTTGTGTAGTGGGAGGTTGTGTTGTGGGAGGTGGTGTAGTGGGAGGTGAAGTAGTCGTAGGTGGTGTAGTGGGAGGTGGTGTAGTGGGAGGTGGTGTAGTGGGAGGTGGTGCAGTGGGATGTGGTGTAGTGAAAGGTGGTGTAGTGGTAGGTGGTGTAGTGGGTGGTGGTGTAGTGGTACGTGGTGTAGTGGGATGTGGTGTAGTGGTAGGTGGTGTAGTGGTAGGTGGTGTAGTGGGATGTGGTGTAGTGGGAGGTGAAGTAGTGGTAGGTTGTGTAGTGGTAGTTGGTGTAGTGGGATGTGGTGTAGTGGTAGGTGGTGTAGTGGTAGGTGGTGTAGTGGGATGTGGTGTAGTGGGAGGTGAAGTAGTGGTAGGTTGTGTAGTGGTAGTTGGTGTAGTGGGAGGTAGTGCTGTGGGAGGTGGTGTTGTGGGAGGTAGTGAAGTGGGAGTTGGTGTAGTAGGAGATGTTGCAGTTTCATGTTGTGAGGTCGGAGCTGGTAAAGTAGGAGAGGATGTAGAGTGAGCTTTTGTAGTTGTCAATAATATAGTGGAAATATGTGTTGTAGGAGATGTTGTTGTTGGAGATTGTGTGGGAGGATATGATGTAGAGAACTGAGATGTGAAATTGAATTGTGAATTAGTTTCATTTGCTAAATTTATCGTTGTGTTATCCGTTTTAAAAAATACCGTAGAAAACCCAAATTGTGTCGGTTCAATTGTATTTGTTAATAATAAGATGTCTGTAGACGGCAAGTCAGTACTTGCAATGAATTGAAAATCTTTTAAATACACCCAAACTTCGCTTTCCAATGACTGCCCCACACTTTTAATGATCAACAAGCTACAGTTTTGGTAAAAATATATTCCTGATTCCCTAATTCGCAATATTCCTTCGCAAGAAACATTTTTGCTGCATAATGTGACACAATTTAGAAAGCCACGGACACACTTGAAATCTTCAGTGCATTTTTCCTTCATCTCTGCGAATAATTCTGTCCAATAAAAGGCATTTAGTCTGATGTAGTTATGGTTCTGTATGTCTGATTTGTTTACTAGAAAACATTGAGCCAACACTGCCAGGACGAGGCTAACTTGCAGTGAATCAAGTGACATCATGCTGTATTGTTTCTGTAAAAAGAAAGTATATTGTTATATGCGATGCTTAAGTAAACGCTGTTAAACTCGTTACAATTCTAAATCTATCAAAATCCACATTGAATTTAAACAGACAAGAATCTACCTGTCTAAACATAATTGTCACACAAGAACACTGTCGCCGTAGCAGCCATCAAAGAACAGTTCTCTGCTATTGTTGGAACATATTTAAGTTATGAGTCCGACTCCGAATTAATTAGGAGGAAATTACATCCACTTGGTACAAAACAAGTTTGGAAGATGCATTCAAGACATATTTGATGACATATTTGATGACATATCTGATGACATATGTGATGACATATCTGTTGACAATCAAGATACATCTCATCAAACATCATGACATATCTGATGACATATCAAAAAATATCAGGAAATAGCTGATGACATTAATCTCCAAATGAAAGACATTTAGTCAGGACGCTCACTGTGAACTTTCCATCTCAAATAAAAGAATTTCAGTAAGTTGGAATAAATGCTGCTTTGTATGTGTTTCAAATGGTGACATTGTACGGCGTGTCGCGAGATGACGCATGTGTAAAAGTGGTCACCAAAATTCTAAGTTTGGAAAGCTTTTATCTAAGATTGCACATGACACATGTAGATTTGGATGAGGTTTAGCTGGATCAAAACCTCAGACAGATTCTTTTTTTTTCATTGTGGTAATGTGTATTATTACTCAATGCTATTATGTAGGATGTGTATGTATTTATTAATTTGTGTTTTAACTTATTTTAAACTTAAATTTAATTTGAAGCTTTCAAATAATGTCCAGTGTATTTATCGCAAAATAAGTTTCAGAAATAAAATGTTAAAAACTGCGCTTATAATTCTATTTAATATCATACATAAACTTTTAAATCATGTCTTCTATAGAATGTAATAAAACCTCGATCGGGATGGGGAGGGCAATGTGAAATATTTCTGGAAAACACAAAAAAAATGTTTGGAAAACAATGAAAGACATCATTGTTTGCCGAGATAACTAATGTTTGCATTCTATTTATACATTGTGAACAGAAGGACTGTGTAGCGTCATACGCGTGAAGTGGAATCATGAATAACAGACAAAGTCCATTTACTGGAAAAAAAATTCCGGGGAATGCATTAAATGCTGGATCTATATGTCAGTGTTTATTTGATTAACCTTTAAGCTTAACTAGCCAGTATACCCGGCTTTGCTCGGGTTTGTATTCGGAAAATGAAACGTCTAAAGATGTATCAAAACAAACATAATTTTAGGGCCTTTTGAAAAATACTTCAAGTACCAATTAAAATAAATCATTTTCTCCCTATATAGAGGAAGGTTTATAATGACTCTTGTAAACATTTAATTTGTAGCCCACACATTTTTAGTTAATATGCAAGCTCGTCACAGCCAAACAACATGAATGAAAGACAAATGCAATTTTTAAAAGTTGACTCACTAAGAACGTGATTCAAAAATTGCATCGCTATGGCCGTCTATTCCATTCTAATAACGTGAGATGCCCGGTGTGAAAAAAGTCGCAATTTTAGTTATCCCTAAGATATGTGTAATATAGAAAATATCATTCAGATAAGTATTCAAATTTATCCCATTTAAATCAGAAGAAATTTGCAAAGATGTTTTAAATTTTACTGAAAGTTCTAAATCTTTAGCATTGCACAGCAAGGAGTAGATCTAATTTAAGTTGAATCACGGAAAAACTTTATTTTAAAAATGTTCCCCTTAAAATCAGTTGAAAGCTTAAAAATAAACATTGCAATATGATAATTAGAAATGAAAAATGGGCAAAACTCAATAATTTTTTTTACAAATATGCGGTTTTCTCAGTATTAATTTCACCATAGGGCAGTGGTCGGCAAATCGTGGCTCGCGGCTCTTTAGCGACCCGACTGCGGGTCGGCCAGCCGGCCACAAATAGGTTTTGACTCCAAAAAAACATGGTTATTTGCAGGTTCTTGAAAAGAAATGTGGCTCCCAAAATTTTTTTAATCGTCTTGCTGCTGATTTTTTGGCTCTTTTGGCTAATGAGTTTCCGACCACTGCCCTAAGGGTACGCATACCACAAGTTAGGAAACGCTGCCTTAAGAGATTTAAAATGAATGTAACTAACTTAATGGCTGTACATGTCATATGTTTGTACATTATCACAATTGAAGGCCATGACTTAATTAGTAAATTTGGCATCTTTTGGCTGCATTCCATTTTTTTTAAAATTATGTTTTTTGTTTTGTTTAAAATGTAACATAAAAACTGAGATACATTTCTTCTTCGCAAACAAAAGTTAAAAAGTTTGAATATAATTTACGAACAAAACCAATTTAGTAATTTAAATCAAAAATGACAAATGATTGTAAAAACACAAATAGGAAAATAAAGATTTCTTCTTCACTACTACAGAGAATTCACTTTATACCAAGCGAAATTGAATACATGGTCCAACTCCATAGACACACTCAGAAATTACTAGAACATTCATGATTCTTCTAGACTACATGTTACACTTGGTTAACAACACCCTTCTAGACTGACTACCTCTACAAATGACCAGGGTTATCAAGAGCAGTTTTGGTCAAGAGTATTTTAATGGACAAGATTTTTTTCTATAAAACATTTCTTAGCAGTCCATTATCTAGACAAATATTTCCTTTTCAAACGTCAAAAATTAGATTCTCAGTTCTACTTTTTCAACCTTTGATTTTCTTAAGAGTTAAATGGTTTTTATGAAATGTATATAAAGGTAATCGATTATTTAAAAGCATTCAATTCAAAATGAAATGCTAACAGTACTTCCTATTAAAAAGAAAGACAATTCAGATTTCTTAGAATCGATACATTGATTTCGACAGTTAGTTGTTTTGTTTGAGGACGATACTGCTACATTTGTAACCGTTACAACTATGTTCTTGTAGCCTAAAGCAGTGGCGTAGCTGGGGGGATGTGGGGGTGCGGACCGCACCGGGTAACACCAAATTGAAAAATTGCATATTTACAGAGCACACACTGCTTGGTCTAACCGCTTTTCATAAAAGGATAACTGATCACACGTAAATGTTCCACACATGTAACCAACCCAAACGCGTGCTTAATTTTAAACTAAAGGTTGATGCGTTTGAAATGAGTTGACCCTATAATTAGGTCAGAAAATGACCGGTTTGACCATGATTCAACGCCAATTAAATCGTTCGTTTAACATTCGTAAGTGACAGGAAGCTATATTTATCTAAATTCTGAGAAATAAAGTTTTCCATTGATACCAAATACGATGTGGTCGGGCGGTTCCAAGTACATGTACATGAATCGTACGGTAAAAATTACAAACATTAGAAAATATCTTTTTACCCATTTATATGAATAAAAAAATAAAATTTACAAAGTTTCTAGTATATTTTAATTATGAATTTAAATTTATTTAAATTTTTAACAAAAGATTTTTGAAACCAAATATATTGAAACCCAGAAATTCTCGAAATCTAATATTTTCAACGATGCGGCAAAAGCACAGTCCCTAAACATCTAAGCACGATTGTCATATTTCGACTGCTGGATTTTTACAAGCCCCCTTTGTATGTTGTATTTTGAAAAGTGCTCTGCCTGTGGTTTTTTGAAGTGTCTTAAGTAATTATTTTGTTTGTTGTTTTGAGCACGTCACAATTAAAGCATTTTTAGTGTTCAAGATTATTCTATCATGCCCCAGGGCGTGTACAAATCAAAGGTCCTAATGGCTGCCAGCAGCGCAAGAAAAGATGTGACTAACTAAAATCACTACCAGGATCCATGCTTCAATGTGTCAAGAAACCAAGTGACCATGGTTCATCAAAAGACGTTCCTCAGCCTTCCATTGATACTGAATCGTGCGATACCATCAGTATGTATTCTATAGAACAGCAAACACTGCAGAAAATTGAAGATATTGGTGTGGAAACACAAGTAAAAGACGAGGATGGTTTGGAAATGGAAATGGGTGCTGATAATGTGGTTTCAAACCAAGATATTGTAAATGTGATGGTTATTGAGAAAAACTGGAATATTTTATCAGATGATTCTCTCTGGATTGTACCAGTTCAAGATCATTGTCGGTCTGAAATTATTAAAATAGTGAGTACCTTGTTTCAGAACAAAGACTAACCAATCAGCGTTGTGACAAGGCAAGATGCGAAATCTAAAGGAGCATTGCGCCAGCTAACAAAATATGATTCTACAGGATGATGCCATATGGCGAGAAAATACTGCGGGCACGGGTGGTTTATTCGCTCCACAGTAAGAAAGTGTACTGTTTCTGCTGAAGATTGCTTGCTGTTAATGTAACAGAAACAACATCTAAATTTGTTACTGGGTTTGATATTTGTGGAAACTGAGCCCAAAATTACACAAAATCAGGAGGCCTTCAATTGTTTCTTACGATCTGTGTGTCTGTGGCTTCATGCGAGCGGAGATTTTCAAAACTAAGGCTTATCAAGAACTATTTCTCTGTGTGTCTGTGTAGCTTTTCAAAGCTAAGGCTAATCAAGAACTATTTATGACACAACACGGGGCAGTCAAGGCGGTCTGATCTGGCTCTACTATCAATTGAAAGTGATACAGTGAAGGATATTGACTGACATGTTTACAGCTTTAAAGATCTGAGAAAGCACATTTACATAAAGTAATTTTAATTTTTAAAATGCCTAAAGGTTGCTTTTCTTTTTATTCGATAAAAACTATTACAATAAACTATAATAATGCAAAATTACAATGAAAATATATATTAAATAATATAACCAAAAAAATTGTACAGTAAAAAATTATTTCAATAAAAATACTACAATACAAAAATATTACTCTAAAAATTATATAAAAATTATTATAATGAAAATATTACGATAAAAACTATTACAATAAAAACATATTGCACAATTAAAAAGTATTTCAATAAAAAAATATTTACATTATGTTAATAATGCTGGAAAACAAATTAATAAAATCCATTTTTCTGGATTCCATCCCGTGACCTGTTAGTAGAAAGATAAATTGCGCTATTACCACAATGGAATCTTAGTTTCAGAAGTATGCGTGACGTCAAATGTGATGAACGTGGTTTAAGCCCTCTCCTCGGTTTAGTGAGCATGATCTGATTATTTTAAGTACATACTTGCATATTTCTATATGCTGGACTGTATAAACGTTGTAGTTATGTGGATTAAACTATGAATCACGTGAAAGGATCCCTGACTATGTGTTCTCTAACCTCACCGCTGGTTAGATGGTTACACCTCTTGGTGTTAGTTCTCGAAATACGACGATAATTACTTGTGGGACCACCTATTGTTTGACAGCAATAGTCACATAAAGCAGACAGTAGTTTGACGGCAATAGTCAAATAAAACACACTTTTTGGCTGTACTAAATAAAACGTTTTTTTTTAATGTATTAAATAGAACTGGAAGGCAGTTGTTCATTGGCATGGAACCATCATAAAACTTGTTATTGAAAGTTTCTTGAAAAAGGTCATAAAGGCTTAGGAATGCAACAAAATACTACAGTCACTCTGTGCAGCTTTTCTTTAGTGGCTAGTCAGCTTGTCTTCCAACATCACTGTTTTAAAAGCTGATTAAACACAAACATCCTCATTCAGCCGTCTATGTATGTCATAGTTACGTGGAATCTGACCCTAATGTCTACACGTTTAAGGTATTTCACCGAAAAGGCCGAAGAAGGTGAATGGAGTTGAGAAATAAATAAATTCTATGTTAACGACATTTAGTGTTATAACGAAAAAGCACTATGCAGGGCACAACCTACGCCAGGAACAAAACACACTATTATATTCTGGATGATAACATAATACACCATTATACACTTAATGACAACAATGGTAAGGGGAATGAATGAAAAGCGGAGAAGACTTGAGGAAAACAAAAGACCTGGTAATAGGGTCAAAAATAGGCAAGAGACAGTAATAAATGTTTGACCAATGGACAATATAGTCCGGGGGGGGGGGGGACTTAATCAAACAGATTCTGTAAACATTACCCAGTAAATCCAATGGAAATACCATTTTCTTTTATTTTGGATTAAAAATATAATTCAGGAAGAATAGACATTTAAAATAAAGCTATTTTTTTCCATAAGGATTGAGTTAACATGACATTGTTATAACTTTGGGTAAGAGTGGCCAGAGCGTTGTCAGGGCTCACCAGATCTCCGTTTAAAATCTAACATCTATAACAATAAAATTCCTTTTCTAACATAATATGAAATTAGTAAAACACAGTAAGGTTAAACCTGATAAAATGAACGCAACAAAACAACGAACGTGTCGGCAGGAAGCCTTCATCTGCGAACAAACAGAAACACGAATAAAATTAAAAAATGTTAAACAATGTATCAAAAAATATAATGTATAATGTATTCGTGTTTCTGTTTGTTCACGGATGAAGGCTTCCTGCCGACACATTCGTTGTTTTGTTGCGTTCCTTTTATCAGGTTTAACCTTACTGTGTTTTACTAATTTCCTATTGTGCTAACCTGATTGCAGTCTCCACCATTATTACCTTTTTTTAATATAATATGACAGCTTCGGACACCACAAGTGTTCGGTTTTTATTTCTTATTCTTCATCCATTTTTTTTTCTTTTTTCTTTTTATTCTGAAGACGGTGTAGACAAAAACTTCTTGTAATTATCCTGTTGTTGGTTTATTTGGTCATTTCAATCTGTAACTTATTTTGTTGCACAATTTTCTTCTCCAGTCTTAAAGGCAGTCCCTCGGTGACAAGAACATGTGTGATCAAAGTTGAATTGATGTTCCTTTGAGTTTTATCATAGTTAAATCTAGTGTCAACCTGGTGATTTTTAAAAACAAAATTTTGGTTGTGCCGGTCTTGTTGAGACCAAGCTAAATGTGAAACTGCAGCGAAAGAGCTTTCCCAGAAAATCCACAAGCCGATCATCTACTGCTGGGTTGACATAGAAAGAAAACTTAAACGCTGTTTAATTTTCATAGTTGAATACACATCACCATTTTCATTTTTATTTAACTCTTCTTCGGCTATACATTAAGTGCCCACGATCAATGTATCGATCATTCTTGCTCCATTGTAAGTATACGGGTGTTACGGTCTAGTTTCGTTACGACTTAATATGTTGTCTAGGGTCTCTATGAATCCAATGAGGTCCACACAACGACACAATAACACCTCGAGTTTCATAAGTCAGTTTATTCTGTATATACAAATTGTGGTTCTACCAAGAGTCACTCATACATCATCTGAACTCCTTATTACACAGGTGTGAAAACTAAACTCTGACTGACACAGGTGTTCCTCTCTCACGATCCCTAAATCTCTAACTGCCAAAACTCTTGTCTTACTATACAAATCTCCCGGTCTCTCTCTCGACTAACCAACACACTGTCCTTTTATACCCACTCACTTGTTTATTAACATTTCCCTGTCATCCAATCACCATTCAGCCAATATAATTCATAACAACTAATGGGCTAAAAGTGTTCACTCTAACAACAGTGGTTCTCATACAAACTCTCACCATGCATAAACAACTTTCATATCAAAACATCAACTCTAGTTCACAACAAGGGGATTCGCAATGTTTTTGTGCCTGGTATTGAAGGGGATATGTCACTGGTTGCAAGGGCTACACAGCGTATCGTGAACTGGGGGTTGGAAGGCCTGAGGCAATAGACGCAAATGTGTCAAGTTTTGTCCCCTCAACTGTTGCTTTTGAAAACTTGTTCCAGTCCATGATTGTCTTTGGCGGGAATGAGCAGTTCCTGTATTCTGTTTTTGCTGTTATGAGCTGGAACTGCCTGTCATGGCCTCGTCGCTGTCTAAAGGGGTGGAGGTGATGAGGGACGAGCTTACCTCGTAACAAGAGGGTACAACAGCGGATGTTTGTGTTTGGTTATCTTATTTGGACTGATTTCCCTTTCATTACATTAATTACAAACCTGACAATCAAACTAACCAAAAGAAACTGTTAAAACGTAATTAATTTATAATTGTGCATTATTGTTTTCTTTGGAAAAATTAATAGCATGTAGTTTTGTTGTTTTATTTCTCGGTTTTTTTCGTCTTTTTTTTCAAAACTAAAAGTTTTACTAATAAATTGAGAAAATGGAGGTAATTTTAATACCAAAAAAATGTTCAAAAACATTTTAAATATTGAAATTGAACCGAACCCGAACCGAACACACTGAACGCTAACCATTGTCCCGACCATAAAAGAACCAAGCCCGAACTTCAGGGTCAGAGAGTTTGAACCAATCCGAACGAACTTATGGAGCCGAATATGTTTTACGAATTTTGCAGATCTCTCCTCATGCCAGTAATAGTTATATTCTAATTAACAGTAGAACCGAACCCCTGCTTAAGCTGTTACCGAAACAAGTAAGAACATCTAGAAAAGGGTTTGATTCCCATCTCTACATGATATATGACTGTGGTATCTTAGAAACTGATGCTTGGTCCTATCAATATGGATATTTTTCTTTGAATGCAAATCATTTTCGTCGCGTTTAGAAATGGCTTAAAACGTAGTAAATTGTTCTGGAAAGGAAATGTTCTGCTCACCTTTGTCAATGTTTGCATCGACATATTAATTTGAAGTCTTGTTCTTTTGTACCTAGACAACATCATGTGTCTAATCAAGATTCCCAAAAATCGTGTTATAAAATCAATGAGTTGAATCAAATACGGAAATTGAATGTTTTTATAACGTTGCAAAAGTTTACAAACATGATTCAGAATAGAGCCCCAACTAACTACCTCCACCAGATGAGCGCCAACTTATCACCTCCCACCAGATGGAGCCCCAACTAACTACCTCCACCCGATGGAGACCCAACTAACTACCTCCACCCAATGAAGCCCAAACACCTCCACCAGATGAGCGCCAACTTATCACCTCCCACCAGATGGAGCCCCAACTAACTACCTCCACCCGATGGAGACCCAACTACCTCCACCCAATGAAGCCCAAACACCTCCACCCGATGGAGCCCCAACTAGCTACCTCCACCCAATGGAAGCGCCAACTTACTACCTCCACACAATGGAGCGCCAACTTGTAAGTGTACTTTTCTTTAACATTCTAAACTCCAGACCCGATATCTACAAGTCTTTTTTCGACTCATGCAATTCATGAATAACGATATGTTATTCGCTTGGAGAAGCTTTTCAAAAATGAAACTTGTAGAAAACTAATTAGATCTACAATGTGATGATCAAGTTTGAAGTCAATTAGTATGTGTGTGTGCATTCTCAAAGGCTATGGCATTTCACTCCTGTAGAGTGGAATTCTTCGTTTAGACGTAATAACAATTTTGGGGAGGGGGGGGGATTTGTCGGCGGGCCTTTTCGTCTTACAACGGATTTATTTCGTTGAAGGGGGTACGAAAACATTTTGAACCTTCCCGGGTGTCACTGACCTAGACATTGAAACGAGGATGTTTCATTTCATTTATTGGCACAGCCATGCACGTGTGTATCGCTCAATCTATATTATTATTTAAAATTATAGTTTTTTTTTCTTCTTATATCTTATATATTTTGTTTGTGGTATGCAAAATTTAATTTTCGATAACTACGCTAAATATTCTTTTGTAAATATCGCAACTGCGTCTGATGCGAAATATTTTATTTTATTTTCGGAAAATGAAATCGTCTCAATTTAAATATGGTGTAAAAAAATATTCGGTTTAAAAGTAATTGGGACATCAGAATATTAATAAAGTTCATGGGCGTGAAATAAAAAGTGTGCAGTGACGTATCATGGGGGAAAGGGGTGTATCAAAAATTGGGATTCTTAAATGTGCGTGACTTGAGTTCATGTTTTGTCAAGTAACTTTAGTAGATGGGAAGTTCACGCATTGCTGTCGCAAATGTTTGGCGAGCTGTAATTAGTAATTTTTTTGTTGCTTGTTTATTTTTCGCATCGAAATAAATATGCTGACTTACACATGAATGTCATTAGTATGTAGGTGGATAGTTCTTGTATGTGTTTCAAACGAATGTTGTGTTTGCAAGGCAATGTGTATTGTATTTAATCCGTTTACATACATAGTTGTTTTTTTTTAAATATCATTAATGATAAAATTACAACTTCAAACTGGATACATGGAGTTTCCTTTTTTTAAAAATACGAAATTATTTTAAAAATTTAAAAACTCGAAAAAAGTAGAATTTGCAGGCTTTTAAAAAAATATGTCCTCACATTCTTTAAAAGTGGAAACTATTTTTATGTTAAATTCCTTTGTATAAAAGATTTACTGGTTGATGTTAACTTTTACAATACAAAACTTTATATATATAAAAATTAAAATAAGTTTAAGTAAACAAAAGCGAATTTTTTAAAATTCTTTTAATTGTGGTGTAAACCACTTACCCCACACACCCAGGAAATCTGAGAAGGCTCAACTTTACGTGTGCCGTGAGGTTTAAACAAAGAAAAAATTATGAAGAGCACTGTGTTAGAAACAAATATTTTATTTTAATAAGTGTGTACTTAAGGGGCCATCCATATAGTACGTACGCACTGAAGGTGGGGCGGGGGAGTGGTCGAGTTTGAAGATTTTGCGTACGCACGCATATGGTGGGGACAGGGCGTCTCGGCGAAATGTACGTAATTTTACAATAATCCTACAATAACGACAGTAAAAAAAAATTGCATATTCATATCTCTGATGATGTAAACTTATAACGTAATATTTTGTAGGAATTAACGTAATGATAATGTCATTATTTTTACAAATGAGATAAATATTCTCAGATAGTACTGAGTAGTAGAAGTATTACAATAATATTTTGTCCACCGTATTTTCAACGTGCCTGAGTCGTTATCCCCCCACCCCCACCAGGGCTGTGCCGGTTGATCCTAAAAATTTCCGATTCCCGGCGCCCTTACGTAAACAAAATAAAATAAAGGGTTAGGGAAAAATAAATATAACACGTATGTGTATCACTACACGTCACCTCGTAACAGAGGAGTCCCCCCGGGTCATCCAATTAAGAGGCGTTGCCCCCGACCCCCCTGGCGCCACCCAGGGCACAGCACCACCATGCGTGTGGAGACAAGTGACTTGCATGGTACCTGCGTTATGGTACCTGCCCTAATACAGTTGAAAATAACGCCAGACACAGGTCAGATAATGATTACAAGTTGCGAATAATGTATCTAAGGCGTGGGTGGGTTGTGGCAGCCCATGCCGATGATTCTATCATACAGCCTTTGAGGGGACTGTTCCAAGGCAACCTACTCGTCCCAGCTGCTTAGCACATTATTCACGAGATAGAAAACCACTTGTAGAAACACTGTTAAAGGGTCAAGTATTTGCAACAAAACGGCGGTGACATTGGATTCAAAGTGGAAATAAAATTATCTAAGGTCTGTAATGTTTCGGGGCGCCCCTTTGGGGAAGCTGAAGTAAACCAGGATATGATTATGCCAAGGAAAGCGGGAACCTCTGCCATAAATTATTTCATTTCACTTTAAATTTTTTGTCATGGGGGGAAGGAATCGTAAGTAAGCTTAATGTACGTACTAGCAAAAAAACCCGTGGGGGGGGGGTCAAAAAGTACGCTTAAAACAAGTGCGGGATGGGTGTCCAACATTTGACTTTTTGCAAGCTTACTAAATGGATGTCCCCATAAGAAAGGTAATATAATTATAAGTAGTGATGGTTCGACTTCTTCATGCACAAAATGTTCGATATTTAGATGTCATGAAAAAGCAAATAAAGGAGGCGTTTTTGTTGTGGCAGCTGGTGAAGTAGCAGATCGTGTATTAGGAGCCGGTGTAGTCGGAGATTGTGTAGTGGGAGCTAGTGTAGTAGGATTTGGTGTAGTAGGAGATGATGTAGTAGGAGCTCGTGTAGTAGGAGCTGGTGTATTAGGAGCCGGTGTAGAGGGAGATTGTGTAGTGGGTGCTGGTGTAGTAGGAGATGGTGTAGTAGCAGCTTGTGTAGTAGGAGCTTGTGTAGTGGGAGCTGGAGCAGTCGGAGCTGGTGTACTACGAGATGGTGTAGTGGAAGCTAGTGTAGTGGGAGCTTGTGTAGATGGAGCTGGTGTAGATGGAGATGGTGTAGTGGGAGCTGGTGTAGTAGGAGATGGTGTATTAGGAGATGGTGTAGTTGAAGCTGGTGTAGTAAAAGCTGGTGTAGTAGGAGATGGTGTACTGGGAGATGGTGTAGTAAGAGATGATGTAGTAGGAGATGGTGTAGTGGGAGATGGTGTAGTGGGAGATGATGTAGTAGGAGATGGTGTATTGGGAGATGGTGTAGTGGGCTTAAGGGTTTTTTTGCTAGCTTCCAGTGTTATATCCTCATTGTTCGATGTTGTATCCTCATAGTTCGATGTTGTATCCTCATAGTTCGCTGTTGTATCAATGGCTTTACTGTTATCAAATTCAGCAGTTGTAGCTGTAGATTTCTCAAATGCTTGACTCCATGTAGTAGATGATGCAAGCGTTGTGGGCACCAAAGTATTGGTTTCATTAAGCAGCAAGACGCTTGAGGGCTGTTGGGTCGTGAAATTTATCACATTAACATCTTTGAAATAGATCCAACCTTGAGTTTCCGTCACGTCTCCCCAATCTTTTATGACCAGCAAGCTACAGATTTTGTGGAAATATTTTTTCCTCTCTCCAATCCTTGCGATTGCGTTACAAGACAGATTATTGCTACACAAAGCTACACAGTTAAGGAAACCACGGAGACACTCGATGTCTTCGGGACATTTGTCCTTCATCTCAGGCAATGACTCTGTCTTATAAAAAACACTCACTCTGATGTAACTATGTGTCTCTATGTCTGATCTCATAACAACAAAACATTCTGCCAGGACTAAACATAAGATTCTTGTTATGTACGATTCGGGGCACTTCATTCTGTTTGGTTGTTTATTCTATTAGGATAATAAAAATACATGGTTAGAAACAGCTGAAAATAAAGTCTTTTATATTTCTTATACTCGTAATACTACTTATTCAACAACAAAACGGCAACAAATAAAAGATAACATAAATTGGAAGTTGAGTGTAACATGATTACATTTAGGTTTCGGCACAACGCCGTCTTCCACGAACAAAAAAAAATGAATACAGAATAAATTGTAGAATTTGTTACTTAGATTAAAAAGATGTAAGGTAACAAAAACACGCGAAAGAAGTTATTATATTTAGTCTTCTACATTTTAAATTGATTCCAATGAACAGGGATCGCAATTATAGTTAATAATATGGGAATACAGCAATGTGCGATTGGTATGATTGCTTAATGATCATTGTTACCTAATAGGCTTTGTCATTTCTAAGATTTGAAAACGTCACATCGCATTATGTAATCTTTAGACCAGCGGTTCTCAGCCTGTGGGTAGAGACCCCTTTGGGGGTCGAACAAGCTTTCCCAGGGGTCGCCTAAGACCATCCGAAAACACATATACTCTACAGTTATGAAGTAGCAATTAAAATAATTTTATTGTTGGTGTTCGCCACGACATGAGGAACTGTGTTAAAGGTTTGCGACATTTGGAAGGTTGAGAACCACTGCTTTGGACAATGTTTTCGTAAAACATAGCTTTTATCAATATATTTCCGTATATACGTAGAACAGTAAACATTTCTTTGCAAAAATATTTTGTAAATAAAGTTGTAATAACGTTTTCGTCTAAGTCTAAGCTCACATTAACTTAGAAGTACCGGACAGCTGTTGAGGGAATGGTCAAAAGGAATACCGGGATGTTTTATTGATATCTTAATGAGCTTGACCAGAATTTACGCCCGGATGTTCTGTAAATAGATTTCCGCCATTAAATGACAAACCCAATTATTTTAATACCGCCGTCCCTAATCTGATCATACATAGGGCGCTTTACTAGCCGTTCGTCCCAACTGTTCTCGTAATTTTATCCAATTTAAGTAATATAGTGAACGTTTACAAGACCTTATATTGTTCTGTGAGGAGTGATGCAAAGATCTTGAAATTTACAGGCTTATTTTCTCCCGGACTCAAATGTGACAATGTGTCCCTAGATTATGTTGATTAGTTAAGAAGCTTTGTGACAACGTGGGGCCTACAGTTAGGCTAACACCGTGCACACCGTGTACATATGGTACACATAAGGAGGACACAAATTTGGAGGTTAGACTACTTGGATGTGTACGTAACCTCACCACTAAAACTTAACAACCCACTTCACCACTAAAGATTAACCCACTTCACCACTAAAGATTAACACACTTCCATTCTAAAGCTTAACCCACTTCACCATTAAAAATTAACCCACTTCAATTCTAAAGCTTAACTCACCTCACCACTAAAGCTAAAATCACTTCACCACTAAAGCTTAACCCACTTTACCACTAAAGATTAACCCACTTCATCACTAAAGCTTAACCCACTTCACCACTAAAGCTTAACCCACTTCACCACTAAAGCTTAACCCACTTCACCACTAAAGCTTAACCCACTTCACCACTAAAGCTTAACCCACTTCACCACTAAAGCTTAACCCACTTCACCACTAAAGCTTAACCCACTTTACCACTAAAGATTAACCCACTTCACCACTTAAGTTTAACCCACTTCACCACTAAAGCTTAACCCACTTCACCACTAAAGCTTAACCCACTTCACCACTAAAGCTTAACCCACTTCACCACTAAAGCTTAACCCACTTCACCACTAAAGCTTAACCCACTTCATCACTAAAGCTTAACCCACTTCACCACTAAAGCTTAACCCACTTCACCACTAAGCTTAACCCACTTCACAACTAAAGACTAACCCACTTCACTACCAAATTATTAAGCTTAACCTCCACAGAAAACCCAAACCAAAATAATGTGGAAAATTTAAAAACTCATCAACGGCTTACAATGATGAATCCTGTGAGCAATTTCTACAAACTAATTAATGCTAAGAGTCCATGTAAAAGAATCAATAAATTATAATAATAGTAATAACAAATCAGTTTATTACAAACTATTTTTTTAAATAAATTTTCCTAAATGTGTACAACCTAAAAAAATCCTGATGACGACGTAATAACTTACTGAAGCCAGGTGAAATACAAGTCAACACCACAAGCACTTGGAAAGGTGATCAAAAGCCTTCAACATTATTTCAGAATATATGCTACACCGTGGGGCTCTAAACACCGTCTGGCAGAATACAACTACAGACCTTGACAGCAGCACCAAGATCCGGCCAGGCTAGAAATTCTTAAACGGACAAGAACTTCATTAAATAAAATATTTTTCTGAACAGTCCATTATCTGGACAAATATACTGGTTAAATACGAAGTATCGAATCAAATTGTTCAATTATGTTAATTGTTTCGTTACTTAAAACTTGAAAATTCTTAAAGACTTTCGATTACTTAAAAGCATGAAATATAACATTAAATACTCAGAATTCGTGCAGTTAAAATAATGTTATCATTCAGATTTTTTCGTGTCGATTCATCCTTTGAGTCAGATTTTTGTGGACTTAGGCATGACACTTTTGGAAGCTTTCTAAATTATATCAATAGTTGTACCAAAAACCTTAACTATTAAAATAAATCATGTTCTTTTCTTTTCTTTAAATCATTTATTCTAATGTTGCTTTTGTTCGTGGGTTTCTTTGTAGCTGGGTGGGATTGGCAAAAATCTTCGGACGGGTAATTGACCCACTTCCTATCAACCTACCGAGCTGAAACTGACACATAGACCCGTTGCAAATCACAACACAGTCTTTTAAATGTTCATCCCCACCCTCCATCCCCCAAAAATCAGTTTTTCCTTTTTTTTTTTTAAGTGGAAGATAAAGGAAATAGAATGACATTGATTTCACGAAATGAAATTCCCGATACCCGCGCTAAATGAGATTCGTAAAAAAATTATACAAGTGCGTTTGGTGCGTAATTGTTTCTTTTGCTTCTCTGAAATAGTTGGTGAAATAGTTGGTGAAATAGTTGGTGAAATAGTTGGTGAAATAGTTGGTGAAATAGTTGGTGAAATAGTTGGTGAAAGAGTTGGTGAAATAGTTGGTGAAATAGTTGGTGAAATTGTTGGTGAAATAGTTGGTGAAATAGTTGGTGAAATAGTTGGTGAAATAGTTGGGGAAATTGTTGGTGAAATAGTTGGTGAAATAGTTGGTAAAATAGTTGGTGAAATAGTTGGTGAAATAGTTGGGGAAATAGTTGGTGAAATAGTTGGTGAAATAGTTGGTGAAATAGTTGGTGAAATTGTTGGTGAAATAGTTGGTGAAATAGTTGGGGAAATTGTTGGTGAAATAGTTGGTGAAATAGTTGGTAAAATAGTTGGTGAAATAGTTGGGGAAATTGTTGGTGAAATAGTTGGTAAAATAGTTGGTGAAATAGTTGGTAAAATAGTTGGTGAAATAGTTGGTGAAATAGTTGGTAAAATAGTTGGTGAAATAGTTGGTGAAATAGTTGGTGAAATAGTTGGTGAAATAAATCTGGGGTGTAAAAGTGGGTGGGTCATTGGAATATTAATATAAAATAAAAATAATACTAAGTTCATAGAAAGATTTCTACGAAAAACTTAGATTTGTAAGTGTTGTTTAATTTAGCTTTTTATTCACAGAATATGGGCAACTGATGTATAATGTAGTGAAATGAAATATATTACTCAATATATGTGGACACCTCTCGAATGCATCACTAATATGATCACGTATATGTATCACTCATATGTATCACGTATATGTATAACTGATATGACAATGTATTACTTATATGAATCAATTGTATGTATTACTTATATAATCACTCATATGTATTACTTATATGAACAACTTGTGTGTATCACTTAGATATATCACTTATATGTATCAGTTATATTTATCACTTATATGAATCACTTAAATGTATCACGTATATCAATCACTTATATATATATCACTTAAATGTATCACTTGTACGTATCAATTATTTTTATCACTTACATGTATACCTATATGTATCACTTCAATATATTTCAATAGATCGATCAATGTGTGACGTCACTTCTTAGTTGGAAGGAGATGCTCCTGTTCCTTCCCTCGTGGTTCTCAGGGCGGGAACGAACGTGGACTTACCAGCTGTCAGTTGGGGAGTAGCCTTTCCAGGTGGACGTTATTGGATGGACTTACCAGCGGCATGTTGTGGGTGTAGAGTCCATGAAACTCGCAGTCGTTTCTGATGAAGGCTCGTGGTTTGGGAGGCGGATATGAAGCGCTGTGGGAAAAGGTTGGGGGGGGGGGGTACTGCGACGCTGACCTTTGACACGGTTAAACGCCCTGGGAGACTCACGCCAACGTAGACAAAAACAACAAAAGGAATTACTGCAAAATAAACGAAAAAGGCAGACGTGGCTTCTGGCAAGGTGTGTACTAAGCCCGGGTGTAAGAATTTAATGCCCAGCTTATCTCATTGAAGACAGTATCACCTAATACAGGGCACTGTTGCATAGTGTCATCGAATAAAGACATTAAATTGATATCACTGACGCTGTATCGAACTAGAAATGAAATTGACAGAAGAAGTTCAATAACTCATATGTTTATTTTTTTTAAAAATATAATCGCTTCTTAAAGCTTTTTGTTATTATTATTTTTGTTGTTGATGTTCTTTTTGGTAATTTACAATTTACAAATCCTCCTTTGGTCTGGGCACCCCATTCCTTGCAAATTTCATTGACGCAATGTTAATACAAAAAGCAGTTCAGATATTAAATGTATTATTTTTCAAGAGACCTTAAAATGTTATGGATGACCGCGCTCAAATGAGGAACGGGGTTGTCCTGGGGTGGAGCAGAGTGTAAGCTGGTAACGCACTTTGGTTTTTGCAGAATGCACCTTGCACCGCACACTCATTTTTACTGTTTAAAACGTTATTACTAATTGCTACACTACACTATAAAGTGTCCATTTAAATGTAGCCTTATAAAAATATGTCGTAAATACTCTTCTAGATTGTATACTATTTCATTGTAAAAACTCTCTTCACAAACACATTCAAAAAGTGCAAAATAATCTCAAATCCAAACGAAAATCGAAATGCGCTGAACGTCATCATCTCCAAGCATGACTTATACACAGATCTGCACATAGAAGGAAATCTTTTCAGTTGTATTGTGCAGACGAAAATTGAGAAATAATTACTTTATCGAGTGAAGTTTTCTCTACAATATCTCCGTTGGAGATTTGCTCAAAACGTCTTCATGTAACAGTTTTGAGCGAGCGTGAACGGGCCTCCCTACAACCCTATTTTCTTCACAGCGGAAAATTCAACAGACCACAGGAATGAATGACAGACCTCAAAGAGCGGCTACCAGGGGAGTTGCTTGCGTTGTCCTGGTCCTTTTGGTGATGGTCGAATCTACGCTTCCGTTTGTTCGAGCTGACGTTGTCGGCGACCGCACGGCTTGGACTGATGACCCACCACCCTCCACGGCGAAACTCGCTTCACTTCAGAAAGATGGAAATGCTGATCCAGTAACCAGGTTAGTTACATAGCTTAGCTTAGATTATAGCTAATTATAGCTAGTTATAGCTGGTTCAGTATTCGCATTTCTAAATATTCGTATCGGTACTTATAGAGTTGTTTTTTTAAAAACGTTTACATTTACAAAGAAACATGGCTGATTTTGAAAGAAGGGGCCATGACGTCATTTGCGTGTTTTGTTATGTTGCTGATGACTCAAGGATAGATTTAGGGTTCATTTTAGGCTTAGGGATAGCTTTAGGGTTCAGGTTAGGTTTAGGGATACATTTAGGAAATTTTTTCATTATTTTTAAACTTTTTATTCTTAATTTTACGGGTCGTGTCAACCAAGATGGCGGCCATGGTAAAAAACGCGGCCCCATCTCTCAAAATTTACCGTTCGAAATAAATATGACAAAATATGATGTCCTTAAATGAGAGATTAAGGTGGGAATTGTAATGTCCCAACAGTAGCAATACTGTTGTAGGAATACTGTTAGTAGGAATATGCAAAATATAAAAAAAGAAGTGGCGCATTCACATTACTTCCATCCATTTGATCCATCCATTTGATCCATCCATTTGATCCATCCATTTGATCCATCCATTTATTCTATCCATTTGGTCTCTCGATTAGTTCTATCAATGTTCTCCATCCTTTTTCTCCAACCAATTGTTCCATCCATTAGATCCACCAATTTTTATCTTCAAAGATCCACGAAATGTAAGTCTTGGCTCTATTTATAGATACAGATTCAACAGAACAATCGAACAACTTAAGGGCTAGACGCGTAATGGAGATTAACTGCTCATTAGAGATAACTCACGAAATAATTGCGTCGACATCGCGTGAACCTCCAATCTGCTAAAGTTACTTGACAGAACCTGAATTCAAGGGACACACGTTATAGCAATCCCAATTAACACTAACGTCTTTGAATGTTATTTTGTGTGCCTATTCATAGCAATTTCAAATTGACAAATACTTGTCCAGTGTTTGTACACAGCGTGTTCTAACACACAGCACAATGTCTGTCTCTATCACACAGCACAATGTCTTGCTCTAACACACAACACAGATGCTTGTTCTATTATCACACAGCACAATGTCTGTCTCTATCACAAAGCACAATGTCTGTCTCTATCACAAAGTACAATGTCTGTCTCTATCACACAGCACAATGTCTTGTTCTAACACACACCACAATTTCTTGTTCTATCACAAAGCACAATGTCTTGCTCTAACACACAACACAGATGCTTGTTCTATCACACAGCACAATGTATGTCTCTATCACAAAGCACAATGTCTTGCTCTATCACAAAGCACAATGTCTGTCTCTATCACACAGCACAATGTCTTGCTCTAACACACAACACATATGCTTGTTCTAACACACAGCACAATGTCTGTCTCTATCACAAAGCACAATATCTTGTTCTAACACACAGCACAATGTATGTCTCTATCACAAAGCACAATGTCCGTCTCTATCGCAAAGCACAATGTCTGTATCTATCACAAAGCACAATGTCTGTCTGTATCGCAAAGTACAATGTCTGTCTCTATCACACAGCACAATGTCTTGCTCTAACACACAGCACTGATTCCTGCTCTGCAGTCGTTAACTAAATTAATACATCTCCACTACCAAACACAAATATGTCAACAATTGCAAGAGCTAATTATTTTTGATTTAAATATCTAATTAGAACCAGGCCATTCAGGATTTGTAATAATTGTTTCACGTCTAGGAAAGATTCACTGTTATTAAAAGCATTGTCTGAACGACGACGTGACTTGGATTCAAAACAAGCGAGCACTGCGCAGAATCATCGAGTACGAGACGACGTACGTGTCTTGAATCTTCGGACCAGAGCTGATGCTCGTCAGGACGGAGTGTCTCAAAGCACTGAAGTGCTGAAAGGTGTTGCGAAGAACGTTAAGTCGGACAAGGGTACGCTCTAAAAACTGTGTGTAGTTACCAATATTATACGATAAAGTAGGACTTTTATTGTGTTGCTGTTTTAAAACGATGCATAGAGTTTAAGCACATCTCGCTCCAGGGGTCACATACGGTATCGGGAAAAAAAGTGTAAATGGGGGGGGGGGGGAATCTGGAAGTTATTGTCAGCCTTTCTAATATGTCCCAGTGAACTAATTGTGTATATATTTCTAGTATGTCCCAGTGAACTAATTGTGTACATGTTTTTAGTATGTTCCAGTGAACTAAGTGTGTAGACATTTCTAATATATCACAGTGAACGCATTGTGTCGACATTTCTAGTAATTTACAAAAAGGTTCAACATGGAGATAATGCTACAGTTGTAGACTCATAATTTTGAGTTTTATCTGAGACATTTATAAATCGTTTACGAAACAAATTGTCTCGGTATTGTTTAAAAAGGTCTTTCCAAGAAAAGGTGTTTTGGATGGGCCTCTGAACAAGACGAGTGCGATAAACCTCGTGTTAGCTCCACATGATTTATTTGAAATAAGTGGAAACAGAAGTGTCTACCGTCAAATTGCCAATGATATCTAGACCCCTTTAATTGTAAAAATATCATGTTTTGATTAGGCTTTAATATAGTATCCATAATTTCTCTTCTAAGCCATCAATACTTCACCAGAAGCGGACGCTCAGGCGCACTGGGATGTCAGGAATGACCACAAACTTATATCGGTGGTGGCACCTTCATCGGTAAAAGAAATTCACTCTGTTGTATTCAGAAAATGTTTTAGTTTAATAACAAAGAATTATTGCAATGAAATTTCGATGTATATTCTTCTGAGTACATCTAAGTCTTTGCTGTCAGTTCACAGAAATTATTAAGCTGGATTCGGCGTGGGAAAAAATATATTCGCATCAAAGTCTGATTGCTAGACTTATTATAAATATCATTTTGATTCATTTGTAATCAAAAGAAACTTTTTTTTTCGGGGGAGGGGGGAGGTGAATATATTTTATTTGTTAACAATAAAATACAGTTTGTCTAAATCATAAAATGTGATAAACTGACCAGTCAATCGGTTTATAAACGTACCAGTCTAGGACAGTTACAGATGTGGTACTACAGCATCCACTGGACTGACAGTATTCACTGCGCTGACAGCATCCACTGCGATGATGTGGCACTACAGCATCCACTGGGCGGACAGAATCCACTGGACTATTGTGGTACTTCATCATCCCCTAGGCTGACAGCATCTACTGGGCTGATTGGGTACTTCATCATTTCCTAGGCTGACAGCATTTTGTGTGCTGATGTGGTACTGTAGCTCCCCCTATACTGACAGCATCCACTGGGCTGATGTGGTACTGCAGCATACCCTAGGCTGACAGCATCCACTGGGCTGATGTGGTACTTAGCATCTACTGGGCCGAAAACGTCTATAGGGCTCATGTGGTACTACAGCGTCTACTGGTCTGATGTGGTACTATTAAATTACTATGAAATTTATTAATTTATCCAAGTTAAGATAAAATGTTATTATAAAAAAAAAAATAAACAAAATGTTTCCCTCGTATCAGGATGAACACAGCGGCACGAACCAAGAACTGCTCCAAATTCAAGGGGCCGGCGCGTCACTTAGACATGCGGATGTAGAGTTAGGTGCAAACGTCATAGGCCAGGTCTCGCCAGGTGAAGGTGATGGACGGCAACAGGTACCCAAATCAGCCCATACGAGCAAGCCCGACACATTGAACAAGCCCGACACATTGAACAAGCCCGACACATTGAACGATCCCGATAGATTGAATGCAGTGATTGAAAACCGGATCGGCGACGCAATGCTCAACATTCTGAGCAATGTTCCCGACGTGACAGTTATAAAGCTGGATGTGAATGCTCCACAAAATTTCCTTGAAGGAATCATCGGCGCCAACGGACACTCGAGAGAAGTTGATGACAGGAAGTTCATAAAGGAAGACGAACGTGCTCAGCAAGAAACACAAAAATATCTGAACAACTTCAAAGATGTCTTTAAATTGTTTCAAGATACTGAGGAGAAGCTGAAATTCCTAGAGAAAAATGATTGGTTCCTTCGGGCACTGGTCAATATCGTCGCAGAACGTTTGTCCGAAAAAGAGGTAAGAGATTCTTCTGAGGGGCTTAAGGCCACTGGTATAAAAGATAGCGTCGGCTTACCGTCTGCCGTGAGATCAAAGCGAGAGGGTGGTCGCCACTTGGAGAGTGGATCAGTTCACAGTGAGAGCACGGCATTCCCACGGCCTGGACATAAGCAAGGTCAGGGTCCTGGCAAGTCCGGTGATGGTTTAAGAATCGGGTATATCATTTTAACCAACGCTAATAAGGTGAAAGAAACCAAAGAAATAAGTCTCGCTGAGCTCCGCGACAGAAATGTCACGGGAAACGTGAGACGGCTAGGTCGTAAATATCCTGTTAAATGTAGCCATGTTCCCGGTGCACATGCACCTGACAACGTCCACCACGAAGACAATACGCCGAAACCAGAACTTGGACCTCAGGGGGACAGGGCTAGACACGAGGATGATATCCGCCCCCTGGGGAGCGAGCAAAATCAGGGTGTGCTGAATGGTGTGCAAGGTAACAGGGCCGGCTCGGGAGATGGTCATTCGATAACATCGGGCGATTCTCAGAGGTTTGATTCGAAGAAAGAACCGAACGTCAAAGACGGTGGCATGGAACAGAGCATCATCCAGATCCTGGCCGTCAAGGCTAAGGTTGAAGATGACGACAAACCAGTGGCTAAGAAAGACGAGATTGTAGAGTTTTATCAAAGTCCAGGTAAGTCGATGGCACATGGATGAAAGCCTAACATATGGGCGACAACCATTGGATTTATATTTGGCATGAAAAAAAAGGTGGGGGGGGGGCAATAAAATCCATTCACATGACTGTTAAAAGTCTGAAACCCAACAGTAAGGTTTATTTATGAAGCCTCCGTGTGTGTTGTAAATGATTATTATAAACCTTAAATTCACTTGTTTTAATTCGTGGATTAGTCTGGTGTGGCGCTCACACTGGTAGATTCAGCGAGTCCCTTAACATAAACAGTGTATTGTTGAAACAGATTACTAATGAAATCTCATAAAATCTCAAATGGGTCTCCTACCCCCACCTCCCCGGGGGCCTTCTAGCCACGCCCCACCTCCCCGAAATGTACGGCACTGCTCGACGTTTCATATCAACTAGTTTTACCTTAAGGGCTGTATCATTGAAACGATTGAACTGTGACCTTTCACCCCCAGGTCAACAGTCGCCTCGTGAGCTACGTCGGCATCACCACGCTGCCTCTGTATCGGCGACACACATCCTTCTGATCATGGCCATCTGTGTGTTCACCTTTGTCACGGTCATGTACTTGTCTTCAAGATTTAGGTAAGTCAGGTGGCATAGTCATGTGTATAAATTATAGATTAAGGTAATTTAGGCGTAACAGTCATGTGACTGTATGCAAGATTGGGTAACTCAATTACTAAATTTTGGCCAACCCTTTTTTATTCTTCATTTATATGGTATTTCATTAAACTATATTACATTAATAGAATATGGGCGTATCTCCGTCTTATAAGTACATGTAGTGTCATGTTTACATATCATTGTCTAAGTGCATCAAGTCTCATATGTACATATCATTGTCGAAGTACATAAAGTCTTACATGTACATATCATCGTCTTATAAGTAAATGAAGTCTTGTATGTACATATCATCGTCTTATAAGTACATAAAGTCTCATATGTACGTATCATTGTCTAATTACATGAAGTCTCATATGTACATATCATTGTCTAATTACATGAAGTCTTGTATGTACATGTCATTGTCTAAGTACATAAAGTCTTATATGTACATATCATTGTCTTATAAGTACATGAAGTCTTATATGTACATATCATTGTCTTGTAAGTACATAAATTTTCATATGTACGTATTATTGTCTAAGTACATGAAGTCTCATATGTACGTATCATTGTCTAATTACATGAAGTCTCATATGTACACATCATTGTCTTATAAGTACAAGTCTCATTTGATAAATATCAAGTTGCAAGATAATTAACAGTCGTGCTGGAAGAGGTTGATAGTGGCCAGGTGTCAAGGTGAAAGTCTAACGTCCAGCAATAAATGTTGTGAAATTTATTAAATTACTGTAACTACTTAGATGTTTAAAACAGGGTGACGCACATTGAGAAAAACTGTTGTTCCTTTTCTATCATTTTAATAACAAAAGATTGATAAAAGCAGTGAATAAATAAATATTAGTTTGTGAAAAAAAAAAAGCCAGCCTAGATAACTCTCACTGGCTCTTGACAAAAACAATAAAATGAATTGTCTCCGTTAGTTTAACTTCCATGGATCATAACTGGCCTCTTTTTCTAAATACAATATTCTAATAGCTTCGTAAAGATATCAACCAACTTGCGCATGACTTCTTTGATAAAATAAATGTTTCTTGAAATACTTTTGAAACTTATTATAAGCATCTAAGCGAGGCAATTTTCATATGATATCCTAACTCCCCTTGAAATAGCTAAGCCAGGGGTGGGCAAACTTTTTGTGCGGAGGGCCACATTGACAAACTTAAAGCTATTGGGGGGCAGCATGTATATTATGTCCAATTTTTAAATATCGATAAACATTTCCCTATTTTAAAATCGGTAGTTTCGCATTTTAGCATTACATGACAAAGGTCAAGGACTGTTTTAAAAAAAAAGAAAATTAGAAAGAAATTTGATCAAAAATATTTTAAAAATCATAACGGTGCATGAAATTCTGTAAAATTCAACAAAATAACTTAAAAACATAGTAATTTTTTTAAATTTCTAAATGCCTTCGAGGGCCACATAATATCAGTTGCCGGGCCGCATGCGGCCCGCGGGCCGTAGTTTGCCCACCCCTGATCTAAGCTAATAAACTTCCTTTAAAAATTATTAAAATGTGTTATGACTTTTTAATTATTACAAATTCAAGTGCTTCCAAAACTTTTTTTAATTCACGAAGATCTTGGTGAATCTCTTTTTTAACAAGGCGCCGTACGTCAAATGCTAACAAGGCCATTAAGATAACGATAGAATTATTATTCCTTTAAATTAAATTTTTTTAGGTAAAAATAAATCACCTTATTTAAGGTCACATAATTAAATTAATAGTTATTTGTAAAAACGTAGCGTCCTGTCAATTAAGGAAAATAAAATATAGAAATGGTTTTCACACTTTGGGAACCTCTGCCTTAATAATATGTTTTCCTAGCTAATGAAAAATCTTACGCCATAACCTAGCCTTTTGACCAAATGACTATTGGCCATTCTTTTCCCCAGATCGGACTCCGAGTCTGCCAAACGGGTGAACTCCCAGACGGCACTGTTTGAACAACAGACAAAGTATGACAAGTACTGAATTTAAAGGAGCTCACTGGCCTCAAAGAGCGCTAACTCTCCGTGAAATAAATATTGGGACTTTCGTTTTCTTGGGTTTTTTTAGAATAAAAATATAAGTTTGAGTGATAAATAAAAAAATACAACACGAAATATAGGTGAGTGGGAGGATCACGCGGTATCGAAGCTTTGGAAGTTAAACACAGGGTATCGATCTTTACGGTGTTAAGAACGCGTCCTTTCGTATCGAACGTCAATAAACTACGAGTGTATTCGAAGCACTAATAGGTAGAGTGGGTCGGTTGATGATTCATTAAATTTGCTCACTGAGAAATGTTTAACTGACAGATTCACCAACCGAGTCATTGGTATGCCTGATTAGAGTCCGTCCAACACTGATGGGGGAGGAGGGGTTTTGGGGGGCCCCCTTGTGCGTGTGAGATAGAGAGAGGTGCGAGATTGTGTGGGTTGTCTATACGTGTGTGTGTGTGTGTGTGTGTAAACCTGTTTATCTATTATTTTAAAAATAACCATTATAAAGTATCTGAAGTAAACTTGCTTTCATAAACTATGCTATTTTAGTATCTAGTATAAAATAAGTATTAAAAAAATCATTACTTTTGTGAGGTCTGATTTCAAAGAGAGACGAATAAATATATAAGCCAAAAGGGCCACTGGTTTGTTTTCATTCTTTCAACGAGTTTGGAGGTTGATTTTTTTTAATATCTCAAATAATTAATCTCTCTTACTCTTAATTTAATAAACTGCTTTCCCATTTATCTTAATCCAGATGTATATCTCCACATAATGATAGCAGAAGAATACTTTGGTAACACACCAATCGTGGCGAACTCTAAACATCGCTTTCAATTTCTTTGTGTTTCTTCTTTTGTTCTCGTCTGCTGGAGAAGGCTCTTGACCTAAACGTTCTCTTTTGATTGTCCTGTCTTTCTATTTCAAGCTTCCACAGTCATATTCCTTGTTCCACTCTCTCCCTTACAAAGCTTGAACTTGAACGCAGTCCTTCATTCATCACCTTTGAAATTTCATACATCACCCTTAATTTATTAACAGGGGTTTAAATGATAATTTATAAAACTTTTTTTTAGAACCCTTGAGAACTCATGTCTGGACAAACTCACAGTTCTCATCGCTGAATCTCTACAATTCCAATGTCATCGTTCCGAATATTCTCGCGATGCCTTTAGTTCGTGTGGACATAGGATTTGTAGCCGCTGTTATGGCTTGTCATTGGTCAGCCAATATCGGTGGCTGGATCACCCTGGGTGTATTACCTTGACATGAAGTTAGTGTCAAGATATTTATTGTAAGCGCCCCATTGGTTGGGGCGTGGGAGATTTATTAATCGTACAATGTCATCTTGACAGTGTCTGGTGTCAAAGATGGACAGTTGAAAGGGGAAAAGATTCTAGTCCATATTTTCAGAACAAGGTGAAGGATTTTTTTTCCCGCGCTTACTTTGTTATCATTATAATTATAAAGGTGTTTGACCGGTATCTCTATGAGGGAATCTCTCGGGGGGGGGGGGGACACAAGGATTGACCAGGAACTTAATGTAAGTTTCGACCTTGACGTCATGTCCGAGTCTGAAGACAGCGTTGCCTCACTCTCAGATTTCGAAGAATGCCGTGACAAGCTGCCATCCTCTAGACATCCTGTGACTGGCTACAGTCATAAAATAGGGGCGAATACTCCTCACAGAAATTGACTTGCTTTGTTTTTTTAATAATAATTCTAGACATTAAAAAAACGACTAGAAATGAAATGCTGTTTTGCAGTAGCTCGCCGCAACTTGCTGCTAATTCATAATAAAAGATAAAATAGAGAACAGTAAAATAAATGGCTTTGTTCTGAATAAGACGATTTCTCTGCAAATATCTTCGTTTTTAAATTTTACTTTTTAAAAAAACAATTCCCCTACAACTTTTGATGGCAAAACTTGCTGTAAAAGCTTTCTGCCCCCACCCCACCCCCACACCTTAACAAAAAAAATTCATTGAAAAAGGAAATACCGGCCTAAACATTCTTGAGCCCTACATCCATAACACAAACGGCTTATCCAGCAAGGCACCAACTTGTTGAATGATACAGTAAAGTGCCAACAGAGCCTTGGACGAATAGTGGTAGCAGAGTGAAAGCCTTTACGGGAAAACCTTAATGAGTTTCTCCCGGATAAGTAAGTGATATCTAAACAGTTTTATTTTTACTATTACCTTCAAAGATTTTCTCCCACTAGTATTCATCATCATCATCATCAGGTCCCGTAGTCCTTCGACCGTTGGGGCGCCACAGATGACATGTACACTATTCTTCTCCATTCCTCTCGGTCTTCTGCCCTACGCATGGCATCACCTAGTCTTAATCCCGTCCATTCTTTGATATTATCTTCCCATCTTTTTCTTTGTCTTCCTCTTCTTCTCCCTCCTCTAGTAGTGCCCTGCGAGATCTAGTATTACTAAATTTAATTATTATATGTTTATACGATAAAATATTTCTATAACTATCGTCCGGCCTTAAAGATACTGTATTTGCAGTTTTAGGAGGTAGGTAACACGCCCAACACTGATGTCAATGGTAAAAAGATGCACCACTGCAGGACACACATTTTGATGTGTTTTAACTCAGTATCGGGTTGTCCTATTGAAATGTCTCATTAGGAAATTAGGAAATGGCGTCAGCAGGCCGTCGTTCGCGCTCCTTATGCCATCCCTGGCGCCCACCCACACCTGCCAGGCGCCGGATTGCCCCGACGTCGGGCCGTGCGGGGGAACGTCAGAGACCTCCCCGGGCGTGAAACGTCCCCACCAGCAACCGCTCGATCGGGTTTGCCACCGGAGACCCTCCCCGCCCGGAGACATCTGGTCGACCGAAGACGCTGCGTTTAAAGCGTCCGCAGTCCACTTTCCTAGGGGCCGGGGCGGTAAATTAACGTCCTAATATCTCCCCCCACCCGTCCCGGGGAAGCATCGGACGCCCCCTAAGAGGGATTCTACAGTGGGTTTCCACCTCGCAACTAATTCGCGAAGTAGCTGGGACGAAACTGTTGCCTAGGAGCAGCTTTCTCGGGGCTGCATATTTAGAATCATCGGCCAGAGGCTTCCACCACAGCCTCTCGCCTCATATCCCTTAACGGCAACTTGTAATCATGATCCCTACCCTGTGTTTGCGTTTTCTTCCCCCTGTGAAGTATCACAGATGGCAGCCCTGTAGGAGCCGTTTATTCCAGCAACTACCATGTCCCTGTCAGCCACGCGGGACACGCAATGGTGGTTATGTGCTCCGGGTTAACGCCGAGGGGGTCGGTGGGCAGCGCTTCCAAATCGGCAAGCCACTACAGACTTGTCGACCGGAATCCCGGGGGTGGGGTTGTCCTATTGTGCACATCTCCTACTCTTATGGTCTTATAGCTCTCTTCCAATCGGGTTGTCATACTGTGCACATCTCTTATGGTCTTATAGCTTTCATCCAATTGGGTTGTCCTACTGTGCACATCTCTTATGGTCATATAGCTTTCATCTAATCGGGTTTTCTTACTGTGCACATCTCTTATTGACTTATAGCTCCCATCCACAAATATAAACAGTCAAGTACAGCCGTTCAATCGTAACTGAACAGCTCATTATCTACAACTGGCCCTTGGTCATTGAAATGTGGACCTCTGATAGTTACAAGATGGACTTTGGATATTGAAATGAGGACCCTTGATAGTCAAAAGAACGACTTTGTTATTGAAATGAGGACCTCTAATAGTCAATAGATGGACTTTGGTTATTGAAATTAGGACTTCTGACAGTCAAAGGATGGCCTTTGGCTATTGAAATGAAGACCTTTGATAGCCAAAAGATGGACTTTTGTTATTGAAATGAGGACCTCTGATAGCCAAAAGATGGACGTTGGTTATTGAAATGAGGACCTCTGATAGCTAAAAGAGGGACTTTGATTATTCAAATGAGGACCTTTCATAGCCAAAAGATGGACTTTGGTTACTGAAATGAGGACCTCTGGTACATCTTCACACTGATGTGACTGTTTAAGTTCTTGCACCATATTTCATGAGTTCTAAAACTATCTTAGTACAACCATTTACTCCTTTTAAAATGCCAAGATAGTAAGAATTTTCATAGTCTGGCCATTTCAGCATCAATAAAATCATGTTTCATTTTGATATGTTAAAAACTTCCATCTCTACGCCTTTTCCATCGAATCAATCAACATTCAAACCTTACCATCCCTTCAACACCCACCAAACTCCATTAATCCCTCAACCCCAAACATTCATTCAACACCCACCAAACTCCATCCTTTAACGCCAATGTACGTACCCTCTCTTTATTAGCTCCCCTCATTAATCTCTCCCTCTTTTTACCCTATCTTCTCCAAACTTGTTCACTATACTGTCACAGCAATTTATTGCGTCATTCACCAATACTAGTAATACCAGCCCACTTCAATTCAGTCGCAGCTTTGCATCATAAAAAGAATGATTTTTTTTTTAAAATTATAAATTTTTAGCCGTTGAATATTTACTTCAATAATTTATTTTTACATCAATATCTTCCGAAATAATAAATTTCCCTAAAATAATTAGCACGTGACGCAGTGGTAATTTAATAGTCGTAAATTCAATAGTCTAACATGATATCATATATGCACATAGTGATAAGACATTAAATCATGAATGTACAAGGTAATAGAAAAGCTATTTCCGTGAAAGAACATTAAAATGTATACCGTGTTTCTAAAATGATCTGTGGAGTGTAGACTAATTTAATTGGTGGGAAAAGAACCCGTCCCAAAAGATCATAATTTTTGTAACTTCTTTTTCCTAACTTTTTCTAATAAGACATCCAGCTACAGCTGGTATTATTAGATAATGTTAGTGAGTTACGGCTGGTATATACGGTGCCTGTTCTAGGGTTACAGCTGTTGTACTAAGTCCAACTTTGTTGTTACAGCTGGTATTATCAGTGCCCCTTTGTTGTTACAGCTGGTATTATTAGACCCACTTTATTGTTACAGCTGGTATTATCAGTGCCCTTTAGCAATATGCATCTATTAGTATCATTGCTGTCTAGGAAAACATACTTTTGATGTCTTAATGTAGGTCTGTTTCCTCTAATCGTTTCTCATTTCTTCATAAAGTTCTGTGGCAATGTACACAGCATCATCATGACGTCGTCTGTAGATTCTTATGGTTCTCTCCCTTCTCATATGAAAAGCCATCAGAACTAAAAATCCCAGTTACTCCTTCTTTACACGCGAATTCGTAATCAAGCCCTTATTTGGCCAGACAACGGTTCCAAAACGGGTACATTCCCACCAGGCTTGAGGATAGGGTGGGGGCAGTCGGTACATTGTTCCAGGGCCCTTGGGGCTCAAAGGGGTCCATGAAGAGGAAAATTGTTTCATCAATTTACAAAACCGAGTTTCTTTTTTTTTTCTTTTTTTTTTTTTAAAGAAAACTACTTTGGATATACGCTTTGTAATCTACACTTTGTGTGTATAGCAAAACCACCATGCAACCTTGTTTGACATTAACAGACGTGTTATTAAAGTCATATTGGCCTTCCTAAATCTTTTCCCAAACATATATCAGGTTTTTCCCGAAAGTATTCAAAAATTTCGAAGTTTCAGTGGTGAAAAACATGAACGAGGTTGGCTTGCCTGAAGTGACTTTAAAACAAGCATTATTGTAAATAGCCTGTCGATTATCGTGAGACAAGCTCTGTTGCATCGTTAGCTCAGCATCTAAGTCTATGCTTAAATCAACAGGATAGTCAGCAGGAAAGGTGGCGAAAATTATGAATTCGCATTCCAGGCCATTAGATGCAATAGTCATAAGCAGTGCTGTCTGGCTTGGCGAGAACTAGAAAGACGCCTGTCATCTGACAAATGCATTGAAAGTCTGTTAGACAATGGAAACGGAATCTGTCACGTGGTACAACTGTCACGTGGTACAACTGTCACGTGGTACAACTGTCACGTGGTACAACTGTCACGTGGTACAACTGTCACGTGGTACAACTGTCACGTGGTACAACTGTCACGTGGTACAACTGTCACGTGGTACAACTGTCACGTGGTACAAATGTCACGTGGTACAACTGTCACGTGGTACAACTGTCACGTGGTACAACTGTCACGTGGTACAACTGTCACGTGGTACAACTGTCACGTGGTACAACTGTCACGTGGTACAACTGTCACGTGGTACAACTGTCACGTGGTACAACTGTCACGTGGTACAACTGTCACGTGGTACAACTGTCACGTGGTACAACTGTCACGTGGTACAACTGTCACGTGGAACAAATGTCACGTGGTACAACTGTCACGTGGTACAACTGTCACGTGGTACAACTGTCACGTGGTACAACTGTCACGTGGTACAACTGTCACGTGGTACAACTGTCACGTGGTACAACTGTCACGTGGTACAACTGTCACGTGGTACAACTGTCACGTGGTACAACTGTCACGTGGTACAACTGTCACGTGGTACAACTGTCACGTGGTACAACTGTCACGTGGTACAACATTACGGAACGAATCATTGATGATGTATTATTGCTTGGTGGAGAAAAAAAAGGAAAAAGGGGGGGGGGGGGTGTTTTGCGTGGCAGTCCCCGGTGCATAGATGAAAAAGACAATTAAAATCTTATGAGATTCAGAAAGTTATTGTCTCATTTGGGATCCAATTCTAAAATAAAAGAATACGTGTAACATTGAAAGAGAGAACGAGTTCAAGGACATTGTCTCAGTGCCGATTGCCGAAACGAGTTAACAGATTTGTGCTAGTTCTGTCTGTGGGTGCACTGATGGCTAGTGAGGCCGATTCTGGCACGAAATTTTCTTGTGCAGTAGGTGCAGGGGAATGATGGGGCATCTCCGGGAGCAGAGTCAGACCGGGCCTTCCTGTCATGTCTCGTGCGCTCTGCAGCCGTTGTTCTGCCAATTTCATGTTGCATGGAGCTCCTGTGTAAAGTGGAACACATGATGTTCGATCATTTGCTTTTTCCTCCCACGTGTATGACATTCTGTCGAACGCTTTCAGTGAGGCTTTTAGGTTGTCTTTAAAAGTATAACCACTTCTATTTTTTTCTAGTTTTTTAGGTAAGATACATGTATATATATATATATTATGTAAATTTAATTAATACTTATTTAAATCAGGCCTGCACAACTCAAAATGTAAGGCGGGCCGTAATACTTTATAAAAAAACTTGCGCGGGCCGAAAGATAATAGGAAAGGGGGGAAAGCTATTAAGAAAATAATAATAATCAAGAGTATTGCATTGCTTCAAAGGCCGCCAAGTGGGTACAAGCGGGCCACATGCGGCCCGCGGGCCGTATGATGTGCAGGCCTGATTTAAATATTTTGTTGTTATACTGATGAAGTCATGTGCCGAAACGTTTACTTGTGTATAATGTAAAATTATTATTAAAGCTTGAAATATATTGTTATATTGACACAAATGTTTCGTGTCTAAATAATCTTATAAATTTTCAATTTAGTTTGAGTGCTGATACCTCTTCTTGTCCATACGTTCTTCGTCAATTTTCCATAGGCTGCACTAGCTCTCGCAATACGGAGGTTAACTTCATCATCGACGGTTGCGCTTTGGGACAGTGTGGTGCCGAGATAAGAAAATCTATTCACCACCTTAAGTCTTTCGCCATATACTTGGATATTGTGCTCAACATAAGGTCTTCGAGGAGCTGGCTGGTATAGGAAATCAGTAATTTTGTGTTAATGGTGAGCCCGAAGTTTGTGCAAGCATCAGAAAAGTTTGTGACGCAGCGTTGCATATCCACTTCTGATACATCGTTTAGGGCACAGTCGACTGCATACAGGAGGTCCCTGATGGTGTCTGTCAGGAGCTTCATTTTGGCATGTAGCCTCTTAGGGTTGAATAGTTTACCGTGATATTCGATATCTGAGGCCTATTCCAGCGTCTCCCTCTCTGAAGGCATCGGTCAGCATTGTGAAAAACATTAGGCTGAAAAGTGTTGGGGCAAGTAAACTGACTTGTTCACGCCGTTTATTACAAGGAATTTTTTAAACGTCTCTCTATTGTCCCGAACTCTAGCCTGAATACCATCATGGAATAGTCGTACCATTGACACGAACTTCCTGAGGCATCCATATTTGGCCATGATCTTCCAAAGCCCTCTCTACTGACAGTGTCGAAATCTTTGGTCAGGTCTACAAATGTAGAGAAGAGGTCAACATTACTTTCTCTGTATTTCTAGTGTAGCTGTCTGGCCGCAAACACCATATCGATGGTAGTAGACCCTTCTCAAGAGACCCGTTGAGACGGTTTAGCAAGATTTTGGCTAATATCTTGCCTGCAATTGAGAACAGTGATATGCCTAGGTGGTTGTCGCAAGATTGACGGGTCCCTTTACGCTTGTACAGGTGAAAAATAGATGAATCTTTTAAGTCCTGTGGAATAGTCTCTTGCTTCGACATAAGTATGAACAGCGAGTGAAACCTTTTAGACAGAGCTGTCCCCCTTTCTTTGTATACTTCAGAAGGGATTGAGTCATCACTGCTGCTTGAGAGAAGGCATTTAGCATGCAGGGTCTCATCTAGGGTAGTGGGCTCTTCCGGTTCTTGATTAAACGGCACCTGTATAACACGATTTATGGGTTCATCATTGACGGATGAAGGTCGATTCAGGATGTTGTCAAAGTGTTCAGCCCAGCGTTCAATAACTGTTTCCTTCTCAGTGATTAGAGATTTCTCATCAGCACTCAGAAGTGGGGATAATCCTGATGGAGTGGGGCCGTAGACTGTATTCTGTATTCAGAGCAGAGTAGAAATTGTTTAGGTCATTTCGGGCCACATTGCCCTGAATCTCGTCGGCCTTGTCGCTCAACCTGACGACATAACATTCTTTTGGAGCTGTACAAACGGTTACATCTTGCTTGTTTTAGTCCATAACGATGGGGAAATCTTACAGAAGTGTATTGGGTGCTCCCCTCACGGCATGTCAAGCGCATGATGGTCAGACCGTGTTGAAAGCTTAAAGCCCGTTGTCTAAGCCTAATTGCCAGGCATCAAATTAACATTAGATATACTCCTGGAGTTGAACCCGGCTGCCGAAACAAGACCAGCGATCAATCAAACTTTGTCGTATGTCACATCCTTCATGTGTGTGATGCATGTTGTATGATATGGAGTATTTGTTCCAGTTGAAATCTGTAACAAGGTTATTCAGTCCAGAACTGCAACGCTGTGTGTCAAATTGCCTTGTTTTTTTATAAAATACCTCATTTCAGAACTGACAATAGCTAATCGAAGTGGCTATTGGTACACGGGTACCAGAAGTGAGAGGTTGGGATTAAAAAAACGATTTAAAATATTAATGTTGGGTTTGTAAGACCGAATGAGGTATCAAATAAAAGGTAATTGAATGGACTATACGTTTGTAATCTTAATTCTTCAGTTTTACTGAAAATAAACTAACACAAATGACATCCGAATTGCCTTAGTCAAAATGGACCCAGACACGCAGCGCCGCCATTCACACCCGGGTACCATTAGACTCAATGCTATTCGGATGTCATTTGTAGTAGTTTATTTTAGTTAAAATGAAGAATTAAGTTTACAAACATATAGTCCATTTAATTATCTTTCATTTAATTCCTCATTTTGTCTTACAAACACAACAATAATATTTTAAATCCTCTTTTAATCCCAACCTCTAACTTCTGGTACCCGGGTACCAATAGGTGAAGCCATAGCTAAAACTCGGGGTGAAGCAAGCGCAAAAGACAAAGGTTATTTGATGAAGTTGCTGTAAGAAGAAGCCAATTTGTCTAAGAAAGATACAATGGTCGAGTCCCCCACAGGAAGCATATTCCAGAAAGTCTGTCTTCTGTATGAAATATTGGATAACGTTATTGGTGGACTCACTGTTCGCCACAGTGCTGCTGTGAACATTTCTAAGAAGTTCAGCTTCCTCTGGAAGCACCTATAACATCTTCAAGGTGAACTGAAAGAAAACTCAAAATTAATGGCAGGTCAACATCTCGCTGATATCGGTGACGATCTTATAATGGAGTTAATTCATTTGCCATCTGTTCATCAAGAAAATTGTGGAGAAGGCCAGCTGAGGGCTTTGGAGTGACTAAATTTTTGGAAAAGGTACAAGATAGAAGGACTCTTATGTGTCTGCCTTGTTACTTTATTAACAATTCCTGCCACTCTCGCCTCTGCAGAGCACTCCTTCACCAAACTAAAGTTGATTTAACAAATGTATCTAAGATCGACTATGTCACAAAGATGTCTGGTAAATTTGTCAAGACTTCGTATGTAGTCTTTCCTTCTATGTCATAGGTTGGTCTGGTAGATTTGTCAAGACTTCGTATGTAGTCTGTCCTTCTATGTCATAGGGTGTCTGGTAGATTTGTTACGTCTTGTATGTAGTCTTTCCTTCTATGTCATAGGATGTCTGGTAGATTTGTCAAGCCATGTATGTAGTCTTTCTTTCTATGTCAAAGGGTGTCTGGTAGATTTGTCAAGACTTCGTATGTAGTCTTTCCTTCTATGTCAAAGAGTGTCTGGTAGATTTGTCAAGACTTCGTATGTAGCATTTCCTTCTATGTCAAAGGGTGTCTGGTAGATTTGTCAAGACTTCGTATGTAGCCTTTCCTTCTATGTCATAGGGATGTCTGGTAGATTTGTCAAGTCTTGGATGTAGTCTTTCCTTTTATGTCAAAGGGTGTCTGGTAAATTTGTCAAGACTTCGTATGTAGTCTTTCCTTCTATGTCATAGGGATGTCTGGTAGATTTGTCAAGACTTCGTATGTAGTCTTTCCTTCTATGTCATAGGGATGTCTGGTAGATTTGTCAAGACTTCGTATGTAGTCTTTCCTTCTATGTCATAGGGATGTCTGGTAGATTTGTCAAGTCTTGTATGTAGTCTTTCCTTCTATGTCAAAAGGTGTCTGGTAGATTAGTCAAGACTTCGTATGTAGCCTTTCCTTGCAAATACGATTGATTTTGATGACCTGATTTGCAATTTCGCTAGGAAAAAGGTCAAGGAACGCACCATTGTTTAGCACAGCGGTTCACAACCTGTGGGTCTCGGCCCTTTTGGGGAGTCGCACGACCCTTTCCCAGGGGTCGCCTAAGACCACCTGAAAACACGCATGCTCTATAGTTATGAAGAATAACCGAAAATAATTGTGTGGCTGTGGGTCGCCACAACACGATGAACTGTATTAAAGTGTCGCGGCCATAGGAAGGCTATAACTATAATAACTGTTATGAGCGTGTAATCTTTATAGTATTAAATTCATTGCTTACGTATATTCTTTCATTATAGTTAATATTCTAATGTGTATTATTGTCTTTATTATCTTTTACAAGATCACTTGTCCTCTTTTTAATATATATATAATTAATAGATTATGACATTATTGATTTATGTGTCTATGTGTAGGTAAGGTGGCCCCTTTCAAGTCTTGTTCCAGCATTTAAATCCACTCGGTGACCCTGACTCAAAGTATCAGGCAATACAACCGTTCCTCGACGTGTATATTCCTTGTATTTCTCCAGAATACGTTTCCAAAGCGTTTCCAAAAAATCACAACATTATGGCAAACGAGGGTTCTCAAACGTCTCTAATATGTTAAATGCTCCGCGTTTAATCTTTAATTTGATAGGTCAATGTCCTCATTGTCAATTGTGTCCTCTTATAGGTCAATGTCATCGGTTTCCTATATCATTTTTCATAGATCAATGTCCTCATTGTTGACTCTCTCATTTGATAGGATGATGCTCTCAATTTCCTAACTCATTTTTTTGTTGATAGGTCAATGTCGTCATTGTCCATTGTCTCATTTACAGGTCAAGGGCATCGGTTTCCGATATCTTTTTGGTAGGTCAATGTCCTAATTGTTCACTCTTTAATTTGATAGGATGATGCCCTTAGTTTCAAATCTCTTTTTTTTTATAGGTCAATGTCCTCAGGGTGTAATCACTCACTATAAAGTCATTTTTCTCAGTTTCCAACCGCTCGCATACTTTCCCAATCCGAGCAACGTTAAATTAGATTTATTTTAGATATTGTTTTTTTAACATTTTGTTGATTGCAATAATATTAAAATTTTCTGTTAGACTTCAACATATTCGCATGACAAGATCGATTTCTGATAAAACATGACAAAATATCACGGTTAGTTGTTATAGTATCCCGTAGCATAGCGTATGTGTAGAGCTACTTTTAGCAACCACCAATTCTCTCCCCTTCAGTATAGCTTTGACATTGGCGTCATCGAGTAAATGTGCTGTGTCACTCCTTCCTTGCGCGCCTCTTTCTTGGCTGGGAAAAAGTTGTTTACATTCCAATGCGTTCTATTTATTCTGAAGAATGCCATTTTGTGACGCATTTTCTAGAATTTTCTAAACTACAACGTTCTGATTTTGTTCATATTTATGTATATATATGTGTATATATATATATATATATATATATATATATTGTTATGTAGGTGAAGTGTTTTCTGTTGAGACACGCCTTCCTCGCTTTTCACGTGCTTGACCTCTTTTAGTCAACACATTCGAGGCCACGTTTTGGGGTGTTTCTAGCGAAACTTTCCCCTTGTCTACTACAACGCTTAAGTATTGTCCGTTTCAGTCGAACATTGTAGAATGATCTAGAGAATGCGAGAAGCAGTAAGACTGCGTAATCTATTTCGAGAATGATCATCTGGAACAGCTATAAAAGTCTGAACGACTGAATGGGAGAGATTTCCTTTCCTTTATCACGAGACGTGCAATGTGTCATTATTTAATACTAGACAGTTTTGTTGTGTGTAGATTTTTCTTTCATTGTACAACTTGAACTCATTGTATTTTTACATACAGTACCGGTACCAGCCATATTGTAAGTTAATAATTTTAATCATATTCTCTTGTGTTTGTAATTCATTGAAATTCACACATTAAAAACTTATTAATTGTAATTAGCCCTGACTTTGTGTATCGTTCTAGTTGTTAATGTTTTTAAACTTTGGTGTCGTCCTTTATTATAGACTGTTTAGAAACGAAACAATAGACTTAAATAAGAGATTAAATTCTCCATTAATAGCAGTCCGTAATAATATATATATCACTTATATAAAAATTGGAAATGTTTCGTTTGTTTGTTCCACATACGTTTTACATGAATTCATTGATCTTGACCAAATTTGGCTCATAAATTTATCATTATCCAGAATGAAATATTGGGATGTTTTGATCTTTTTATAACATGCATGTTTTTTTTTCTTTTATGAGCGATTTAATATAAATTTACCAACAAATACTCCTACAAGAATAGATAGATGTTGACAAAACTTAGCACACATACAAGATTATCCTTGTTCCAATACCGATGGGTACTGAACTCATAATATCCACTCCTTCGGGGCCCTATTTCATTTTTCCTTGTATAAGCTGTATAAATATCAATAGGCATAGACAAAACTAACTGATTTTTATATGGTCCCCATCTCAAGCATAACTTAAACAATAATGGTTACGTCATCTAGTTGAATAATTTTTAGTACTTCAATGTAATCACGTAAAGAATTTATTTTTCACACGTTTCTATGAGGTTATTAACTTTAATCTAATATGTTCCAGAAAGGTATATATTGTTCCAAGTGAATTTCTATAGCTTCTAGATGCAGCAATTCACGTATAAACTTTAACTGTAAGCATTCGTTTATAGCTTTTGCTATTATAAGGAAGCTACATTGGAGAAAGTCCTACTTACATTTGGAACTTTAATAGATGTTAGAAAGCGCACCTTTCTCAATAAAGTTTTTTTTTAAAATGCGTATACCAAAAAAAAAAAAAAAACCCACGAAGCCATTAAAAATGAAAACAAAAAATATTTGTTTCCTCTTTACATTTTACATCTTTTGTGATAAGTGGACTATGACCAAACTTTCCAGGAACCATCCGTAGGTCAGGAAGAAGGACCACTTGTTGCGATCCATCGTTTAGTTTTCTCGTGATTGGTCGACCCGTTTACAAACACACATACTAAGACAGTCACTCTCAGCTCTATAAAATAGATTTGTATTTCCAGATCAACCCTTTGAAGAGATACCATTCGAGGTTGAATAGTCCCAAGTAGGTGAAAGTCCTCGATTTGTTTGTTTGTTTCTGTTCTTTCTTGTATTGCGTATGCTTACTAATCTACTAGCATATTATAAGAGCCAATATAGCTAATATCTTTTGGCTTATAATAGCTATATTTAATATCATTTAGCTTATAATAGTTTCATCTAATATATTTTAGCTCATGAGAGCTGTAGCTAATTACTTTTAAGTTATTAGACCTATTGCTAATTTGTTTAGCTTATAAAAGCTATAGCTAATATCTTTTGTCTTATAAGAGATACAGCTAATATATTTTAGCTTATAAGAGCTATAGATAATTTCATTTAGCTTATGAGAGCTGTGGCTAATTACTTTTAGCTCATTTTATCATCAGCAACAAGCTGCCTATACTAGCAGTAACTCAATAGGTAGCCTGCCCCCAGCACTGTGCTAAACAATATGGCGATGTACATATTTTATTTTCTTCAAAGTCTCCTCAGTGGACAGAACAATTCCATTCAACATTCGTTTACGTGCATATTTCATTCTACTACTCCTTGCCACCTTTAGGGACAAAATCACAACAATTTAATCATTGAACTGACTTGACGACTACACATTTCTTTAAATTAATATCTCATCAGAGAACAAGAAAAACTCAATTTAAGGAGCAAATTCATTTATTGAGCTTCGATGATTGGAACAAAAAATATTCATTTCTATTGAAAAAGAGAATCTCGAAATGAACACACACAAAAATTGTTTTCCCCAAAAAAAAATTCTTTATAATGTTGTTTTTTTTTTTTTTTTTAACAAAAAAAAACTATGTGTAAGATTTTTGTTAACATGTTGGGTACTAAAAGCTTTAATAGCGTGTTTGAGGCTGTCTTGGGGAAGATAACCACGGCAGAGCCTTGGGTGAGGCGGCAGCTCCTATTGAATTTGGCTCCATTTGCTGTAAATTGGTTTGGCTGCCTTTCATCATAAGTCAAAAAGGTTGGCCAGATCCTGGGGCTCCCCCACTACTTGCCTGTGGATGGAGAGAACAATACAGCTGAGATAAGGGAGTGTGTGGGAAGGGGCATGGTGGAATACAAGATCAGGGAGTGTGTGGGAAGCGACATGGTGTGCTACAAGATCAGGGAATGTGTGGGAACTGACAGGGTGTGCTTCAAGATAAGGGAGTGTGTGGGAAATGACAGGGTGTGCTTCAAGATAAGGAAGTGTGTGGGAACTAACAGGGTTTGCTACAAGAAAAGTGAGTGTGTGGGAACTGACAGTTTGTGCTACAAGATAAGGGAGTGTGTGGGAACTGACAGGGTGTGCTACAAGATAAGGGGAGTGTGTGGGAACTGACAAGGTGTCCTACAAGATAAGGGAGTGTGTAGGAACTGACAGGGTGTATAACAAGAATGAAGGAAGACAGGAGAATTTAGTGAGAGACATGAAGTTGTAAGTTCCAATAGTGAGAGACATGAAGTTGTAAGTTCCAATAGTGAGAGACATGAAGTTGTAAGTTCCAATCATTGGTAAAGGAGTTTTTATTTATTCAGTTAGGAAGGCTGACGGTTTGATATCAAACTTAAAATAATAATACAAAATATAAGATAAAATAATCAATAAAATATATGGAAGAAAGGTATCAGATAAAAATATTCTCATCAAAAATTGATGTTGACTTTGAAGGGGGGCTATCAAGAGCCATAGTGACCATTTGGGGCCCACAGCAACATTTCAGTCATTCAATGTTGATCGTTTGTCTAAATCAGAACTTATGGTCACGTAAGTATCCGATTCCCCCCTGCAGCAGCTTTGGGTAGGGGGGGGGGGGGTCAGGGCACACATGACCTGCCGTCTGATTAACCAATAATATCTTGACGTTAGTGGTGAGGGAGGAACTTCTTCGACAACATAATTGTATGGGATCAGACTGCGCTATGAAATCATGAATGATTGGATCAGAGCGTATAAGGTACAGGGGAAACAAAGAGTGCTACATTATTCAAATGACGTCATTATATGCTGCTTAAATGTGGGTGGGTTTTTAACACCACGCTGGACGCTTGGCTGATTTAAAATCGGAAGCAGCGCGAATCCGATTAAATCCGGACTTACGGTCACGGTTAAAAACAAATCAATTTCTAACTTAAATTTACCCTCCCCACGGTCAAGGTCATATCCTCCCTAACCCCTTGATCAAATTTCCTCTCCATTCTCTGCCCACCAGCGTTCCCCACCCGTCATTTCCAGTCCAACTATCACGTGACCTTATAATGGGCATATCACTTCTCCATGTCAGGTTGGAGTAGAGCTGTACTTCAAACTTCGAGTTGTGGTTGCTAAGCAATAGTACAAGTATTTCCTTGCAGTGGTGTAGCTAGGGTCGGTGCCCCCGAGACGGGCCAAGCTTTTTGTAATCCCCCCTCCCCCAACTTTTTCACGAAAGAACGCTTGCAGTTGGTCGAAATTACCGCGCCTTAATTTTAAATAAAGGGGCCCTGTCCGCAGCTACCCCCTCCACATTCTGCTTCCACAGCACCCCCACCCCCACAACCCCTCCCCCCTGTTCCAAGCAACTGCTCTTCTGTTAGTACAGTGTTCCATTACGTGGGATTTAATCCAACCAAATTCTAGATCAGTGGTCCAAAATTTTAAATGCATCATAAATTTGGGGCCCGGGGGTTAGGGGGGGGGGAAGAAAATTACCAAAGTACATGTCAGATACGTTTCAACTTCTCCTTCATAGGTCTTGTCAAAGGTCTTGTCATAGGTCTTGTCAAAGGTCTTGTCATAGGTCTTGTCATAGGTCTTGCCAAGGTCTTGTCAAAGGTCTTGTCATAGGTCTTGTCATAGGTCTTGTCATAGGTCTTGTCATAGTTTGTAGGTCTTGCCAAATGTCTTGTCATATGCCTTGTCAATGTCTTGTCATAGTTTGTAGGTCTTGTCATATGTCTTGTCAATGTCTTGTCATAGATCTTGTCAAACGTCTTGTCATAGGTCTTGTCATAGATCTTGTCAAATTTCTTGTCATTGGTCTTGTCATAGGTCTTGTCAAATGTCTTGTCATAGGTCTAGTCATAGGCCTTTAGCTGTACCGCTGCCCACAGCCCTTTAATCACAGTCCATGAATATTATATAAATATGTAATGTTAGCTCTTAATTTTTCTGATTTTAAAATACAGAATATCCAAGTATTTAACTATAACCGTTAGACCTATAGATTTCATTGGGAGAACTACTACCTCCTGCTGCTACAGCTACAACAGATAGCTTTTACCAGAAAACCACCTGCTGACATCACGATACAACACGCAGTGGCCCGCCGTCCCACAGACTTGCAGATCCGTGTCTTGCTACCTTCTATACCAGGGGTGGGCAAAACTTTTTGTGCGGCAGGCCACATTGACAAATGTAAAGCTATTTAGGGGACCACATGTAAATTATGTCCAATTTTTACATGTCGATAAACATTTCTCTATGTTAAAATCGGTAAATTTGCATTGTAGCATTACATAACAAAAGTCAAGGACTTTTAAAAAGATAGAAAATTAGAAAGGAAGTTGATCAAAAATCTTAAAACAATCATAATGGTCCATGAAATTCTGTAAAATTCAACAAAATAACTTAAAAACACAGTCATTTTTTTATATTTCTAAATGCCTTCGAGGGCCGCATAATATCAGTTGCCGGGCCTCATGCGGCCCGGGGGCCGTAGTTTGCCCATCCCTGTTCTATACCATTGTCATTCAATTAGTTCAAAACAGGTATCATTACAGACCACACCAAAATAGTCTTTATAGTCTGTAACTCATTGTATTTTGTAGTCAAACGTGTCTAGAAATAGAGAGCGGAGAGTATGTCGAACTGTTTAGTCAGTTTTGTGTATAATCTCAAGACCAATCTTGACAATTAAAAAAAAAAAACAGCTGCCAAATTTATCAAACCAACTCAACTCATCAACTTCGATATCTCGATAGTTGGTCTAAGTTAAACCAAAGTACCGAGTCTCAGATCACTCAAACTGTCGCGTCAGTGACACACCAACGTGTCAGTCTTTGAGGATTGCCATGCACGGATAAACACCAGGCCGGACCGGATCAATGGAAAGCTGTTATTTTGTTGCCGTTGAGTGACGGGCTAAGCTCACACGCGTTGAGATAAACAGATCCGCCAAATATGAAATATTGCTCGCGTCCGTCTTTCGTTTGACCCCCGATCCGATAGTTGAGCCCTGGATTGTCCAGATAGATGAACTTTGAACTGTGACGCGACCAAGCATCCAATGTTGTTTAATGCGGTAAAAAGGGTTTTGTCGTTTTCTTAAAATGAGAGGATCAATTTTGATATGTTAAATAATACGATAGAGCAGTGGTTCTCAACCTTCTTAATGCCGCGACCCTTTAATACAGTGCTTCACGTTGTGGCGACCCCAAACCATAAAATTATGTTCGTTGCTACATCATAAACATGTGTTTTCCGGTGGTCTATGGCGGCCCCTGTGTATGGGTCGTTAGACCCCCCAAAGGGTTGCGGTCCACAGGTTGAGAACCGCTGTCATAGATTTAATTTCCGTCAACATACGCTCAACATGGGACATACATATCATAAAGACGGCATTGTTAGGCAGTCGTATCGCACATTGAGACATACGTGACGTGACGAATTCACAATATTTTATTGAAACAACACAGCAGCCTTTTGGTGGTTTCTTTTGTATTGAATTTAGTAGGTCCTCGATTATCCGGATTGCTGTTAAACAAACTCTCAAAAATAACTATTTGATCATAAAAAATCAAAATACAACGACAAATTTAAGTGAACTTAGTGAATCTCTTTGAACTTTATTTGTGTGACAGACAGAAGGCGTGGCTTGACCCGTAAGAGCTCTCTAGATCTGTTTGGCTCCTGGCCCAATGAAACATTAGTCATATGATTCCATTAATCCTTTAAAAAAGTCGATTTCGCATGTCTGAGAGACATCTTCTTGTTAATTATAAAGAGGCCGCGCATGCCCCGCCCTCTGTTTTACCGCAAGAATCCGATGTCACAAAAACAAAATACCTCTGTCGTTAATTGTATTTGTTATAACCAAACAATCTCAGTTAATGTAATGTGGGTCTTGTGGTTTATGGGTAGCTGATGAGAATGCTATTAGAATAGGGGCCTGCCTGCCCCCTGCCTGCCTGGCTGCCTGCCTGGCTACCTTCCCCCTGCCTGCTGCCTGGCTGTCTGCCTGCTGCCTGCCTGCCCCCTGCCTGGCTGCCTGTCCCCTGCATGCCTGCTGCCTTCGTGCCTCCTGCCTTCATGCCTTCATGCCTGGCTGCCCCCTGCCTGGCTGCCTTGCTGCCTGCCTGCCCCCTGCCTGCTGCCAGGCTGATGGCCTCCTGCCTGCCTCCTGCCTGTCCCCTGCCTGCCCCCTGCCCGTCTGTCTTTATTACAAATCATATTGTTGTTTTTGTCTTACACCAGTTCACCTGACTCACAGTGACATATCCCGGAGGATCTCATCATATCCTTATCCAACATAGTCTTTTAACTACAGTCCTGATTCTAGACCAAAATTAAATTCACAGAACTTCGATTAAAGAATGACTGGGGAAATGACGTGACACTGAAAAAGGACCCCCTCATCCTTTTTTTTTCTTACACACACACACAAACACACACACACACACTCACACACACACACACACACTTTTTAAAAACAAAAAATAATGAACCAAAAAAAAAATCCCAAACTCTAAAAAATAATTATGTATTTGCAGTATGCGCCAAAACTAAATAGTGCAAATCCTGCATATCTTGAACGCATATTTTGAACGCATATGTTGAACGCATAAGTGCGTTTCTCAACGCTCCATAGCGTTAGCTTCACGTCTTCCCAAAAGTAACAGGGAAGATACTAGGTTCCGTTTGTTGTTGGAAGTGGGTCAAACGACGGAGGAAAATTGTCTTCGTAGTCTCGCTCCCTCATTGAAAATTAACATTTATTTCCGAAAACTAAATCAGGGATCAACTTAAATGCTACATTTCGACTAATCTGAGTTGATGAATTTCAGCTTCTGTAGCATTCCTCAATCAGAGATATTAACAATGGAACATCACGGCCTTAAAGTGATCAAAGAATGGTTCCAAGGTTAAGTCGACCAGAGCAGTGCTTCTCAAACTTTTTAGTATGGCGGACCGGCAGGAATTTTTCCATTGCACCAGGGACCGGTGCACTATTTTACTTGTACTGACGTGGGAGCGAAATGAGTTTTCTTGAAAACTTCTTCGGACCGGCGGATGATGGCTCACGGACCGGCACCGGTCCGCGAACCACCACTTTGAGTAGCACTGGACTGGAGCATCCAGAGAAGGTTCTGCCTTCTAGACAACCAGTTTATTCTAATAACGAAAGTCGCACTAAATAGTTTAAAGATTTTTTTAAAAAATGTTTTCCCTCAAATGCATGCATTGTTTTGTTGTTCTTTTTGTTGTTTTTTTACCTAAATATTTATGTTATACTTTTAAACGTTGTCATCTAAATTATTAGTTTTTAATTCAATCTTAAAAAACTACCTTGAACTTCCTCCCCACCCACCCCCAATGCCACCACGCAGCCCCCCCACCACCACCACCACCAACAGCTAACAGACACACTAGAATACATCAAACTAATTAAGACAACAACTTCTATTGTGAAGAAATCATGGGGCTTCCCGAGAAGTTGCCTTAGGCGTTAAGGAGAACCTTGAAGAGGTCCAAAGGGATTATTAGTTGGATATGGTGCGGTATATACACAGCACCACAGCACGTCACTTTGATACACCGGATAACTTGACAATAAGCCATGTATCTGGCACACTAAGGCGCCATAACTGGACAATAAGCCATGTATCTGGCACACTAGGGCTCTATAACTGGACAATAAGCCATGTATCTGGCACACTAGGGCTCTATAACTGGACAATAAGCCATGTATCTGGCACACTAGGGCTCTATAACTGGACAATAAGCCATGTATCTGGAACATTGGGGCGTCATAACTGAACAATAAGCCATGTATCTGGCACACTAAGGCTCTATAACTGGACAATAAGCCATGTATCTGGCACACTAGGGTTCTATAACTGAACAATAAGCCATGTATCTGGAACATTGGGGCGTCATAACTGAACAATAAGCCATGTATCTGGCACACTAAGGCGTCATAACTGAACAATAAGCCATGTATCTGGCACACTAAGGCGTCATAACTGGACAATAAGCCATGTATCTGGCACACTAAGGCGTCATAACTGGACAATAAGCCATGTATCTGGCACACTAGGGTTCTATAACTGAACAATAAGCCATGTATCTGACACACTAAGGCGTCATAACTAAACAATAAGCCATGTATCTGGCACCTTAGGCCGCCATAGATTAGCGATTGCAGTAAATGTTATGTCCACGTTTAAAGTCGCGATCCCGGCTTAAAGAGATGTAGGGTAATAATGGGGAGACTGCAATCAGGTTAGCCCAATAGGAAATAAGTAAAACACAGTGAGGTTAAACCTGAACAAATGAACGCAACAAAACAACGAACGTGTCGACAGGAAGCCTTCATCAGCGAACAAACAGAAAAACGAATAAGATTAAAAAATATATCAAAAAATATATAATATAATAATTTGTCATCACAAATCTTTTGCTGCCCTCTTGGACACTACATCTCAGCTAAGTGCTATATTATATTATATTTTTTTAATATATTTTTTATGTTTAACCTGTTTTACTAATTTCCTAAAGAGATGTATGCCCAAACGAAACCCCTTGCATGTCTATCATTTGTATTGAGCTGTTCAGACTAAACACCTTTAACCCTTACATCGAATTGACTTACGCATCGCAGGGCGGGTACCCAGCTACTCCAGAGGTGGAACACAATCTCGGCTTGGAGTTCCTTCTGCTGAGCTCGTTCTTAGAATACATCAGTTCGATGGGGATGTCTTGTAAAAGGGAAATCCCAAAATCAGGCACATTTTCATCTTCTGGGCGGAATAGAAACATTTGAATTTATTGTAGTACAATAGCGGGTTCCATTTTGACAAGAAAATTATTTACTGTCTCTGGTGACAAATGAAAACTGAAATATATAAAAAAATATCATACATTGCAAAGTTTTTTTGTGGTTATATTTTTTAAAAAATAAGTGTTACCTGATGTCCTTTTCCCGAACCTTCCTTGGGGCCGCCACTGGGGTGAAGCATAGCAGAGGCTAAAAATAACGCTCAAGACACAGCACGTGCTGATGATGATCTGTGATGTCTTCATTGTGGTTTGGTTCGTTTCTTTGGTGCTGTCTTTACGATGATGGGTTTCTGGTTTTTTTATGAACCTGTGGAACATTAGCATTAGACAATTTAAATGACTGACGTGAAAGTAGCTTGTTGTTCAGTCAGACTGTTCAACGGGACATACTTTCTTGGCCTCTCCAACTGTATATTCGGCATCTGGATCATCAGCATTTTGCCACTTCTGTCTGAAGTCCGAGCCGATGAGACCGACAATTTTTTTTCTCTCCCTTACTTAGACGTTTCATTTATGAGTAACCTCCCTTTATATTGAGCGATAGCGTCTCGTGGATGGACGGGCGAAAACAAAATGTTTTTGCCGTTTTTCGCCATCATCCCCTGGGGCATGCGTACTTCAAGTTGGGATCCACTGGACTAGAGTAAAGGGCTCCAATTTTTATCAATTTTCGGAAATCCGATCAAAATCCGGAAAACGGAGCCGCGAATTTCTCAGAAAGTATGCGTCTCACGTTATCGTGATGAGGGGCAACGTTATTTAATATCACCACATTAGCCAAAAGGTATCAGCTTATTTAACCATCTTTTGCTTTAAATTACCCAATTTTATTTAACCATCTTTTGTTTTAAATTAGCCAAGACACGCTAAATTTCACCAAACATAGGTCATAAAATTATTCCATCGATGTCAATATGTATTGCATTTATAGGACGGTCACAGATTTCTGACTTGAAGACAACGATTTTAATATCCAACGAACTCAACATAAAGTTAATCAAAATAGGGCAGCCCATAGTCCAGACTTTATGGCAATCACTAATGACCTAAATAAAGTTTGTCCACTAGGGTTGTCCAATGCTCCAATTTACAAACAATAGAACGTTAAGACTCGATTGACCTAAATTGTATTAAGTGTATTGGTAACAAATATTTACTGTCGAGTGTGTGTGTGTGGAGGGTCGGTGTGTGGCTTTAAATAGTAACTATTGTTGGTCAAAAAACTCGAACTCTTTTTAGAAACATAACAATCCAGCATAATCATTCACCGTCCCTGACCTTATGGGGGTGGGTGGGGGGAGGGGGGATACGGGACTTCTCTGTTTTTCTTTTTTTTTTTTTACCTGTTATTCCATCTAACAGCCCATTCAGAATTAACAAGTCAAATTCTATTGATTCCCTAGTTTCCTGTTTCTGCTACCCAACAGTTCACAATTGTTGGCTTTCAGTTACGCCACTTTACCTTCAACAGCATTCAATTGTTGTGTTGTTTTCCTTTCAAAAACTCTAGACTTTATAAACATTATGGTGATAATGACACTAAAACGATCAGTGCATAAAATTTTAATATGGGTTCACGGATGTATGGACATTTTATATTTATTATAAAAAAGGGTGAAAGAATAAATGTATGTACATTACCATCAGTCAAACCAATAAGGATATCACTGAATTTATTGAACGTTAAGCATTGTTTTTAAATGTCCAATTAATTCATACTATTTGAGTCTCATTACAAACAATTAAAATTCATCAATCCATACCAGAAGACTGAGTGTCAGTGTATAGCCTCCTGAGTCCAGGCGTGCAGCCCACTGGACAATAGTTTTCTATCACTTATTCTAACTAAGAAGCTAATTTTCATTTGGATCCTCTTGTGCCGTCTGCTGGACATATTTTTACACTAGTTTGACCTACTTTTACGCCGAGATAGACAATAAATAATTTTAAAATGAGCGCTGGGAAGAATGTGTGTCAGTGTATAGATGAGCGCTGAGAAGCCTGTGTGTCCGTGTATAAATGAGCGCTGGGAAGCATGTGTGTCAGTGTATAGATGAGCGCTGAGAAGCCTGTGTGTCAGTGTATAAATGAGCGCTGGGAAGCATGTGTGTCAGTGTATAGATGAGCGCTGAGAAGCCTGTCTGTCAGTGTATAGATGAGCGCTGAGAAGCCTGTGTGTCAGTGTATAAATGAGCGCTGAGAAGCCTATGTGTCAGTGTATGGATGAGCGCTGAGAAGCCTGTGTGTCAGTGTATGGATGAGCTCTGAAGAGCATGTGTCAGTGTATGGATGAGCGCTGAGAAGCCTGTGTGTCAGTGTATAAATGAGCGCTGGGAAGCATGTGTGTCAGTGTATGGATGAGCTCTGAAGAGCATGTGTCAGTGTATGGATGAGCTCTGAAGAGCATGTGTCAGTGTATGGATGAGCGCTGAGAACTCTGGGTGTCAGTGTAAAGGCGTCGCAATAGTACCTAAAGTCCCGTAGCAAAACACACCCAAAAAAAGCAATTTAAGCGCCCTTGAATATTTCTGATCCAGAAAAAGTTGTCGAAATATGTATAACAATAACATCGATTTTAAAAAAAAAAAAATTTTCAAACTTCAGAATATAAACCTGATTACATTGGTTGACAAATCTGATTACGCATCATGTCACTGATGTTATTGTGACACGGGAATCTTGGTCGAAAGTACGCTGTGGGCTACGTTTGCCTGGTGGTAATAATCCGTACACAGAAATTCGGAAGGACAATTGCCAAACCGAGGTTTGTTCGAAAGCAAATAAGTCTCAACGGAAGTTACTTCGAAATTAAATTCGCTTAAACGTAGCTTTACGCATTAATTAAATTTATTGCATGTTTTCTAAAGGACCTCCAATAGGCCCGTATTAAGCCACCTCCAATGGGCCCGTATTAAGCCACCTCCAATGGGACCGTATTTAAGTCACCTCTATTGTTTCCCCGTATTAAGCCACCACCAATGGACCCGTATTAAGCTACCCTCAACGAGCCCGTATTATCCACAAACATGACGCGCTGCTGACGCTGATCACTGTCTTGCATTAACACGCTAACATGAACAAATATTTCAACAACAATATCATCGACAACAACATCAACAAAAACAACATCAACAAGCAACAACACCAACAAGCAACAACATCAACAAGCAACAACAAATTCGTAAAGTGTTGAATTATTTTCAATTTTTAACCATTTCTTTGGATGTTAATATAATAATTACTGGATTGCTACTGTTCAAGAGATCGCTAGTAAGAAACAGTTCTATCTGTTTATTGGTTTAACTTTTAATATGATGCTGAAAATTGCAATTACGTGTTTTCGTTATTTGTATATAAATATTGCCCAGATACGTAATTTGTGCTCTGTTATTTTGACAGACGTGTCTTAGATATGCAATTTTTTTCTGAGGCCAGAGAGAGAGAACTCTACACCACAACAAACTACTACGATAGAACAAGGGGAGTATCTCTCCCGGAAATGAGTTTTAATCCGTTCTCAATTGTTCTCCAAATATCGGATTGAGTCCAACACTTGGGCACGAAGCTGGCCAATGCCCTCCGCTGTTTACCCTCTTCAACCCTGGGGTTTCATTGCACAAGTTTGAATTCCCACTTAATGCAGCGGTTCTCATCATGGGCTAATCAAACACTGAAAAAAACCATTTTGTTGAAACTAAGGTCCCGACACACTCGTGCGAATGGACCGCACTTCAACATTAACCCATGATGGCCAGCTAACTTCCCCTAAATGTTATGACTTTTGATGATGCTTGTCCTATTTTCTTTATTTCATACAGGCTTACCGTCAGTTCACAAGATCAAATTTTCCATCATGCATTTGATGCAATTTTTTTATGAAGCCTTGTCACAACTTTCAAATTACTATGTGATCAAATGCCCATTTTTATCTACAAAAGAAAAGAAAAGAAACCACGCACAAAATAGTGCGTTCATACAAAAATGTGACGCAAAGTTTGAAGCTTATTTGATCCTGTGAACTGAAGATAAGTCCAAAGAGCTCGTGTTTTATAGATTGAAACTTGCGAAAATAGTAAATCTAAACAATCCCCGCCACCTTGTATAATCTTCAAATAAGTTTATCTTGTATGGAAGACACGAAGTCCTATTCGACGATTTGAACACACACACAAAAAAAACAATTCAAGAGTCTTGGTCCAGCTCTGAATTTTTGGCTCGATGTGGTTCTTGAAGCCATATTGACCCCAACCTGTCACCTCCCCACAGAGGGAACATAATTTGTCAGAAAGCTTCGAACCTGATTGTAGCTAATGCGGTATTTTGGCATTGATCCCTGGTGTGGTGCCATAATGTGGGGGAACGGCGCTCTATGATTTATTAGCTGTAGAAGTGGGACGTCCACGTATTTGAAGCCAAGCTGTTAATCGTAAGCTCAACTTTGTATAATATTTTAAACCAACAGTCAGATTCGGACGGTTAATTTTTGCTTAAATTTAGTGGCGTAGGAAAGGGGGGGTGGAGGGGGTACGCCATTGGTGTCACTTGTTTTAGTGGAAGGGGTGGTGAAATTATTGGCTCGCCCAGGGGAGGGGCAGAACCCTAGCTACGCCACTGCTAATTTTATGATTGGCGACTCACAAGGATTTACCTAGGCTTAGCGCATCTTAATCAACTCGCATAATGATAAATACTTAACAACCGCACACATTGATGAAAGAACAGTTGTTTGGGTTTGTTGTTGTTTGGGTTTGTTGTTGTTTGGGGTTTGCTGTTTGTGTTGTTGTTTTTTTGCTTGTTTTTTTAAATTAGAAAATGGATATAGCAATTTTAGAAATGACGATGAAACTACACATTAAATGACGTAGAAACTACACATTAAATTACGATGAAACTACACATTAAATTACGATGGAACTACACATTAAATTACGATGAAACTACACATTAAATTACGATGAAACTACACATTAAATTACGATGAAACTACACATTAAATGACGATAAAACTACACATTAAATTACGATGAAACTACACATTAAATGAAGATGAAACTACACATTAAATTACGATGAAACTATACATTAAATTACGACGAAACTACACATTTTCTCATGGCCATAAGTAAATACATTTATTAAATTATTATTATTTTTATTTTGTGTTTTTAATTTTTAGAATGACGTGTAACGTATCCTGACTCTCATCAGCGTAAAGGAAAAAAATCTGATGGTTTTGCTGCTCTTTAGAGATAATTTTACGTGGGAATGTCGTGAGAGGCCTACCATAACAACAGTCTGTCACGTGAATGTCAACTACGCCCTGTCATAGTCGCAACGAAGAAAAGTCGCTGTTAGCCAGACCACCAAACGGTCGTGTGGACAAAAGCGGCTCGCTGCACGTGAAAATAGCCTTGCGTCTCTGATGGTAGCTATTGATGGCTGTTCAGGTCAATTACGGCTTGAGACAGAACTCTAACTTTTGTACCTTCGTGGCAAAAATTAGACATATTTCGAATTGCTTTTGTTGTTTTATGTGTGGGGGGATCTAATTTTACAGTATCTTAAATCGCTAAAGTACAAAGAGAAAGCATACGGGTACTTTTTTCTTCAAATTTGCAATAGCATAAAAAAATATTCTTTCCACGGGACAATCAACAGAATAATATTGTAACAAATTTAGTTTCCTTTGATTTGCCTTTTAGCCGCAGGGGACAAGCTACAGGCGGGGTAAGCTACATGTGAGGTAAGCTACAGGTGGGGTAAGCTACAGGCGGTGCAAGCTACAGGTGGTGTAAGCTACAGGTGGGGTAAGCAACGGGTGGGGTAAGCTACATGTGAGGTAAGCTACAGGTGTGGTAAGCTACAGGTGGGGTAAGCTACAGGCGGGGCAAGCTACAGGTGGGGTAAGCTACAGAGTGGCAAGCTACAGGGGGGGCAAGCTGAAGGGGGGGCGCTACATGGGGACTGCATCTTCGGCCAGACTCTAACCCTTAAAATAGTGGGGAAAGCTTTTTCCGTACATTGAATTATAACGTTTTATCAAGTCTAGTTACAGGTCTTTCTGTCAGTTTGTCAGTATGTTAGTCTGTCAGTCTGTTAGCCTGTTAGACTGTTAGTATGTCAGTCTGTCAGTCTGTTAGTCTGTTAGCCTGTTAGACTGTTAGTCTGTCAGTCTGTCAGTCTGTTAGTCTGTCAGTCTGTTACTCTGTCAGTCTGTTAGTCTGTTAGTCTGTCAGTCTGTCAGTCTGTTGGTCTGTCAGTCTGTTAGTCTTTCAGTCTGTTAGTCTGTTAGTCTTTCAGTATGTTAGTCTGTCAGTCTGTCAGTCTGTTAGTCTGTTAGTCTGTTAGTCTTTCAGTTTGTTAGTCTGTTACTCTGTCAGTCTGTTAGTCTGTTAGTCTTTCAGTTTGTTAGTCTGTTAGTCTGTCAGTCTGTTAGTCTGTCAGTCTGTTAGTATGTCAGTTTGTTAGTCTGTCAGTCTGTTAGTCTGTCAGTCTGTCAGTCTGTTAGTCTGTCAGTCTGTTAGTCTGTTAGTCCGTCAGTCTGTTAGTCTATTAGTCTGTCAGTCTGTTAGTCGGTTAGTCCGTCAGTCTGTTAGTCTGTCAGTCTGTCAGTCTGTTAGTCTGTCAGTCTGTTAGTCTGTCAGTCTGTTAGTCTGTCAGTCTGTTAGTCCGTCAGTCTGTCAGTCTGTTAGTCTGTCAGTCGGTTAGTCCGTCAGTCTGTTAGTCTGTCAGTCTGTCAGTCTGTTAGTCTGTCAGTCTGTTAGTCTGTCAGTCTGTTAGTCCGTCAGTCTGTTAGTCCGTCAGTCTGTTAGTCTGTTAGTCCGTCCGTCTGTTAGTCGGTTAGTCCGTCGGTCTGTTAGTCTGCCAGTCTGTTAGTCTGTCAGTCTGTTAGTCTGTCAGTCTGTTAGTCCGTCAGTCTGTTAGTCCGTCAGTCTTTCAGTCTGTTAGTCAGTCAGACTGTTTGTCTGTTAGTCTGTCAGTCTGTTAGTCTGTTAGTCCGTCAGTCTGTTAGTCTGTTAGTCTGTCAGTCTGTTACCTTTAACAGACAAATTGTTGTCTTGAATGTTTGTTGACTTTCGTCCAATTACAAACTCTTAGCATTCTTTGGGGCCGGGGGAATACAAAATTGGTTTATTTTTATTATTTAGTGACCTGGACCAGCCCTGTACTTTTGTACTGGAAAAGCCCTGTACTTTTGTACTGGAAAAGCCCTGTACTTTTGTACTGGAAAAGCCCTGTACTTTTGTACTGGAAAAGCCCTGTACTTTTGTACTGGACCAGCACTGTTCTTTTGTACTGGACCAGCACTGTACTTGTGAACTAGACAAGCACTGTACTTATAAACTAGACCAGCACTTGACTTGTAAACTAGACCAACAATGTACTTCTAAAGTAGACCAGCACTGTACTTGTGACCTAGACAAGCACTGTACTTGTGACCTAGACAAGCAATGTACGATTTTACAATTAATTTCAAGACAGAAACTGTCGCATTAATGAAGGCATTTTTAGAAAAAAGATCTGAAAAAGTGTCAAGGGAAAGTAACTGGAAACAGAGAGACCACTTCGGGGTTACGGAAGCAAGAGAGGGAGAGAGAGAGAGATAGAGATAGAGACAGGGAGAGAGTGAGAGAGTGTGTGAGAGAGAGATCGAGACAGAGAGAGAGAGAGAGAGAGAGATAGTGAGAGAGAGAGAGACAATAGATTTATTAAAACAGAAAAATAAAGTTGAAGGATCATCCTAATCTGATCTTCAATTGACCTTGGCCTAGTTGAAAACTCCCGTCCCCCACATTTTGTATCAATATTTGATGACGTATTCTCCACGCAAAAGATATCCGGACAATAGTTGTGATTGTTGAAACAGCCGCTCCCTATGGCCACTATTTTCATAAAAAGTTTGATTAAGCAACGATACGATATGTATCGCCGAGTAATGTAGCATTGTGGGAATGTAGTTTGTGAGGAATGTAGCATTGTGATAAATGTAGCATTGTAAGAATTGCAGCGTTGTAAGAATTGTAGCATTGTGAGGAAATGTAGCATTGGGAGAAATGTAGCATTGGGAGAAATGTAGCATTGTGGGAATTGTAGTCTTGTGAGGATTGTAGCATTGTGAGGGATGTATTGTTGTGAGGAATTTAGCTTTGTGACGAATGTAGTATCGTGAGGAATGTAGTATTGTGAGGAATGAATTCTTGTCAGGATTGTAGCCTTGTCAGGAGTGCAATTTTTTATTGAATGTAGCATGGCGAGGAATGTAGCTTTGTGAGAAATGTAGCATTGTGAGGAATGTAGCATTGTGAGGAATGTAGCATTGTGAGGGATGTAGCATTGTGAGGGATGTATTGTTGTAAGGAATGTAGCATTGTGAGGAATGTAGTATTATGAGGAATGTAGTATTGTGAGGAATAAAGCATTGTGAGCAATGTAGTATTGTGATGGATTTAGCATTGTGGGATTGTATCGTTGTAAGGAATGTAGCATTTTGAGGAATGTAGCATTGTGAGGAATGTATTGTTGTGAGGAATATAGCACGGGAAGTGATGTGTTATGGGAAGTGGGGTTTTAAACTTTATCAAACACGCCCGAGGTCAACTCCAGTGACGTGCCAGGACGTATTCTGCATCCGGCTTAATTGTAGATTAACATTGACGGTAAGATTCTAAAATAGGTTCCCTGGTGGCATTTGGCATTGGAAGACTTCCAACAGACGGTCTGATATGCTAATGACCTTCGACGACTCTGTTCCGTAGAAGCGAACACTACAGAAAGGTGCTGGCCTTCGTGTGGCTGTGTAGCTAGCGTATACCCCATAGGAAATCCACATTCTGGATACATTATTTCACTTTCTTAAAACTGCAATGGGTTGGGTATTTATTTTTGAAACGTTCCTAGTGTATTCAGTGCACAATGCCCTGAACATGCCTCTGCCACGTAAACAACTACCAACAACAACCAGCGGCGTTCCATGACTAAAACGTTATTCTCTAAAGTGTCCTCTCCCCCCCCCCCCCCCTTACATAAACAAACATCAAAAAGTCATTTCTAAAATGATAAAACAAACACCCCCAAAATTGTCACCGTGGCAGTTGCCCACTGAGCCCTTCTCTAGGTGCGCCACTGAATATATCGGCCGACGACCGTTGGTATACGCTTTTACGTTACAACCCCCCCCCCATTTAAAGTATACCAAGTATACTAAGGGAAGCTGCTGTTGGCCAGAGTTGATTGGTTGTGTAAGCCATGTTTATCCTCCGGGCCAAATTGGATTTCCTCTCTTGGGCCATTAGTCCAAGTAGGGGCAGGGGAGGAGCGGGGGGGGGGGGATAAGCCAAGGATTTGACAAGGACATAACTTTTTACAATCTTATTTTAAGATACCCTCGCGTGAAGACGCGTAGTTAAGGGGGGGTTGTACCCCCAAGGGGAAAATATGTAGGTTTGTAAATTGGCTCTTTGTAAATTGTTTGTATAAAGTTGTGGCTTGGTTTTGTTGATCTGACATAGTTTGTAGCTCAACGGGTTTGTGCGTAACGTGTTTGAGCTCCTCCAGCATGTGAGTTTTGACTGTGTTGAACAAATCAAAAATTTCATTTAGCGTGCATCTTCTATGACTGCTTTCCCACTTTACGATATACGAAGATATTATCAACTGTATATTTACTAGGTTTCGCTAGAACTGCTTCTCTATTTTAAAAAAACGTGTGTACAGCATCGCTCTTAAGTGTGACAGGAAATTAGTGAAAGAAAAGGAACGCATCAAAACAACGAACGTGTCGGCAGGAAGCCTTCGTCAGCGAAAAAACAACAGAAAAAAAAACAGAATTTTTTTTTACAAGTTGGCACTTAGCTCAGAAGTAGTATACGAGAGGGCAGCGAAATAATTGTTAAGTTTGACGCAAAATTGGTGGGTGAAGGACCCTTTAAAATAATATCTCTCAGATTGTTAAGTTAAACATCAGTTAAGGGGATGTCATTTAAAGGGAAATAACTAAGGAGTGGGGTAGCATGTGGAGTATTCTTTTACTTACCCGTTGGGGGAAGAAAAAAAACATCAAAATTGGAAGTCTATTCAGGAGACATTTACGGTTCTAGCCTTCTGCTCCTTATAACTAGGTCACCACATCATCATTTAGCTTCACATTCAGCTTATTCAGCTGTTGATTAGTTTGTTTGGCGCTGAAATATCAATAGCCTAACCACAGGGAAATGAAGAGCAGTGACAAAGAGACTCCTGGCCAGTACGACTTTAAAGTGCGGGGCCGATAGGTTTTATACCCTCGAGCAATCTGACCAATCAGAGAAAAGTTAATGCAAACATCTAGAACAGTGCTTCTAAAATAACTTAATGCCTTGACCCTTTAATACAGTTCCTCGTGTTGTGATAACCCTCAACCATAAACTTATTTTCGTTGCTACTTCATAAATACGTGTATTCCTATGGTCTTAGTGGACCCTTATATAAGGGACGTTCGACCCCTAAAGAGGTCGCGACCCAAAGGTTGAAAATCCCTGATCTGACGAGACAAATCTTAAAACAGATTAAAAGAATTAGCAAAACCATATAACGGTATGCAGCACAAATTAATATTAACTATGAAATAGTAAAAATATATTACGGCTATATCACAGAGCGTCGGGTATATAAGGGCCAAAAGTTGTAATTCGCAACAAAAAAAACTATTAACTTTGAATGCTGGGAAGACGGGACAACGCCGAAAAGTGGCCCGTGGGGGGGGGGGAGCTCCATGAAAGTCATGCGGTGGCTTTGATATATAGATAGAAGCTGAAAGATTTTTTTACTGGTATGTTATAGAGAAAGGAGCTGAAATATTATATTACTGGTATGTTATATAGCTGGGAGCTAAAAGATTATATTTCTGGTATGTTATATAGCTAGAAGCTGAAAGATTATATTATGGTATGTTATATAGCTAGAAGCTGAAAGATTATATTACTTGTATGTCATGGAGCTAGACGATGAAATATTATTTTACTGGTATGTTATATAGCTAGAAGCTGAAAGATTATATTGTGGTATGTGTAATAGCTAGAAGCTGAAAGGTGATATTATCGGTATGTTATGGAGGTTGAACCTGTCGAACATGTTTAAGAAATATTGAACAACTTTAAAAAAAATAGATTTATTAACTTGACCCTGAAAGGTGTGATGTCGCAAACCCCCACTGTTTCTCTACACGAATGGGATCAAGACTCGGGTGTGACATCAATATCCACCATCAGTCAGTTCACGGCTGCTCGTGCACTGGTAGCTGGTGTACACATGGGGAAGAGTCGGCAAAGGATCGGGGCATCAAAGGCTCCCATTCAACGTGAAGCCAACAAAAGCAGCGGCTGCATTGCACAAGAGACACGACAGAAGAGCCCGAGTTAACTCTACACGTCGAGATGTCCCATCAATCCCCTGCACTTACTGCAGCAGAATCGGCCTCGTCAGCCATCTGCGCACCCACGGACAAATTCACCATTAGAATATACGATGATTGAAGGTGGTCATAGTCGATTTATACTGAAGAACTGCATACATATTACTAGCAAAAAAAATAATAAGAAGTAATTTGAAGAAATTTGAACATATAAGTTTCATGAATTTCTCTGATTTTCTTCGGTCAACGGATATATATATATATATATAAATGTTAACAAGTGCTGTAATAGATTATTAGCGGATATATATATTGCTAGATTTAAAAAGTTATCATAATTATTTTTGTTTTTTAAATTACTGTTATCTATGTCTTTTTCAAATCAAGAATTTACAACCCAATTTTAACTAAAATGTATGACGCCACTCCGTGTTGTGTCAACTTAAGAGTCACGAGTTCATGACATATCGTGGCACATGTGGTGTGTCACATGAAGAGTGACAAAGCTGAAGTTGTCACATTTAAATTTAGCACAAAACTAGGCTTCAAATAAAAAATATGGATTTTTTTTTAATTGAGAAAATTATTCGTAGGATTAAATAATTTTTATTTTTATTTTTTTAACTTTCATTTTCTCTAACACACTGGCTCAAGTAACATTAAGATTGAAGTGAATTGCCCAAAAAATCTGCTATGGATCCAATGGCGCAAATTGTGTATTAGTTATAATTTCGTCAAAGTTTATAGAATTTTTTTTTTTTTAATTTAAATTTTAATGTTCTACCAAACAGTGCCTTCAATTGGGATTTTTGTACTGTGGGATCTAGTCTCTGGCCTGAAGACATTTCTGTAATGGGTGGATCTAGTCTCTGGTCCGAGGACATTTCTGCACTGGTAGCTCTAGTCTCTGGCCCAATGACATTTTTGTAATGGGTGGATCTAGTCTCTGATCCGAAAACATTTTTGTAATTGGTGGATCTAGTCTCTGATCCGAAAACATTTTTGTAATGGGTGGATCTAGTCTCTGATCTAAACACATTTTTGTAATCGGTGGATCTAGTCTCTGGTCCGATGACATCTTTGTACTGGGTAGCTCTAGTCTCTGGCTCAAGGACATTTTTTTAATGGGTGGATCTAGTCTCTGATCCGAAAACTTTTTTGTAATGGGTGGATCTAGTCTCTGGCCCAAAGACATTTTTGTAACGGGGGCATCTAGTCTCTGGCCCGAACACATTTTTGTAATCGGTGGATCTAGTCTCTGGCCCGAACACATTTTTGTAATGGCTGGATCTAGTCTCTGGCCCGTGGACAATTTCTAATGTTCAGAAATTTGTAGCTCTTAAAAAATTATAAACACACATATAACTAAACAACACATAATTTGTATTTTTAATCCATCTTTTATATATAAATACAAAGCTCTACTAACATATCTCTAACCCCATTTCTCTACCTACATATCTCTACCCATATATCTCTATCTACATATTTCTGCCCACATATCTCTACCCACATATCTTTACCCAAATATTTATTCCCACATAACTCTACCACCAAATCCTTACCCACTAATCCATACCCATATATCTCTACCTTCATATCTCTTCCCATATATCTGCCCACATATCTCTGCCCACATATCTCTACCCCCATATCTCTACCCACAACCCTCTACCCACAAATCTATACCCACAAATCTATACCCACAAATCTATACCCCTATATATCTCTTCCCACATATCTCTGTCCACAAATCTCTACCCAAATATCTCTGTCCACATATCTCAACTCACATATCTCTACCCACATATCTTGACCCACGTATCCCTACCCACATAATCTACCCACATATCTCTGCTTGAAAGTACGAATTTTTAACAGTGATCTTGGCCACCATGCTTATATTTATTATTAAAAAATTCACACAAAGAGAAGTCCTGGAAGAACTATTGTCTCAGCTTGCTCTTGTCCTACTGAATTAATATCGGACTCTTTACATACAGTTTTTCAGCCCATGGTTGCAAATTTGCCATCGTACATTAAGGACACAAACCACATGATCAAATCTCTCGAGTCCTTGGATTTACCTAAATAAACCTACCACTTTTTACAATGGGCGCGTCTTTACTATACACGTCAATTCCTCACACTGATGGACTTTCTGCTATTTATTTTTTTTTTTTTTTTTTTGTGAATAAAATCCTAATCCTAAGTTTCTAACAAGTTTCCAACAAGTTCCCAACAAGTGTCCAACAAGTTTCCAACAAGTTTCCAACAACGTGCTCTTGTACGTTTGACAGACCTGGTTTTAGAGCCTAACCCGTGTGAATTTATTGGCAATTTTTTTTTTAATCACGTAAGTGGAGTTGCAATGGGAACTAAAATAGCACGAAGTTGTGCATGTTTATTTATGGGTCATTTGCAACATCTGTGGAGAGAAAACTAAACAGATCCTTTCCCTAAATATACAAGAGATAACTGTATAGGAATTACCAACAGGAATACAACACAACTTTGATGACTTCATAGGAGATTTTCATCCATCATTCAAATTTACTTCATCGGTCCATAAGAGTACAGTCAAATTTTCGGACATCAGAATGAACCCTAACAAAAACAAAATATCTACGTCCATTTATTATAAGACAACAGACAGTCAAAGTTTCCTGCTATATTCATCGCCCCATCCTCAATCATGGAAAAGTCCCATCCTTTTTTCTAAATTGCTAAGACTAAGAAGACTTTGCAACAATGAAGAAGATTTTGGGGAGAGGGCAGCGGAAAGGTTGGATTTTTTACGACGCTGATTATATGTTGAGCCAACTTTAAAAGCAGCTGTCACTCGAATTAAAGGCAGAACTAGACAGGATTCGTTTAAAGAGACTCAATCTGAAAGTAGCGATAGGTCTACATTCATTTTAACGTTTCATCCCCATAACCGTATGGCTCGTTTTCTAGTTCATTAAAGTCAAAGCCTTTCCATTTTTAAGGCAGACTCTTGTCATCAATCAGATTTTTAAAAAAAACTCATCGTTTCGCTTTCTGGAGGGACAAGAGCCTTAGGGACTTGCTTGTTAGAAGCCACCTCCCTGCTATTAAAGCACACATAGGCACCAAAAGTTGCAAGCGTAGCCGCTGTAACACATGTCACTATGTGATTGAGGCTGACCAGTTCAGTTTCCCTCTGGAAAATTGAGATTCAAAGATGGATTTACTTGCGCAAGTCGCAGCGCGATTTACATCATCCTTTGTAAAAGTGTGGTAAATTATATGTACGAGAGATAGGTCATCGCCTTGGAGATCGTTTTAGCGAACACCTGTATAATATACATAAACAAGCCATCTTTCCAGTTTCCAAATATTTCAATAGTGCTAACAATAATAGAATTTTAAACATTGCAGTTGTTAGTATAATGTATGCAAGTAACACAGGATAAAATTTGTAGAATTTTATAGAACGAAAAAGAAATTAATAGCAAAATTTGATAAAGTGGACTCCATACGATATTAACCAAATTCACAATTGTTGGTATTTTTACTGATGAAGGCATTTGCTCAAACGTTTCCATGTGTATTCTGTACGGTCATTATTCAAGATAAACCTACAATGTTCTATTTACACAAATTGTTTTTGTTTAATTAATCTACCTGAGCATACACAGTGGCGTCACTAAGGGGTGCGGGCAGCATCTGGTGACACCCTAACATTGGGATGCCACCTTAAAGGGGATGACACCCTCACAGTGGGCGGGGGGACACCCTATCATGCGGATGGCATCCTCACAGCTAGATGACGCCACTGAGCTTAAGATGAGTGTAACTGACTGAGCGCAAAAAACGTGAATAGGACTAGCCACTGTTCACCGCAAACAATTCGAGATATGTGTCTTTATTCCACTGGTCAGATGCAGTCAGAAACGTTATCTCGTAAAAAGACACGCGCTTTCGACATAATTTTATTTATTTCGATGAGCTCTATTTACCATCCCCCACCAAACACAAATTTTCATTTTCTAACCATTTGTGGTCATTTATACCGGTTCAACGAGCCCTGCATTACGGACAAAGAGTCTGACACTGTAACCAGGGTGTTGCTCGGGAGATTGGCGGAATCTAACCGTATTAAAAGTCTGGCATCATGCTACAAATACTTTTTTCCCATCTTCGTAGTACAAGAAGAGCCAATGCTCTCAAGTATCTGCCCCAGTCCACCCATTGCTTTTTTCATAAGAAACCCCCCCCCCCCTCCTTGGCTGTTTGCTGGGGTAACTATTGCTTTCGATCGCTGCACTAAACCTACGGAGTTTGGTTCCAGGGGCGTTGATCCACGAAACGCGCCGGTGGGGCCCTGGTGATGTAATAAAATGGGACTTCATTTTTTTTTAAAGGCTTTTATGAAGTTTGCAAGCCAATATGTGTTTATCTGATGTTGTTACATTACGTCACTGCTACCCTAGTTTTTGAAATACGCCCCGTCCAAATATGGACATCTTGTCCAACGTGACCAGTTTTGAGATGTATTTTCTTTTCATTGACAATATTCGGCAGCTGTATTATTATTTTCTTGTGTATTAAATCTATTTTGAGTTAAGTCGTAGACTTTTATATTTAGTAACAACCAAACGCAACATTGGGAATTAGCAGTTGGTCGATTTCATTATTCTAACAGGTAAATGAATTCGGTCTTGGCCAGGTAACTAATGCTGACATGGCCAGGTAAATGAAAGCTGTCTTGGCCAGGTAAATAATGCCGTCATGGCCAGGTAAATGAATGCGGTCTTGGCCAGGTAAATGCATGCGATCTCGGCCAGGTAACTAATGCCGTCATTTCCAGGTAAATGAAAGCTGTCTTGGCCAGGTAAATGAATGCCAACATGGCCATGTAAATGAAAGCTGTCTTGGCCATGTAAATAATGCCGTCATTGCCAGGTAAATGAATGCGGTCTTGGCCAGGTAAATGAATGCGGTCTCGGCCAGGTAACTAATGCCGTCATTGTCAGGTAAATGAATGCTGTCTTGGCCAGGTAAATAATGCTGTCATGGCCAGGTAAATAAATGCCCTTTTGGCCAGGAACATTAATGCCGTCATGGCCCGCTAAATGAATACCATTTTGGCCAGGTAATTGAATGCCGTCTTGGCCAAGTCAATAAATGCTGTTTTGTCCAAAAATGTAAATTATTATTTGAATTGTTGAAATTATTCGAAATAATTAAAATTATCAACTGAAATGGCTGTTCGCACAGAAATATTTTAAACAACAACCGAAAAATTCATAGTTATGCGTGTGTTACTGTTACTATTTGTTCATGACTATGTTTGTTACTAGTTATTCATGACTATGTTTGTTACTAGTTATTCATGACTATGTTTGTTACTAGTTATTCATGACTGTATTTGTTACTAGTTATTCATGACTATGTATGTTACTAGTTATTCATGACTGTGTTTGTTACTAGTTATTCATGATTATGTATGTTACTAGTTATTCATGACTGTGTTTGTTACTAGTTATTCATGACTATGTATGTTACTAGTTATTCATGACTGTGTTTGTTACTAGTTGTTCATGACTATGTTTGTTACTAGTTAATTTACTCAAAGTGGCACGGTTACTGGTGTATCAGTGCTATGTGTTACTGTTACTAGTCAATCATGGCTATGCGTCTTAAAGTCACAGTTCAAAATGCAATCAGGTATGCCTTAAGAAAGAAGAGTGCCCTCAATCCACGCTAATGACTTAATATACTGGTTTATTGGGTTTTTTAAAAAAAACTGAGCTAGTCTAGATCTAATGGATATTATCAACTATGTTTCCTTAGACCACGGGGGTGTTCTGGGTGGACAAAAGTACGTGTATTTAATTTCAATCACGTTCCAATCGTGTGTGTCCAGAAGATCATGGGTTGGTTAGGCCAGGGCTTCTCAACGTGGGCCAAAAGGGGACACACCGTATTTCGTTGAGGACTCGAAAGTTTTAATAAAATGACTTTACACCGTCTTGGCCAGGTAAATGAATACCGTCTTGGCCAGGCACGTAAATATCGTCTTGGCCAGGTAAATGAATACCGTCTTGGCCAGGCACGTAAATATCGTCTTGGCCAGGTAAATGAATACCGTCTTGGCCAGGTAATTAAATATCGTCTTGGCCGGGTAAATGAATACCGTCTTGGGACAGGTACATGAATACCGTCTTGGCCAGGTAGATGAATACATATATACTATATAGATACATATAGCAAACAGTGAAAAGGGCCACGGAAATAAAAAAAAATAAACATGTTAAAGGGGGCAATGAGCAATAAAAGATTTGAGAAGCATTGGGCTAGAGCAGCAAGCCATGAACGGTTCCTTTGATGTACAAATATTTGATACCTCTTTCATCAGTCAACAATATCCATCGATCTATGTATCGTATATCTTCATCCGTCCGACCATCCGTCAACGTATCCACTCATCCATCTATTCGCATATCCGTTCTTCTTCAAGCCATCTGGCTTCGTAATCCCATACTATGTAAGTCAGTCTATCAGAGACCGCGAATATTGCCTTTTCCTTTCCTTTTTTTTTTTTTTTAACTTCTTTTTTTCTATGAATATTTTATAAAAACAGAAGCTTTGAAGAAAACATTCATCTGAGCATTCATCTTAACATTCATCTGATCATTCATCTGAACATTCGTCTGAACATTCGTCTGAACATTCGTCTGAACATTCGTCTGAGCATTCGTCTGAGCATTCGTCTGAACATTCGTCTGATCATTCGTCTGAACATTCGTCTGAACATTCGTCTGAACATTCATTTGAACATTCGTCTGAGCATTCGTCTGAACATTCGTCTGAACATTCGTCTGAGCATTCGTCTGAGCATTCGTCTGAGCATTCGTCTGAACATTCGTCTGAACATTCGTCTGAACATTCGTCTGAGCATTCGTCTGAGCATTCGTCTGAGCATTCGTCTGAACATTCGTCTGAACATTCGTCTGAACATTCATCTGAACATTCGTCTGAACATTCATCTGAACATTCATCTGAAAATTCATCTGAACATTCGTCTGAAAATTCGTCTGAACATTCGTCTGAACATTCGTCTGAGCATTCGTCTGAGCATTCGTCTGAACATTCGTCTGAACATTCGTCTGAACATTCGTCTGAGCATTCGTCTGAACATTCGTCTGAACATTCGTCTGAGCATTCGTCTGAGCATTCGTCTGAACATTCGTCTGAACATTCGTCTGAACATTCGTCTGAGCATTCGTCTGAGCATTCGTCTGAGCATTCGTCTGAACATTCGTCTGAACATTCATCTGAACATTCATCTGAACATTCGACTGAGCATTCATCTGAACATTCGTCTGAACATTCATCTGAACATTCGTCTGAACATCCGTCTGAACATTCATCTGAACATTCATCCGAACATTCATCTGAACATTCGTCTGAGCATTCGTCTGAACATTCGTCTGAACATTCATCTGAACATTCGTCTGAACATTCGTCTGAACATTCGTCTGAACATTCGTCTGAACATCCGTCTGAACATGCGTCTGAACATTCATCTGAACATTCGTCTGAACATCCGTCTGAACATCCGTCTGAACATCCGTCTGAACACCCGTCTGAACATCCGTCAGCTAACTTTAAAATATATCGAACCACCTGATTTGTATTGTGTCTACTCTAAATTTGTGCTTAAAAGAGCAGTGTTTATTGCTTTAATAAGACTCGAATTTTCCTTCATCGTTTGGGGACGATCGTCTATACTCTTTGCCCTCGTGGTCAATGGAAGAAGGGACGCCTGCTAGTCTGTTTGTACGAGGGGACAGGGATGTAAGGATCCCTGCTACTCTGTTTATACGAAGGGGCATGGATGTAGGGATCCCTGCTACTCTGTTTTTACGAGGGGGCAGGGATGTAGGGATCCCTGCTAGTCTGTTTATACAAGGGGGGAAAGGGATGTAGGGATCCCTGTCAGTCTATTTGTACGAGGAAGGGGGCAGGGATGTAGGGATCCCTGCTAGTCTGTTTATACGAGGGGGGCAGGGATGTAGGGACCCCTGCTAGTCTATTTGTACGAACGGGGAGCAGGGATGTAGGGATCCCTGCTAGTCTGTTTGTACGAACGGGGAGCAGGGATGTAGGGATCCCTGCTAGTCTGTTTGTACGAGGGGGTCAGGGATGTAGAGATCCCTGCTAGTCTGTTTATACAGACCACTGTCCAGGGACATGATTTACTTTGTCTAGTTGATTCACGCCTTGCACTGCACTTCCGGCATTTTTTGTGTGGCCCGGTAATGTGTTGCCTGGCCCTTGAGGGACAGAACATGGAGTGATTTAAGGTCTGTGACAGAAAAGAGATGCTGATTTCAAGGTGTGTAAATGTTGGAGTGGTGTGTAGGTTTGTGTATTTACATGAAGTGGGTCGTTGTTTTGGTGTGTAGTTATTAGTGTTGAGGCGTGGTAGAGGATTTAATTGATCAAAATGTTCATTGTTCGTTCTGGATTTCACTTGAAATCTATTCCTAAACGTCTTCAGTCTTGGAATCTCACTCTAAAATCAATTTGACTTAGCATTTCTTCATTAGACTCCTAGCTTAGACTCAACCCTTAGACTCCTAACTTAAACTCCTACCTTAGACTCCTACCTTAGACTCCTACCTTAGACTCCTACCTTAGACTCCTACCTTAGACTCATACCTCAGATTCCTACCTTAGGCTCCTACCTTAGACTCCTACCTTAGGCTCCTACCTGAAACTTCTACTCCAACCTCAAATTCTTCAATTTCACACCTGGTTTAAGTAACCCAACAGCTGATTTATGTTCTAAAAATCTCTCTAATAAATAGAGTGCACTTAGTGAGTAAGAATTCGTTTCTTGACGAATCCTAACAGTGTACGTGTGATCGATAGAAGCAAAATAACAGCGAATGTCATTGTAACAGATGAAATTTCTGGACCGTGCCAAGAACGTAATGAGGAAACAACAAAAGAAAACTTTCAAAATCTAGGTCATAGGGTTGCCATCTTTAAAAAAAAATAATAAGTTGTGAGTAAATCTGTCAACTCGATGAGCAGTGGCTGTGCATTGTCCGGTATGGGGGTTATATGAGAGGGCGCTGATGTTGCTGTAATGGCGGCGTGTGACACTTTCCGGAAGTGGTGAGTTGTTGTGATATGTTTTGAGCTGTGCGTGTGGATGCCGGATTGAATGTGTACACTTGGTGGCAGAGTATTTATATTATATGTGTGTAGCTTTTAAGTGGATGGTCCGCTAGGCTGATCCCGCTAGGGTGACACAACTAGGGTAACACCTCTAGGGTGACACAAGTAGGGTAACACCTCTAGAATGGGACAACTAGGGTAACACCACTAGGGTGACACAACTAGGTTAACACCTCTAGAAAGGGGCAACTAGGGTAACACCACTAGGGTGACACAACTAGGGTGACACAACTAAGGTGACACAACTAGGGTAACACCACCAGGGTGACACAAATAGGGTGACACAACTAGGTTAACACCTCTAGAATGGGCCAACTAGTTTAACACCACAAGATGACATAACTAGGGTGACACAACTAAGGTAACACCACTATTGACACAACTTAGTAACATCACTAGGAGGAAATATCTAGTTAACACCACTACTATGACATAACTAGGTAGCATCACTAGGATGACACAACTAGGTAACACTACAAGGATTACACATCTAGTTAACACCACTACGATGACACAACTAGGTAGCATCACTAGGATGACACAACTTGGTAACACCACTAGGATGACACAACTAGATAAAACCACTAGGATGATACAACTAGGGTAACACCACTAGGGTGACACAACTAGGGTAACGCCTCTAGGGTGACACAACTAGGGTAACACCACTAAGATGGCACAATTATGTTACATAATTTAGATCACACAACACATTAGTGTTAAACAATTTCTAGTCCCCGTCCCTATGCCCGTCCCTATGCCCCGTCCCTATGCCCCGTCCCTATGCCCCGTCCCTATGCCCCGTCCCTATGCCCCGTCCCTATGCCCCGTCCCTATGCCCCGTATATGTGTCCCGTCTCAATGTCCCGTTCCTATGCCCCGTCCCTATGCCCCGTCCTTATGCTCCTTCCCTATGCCCCGTCCTTATGCCCAACCCCTATGCCCCATCCCTATGCTCCACCCCTATGCCCCGTCCATATGCTCCTTCCCTATGTATTGAATATACTTCAAAGTTCCTGAGTCTCTTAAATTGACATGAAGCTTGTCACATTGTTATTGATACGGTCATCTCAGGGTTCACAAAAATGAACCAAACCTCATACAACAAAAGCCAAGGATTAAAATGCAAATATTATTTTTTTTAATAACGTTTTAAAATACCAGAGAAACTGAAATTTAAGAAAACAAAATGTTCACATGCAGGGACAGCCAAAAGGCGCACTAAGATTATCCAAATGATCAATCATCTGCCATGACTTTGTTGGATTCAAAATTCATTTCCTCTTGGGATCTCCCAGGGATCTTAAGAAATTCTACCAAGTGTTCTGAAATACCAGAAAAATATGCTAGAAATGTTAGCATTTCCGATTATTCTCCAATTTTTATAAAAAATAAAATTTTCAATTGGGTCACAGAGGCAATAATTGGATTTAATTAGAAGAATTAAACAAGTCATCGCCACCCACTCTCAAACTCAGTCTGGGCAATTGTAGTAATACAGAAATGTCTGTTCTTGAGTTAGACTTGCAAGAGTTAAGGGTGCACTACTGACAAGGGTTTTGGGAGTGAGGTCACGGAGCAGTGGGCTAGGCGTCACGGAGCAGTGAGCTTGGCGTCACGGAGCAGTGAGCTTTGCATCACGGAGCAGTGAGCTTAGCGTCACGGAGCAGTGAGCTTGGCGTCACGGAGCAGTGAGCTTGGCATCACGGAGCAGTGAGCTTGGCGTCACGGAACGGTGAGCTTGGCGTCACAGAGCAGTGAGCTTGGCGTCACAGAACAGTGAGCTTGGCGTCACGGAAAAGTGAGCTTTGCGTCACGGAGCAGTGATTAGTTGAGTTAACGGGTCAGTGATGTCGAGCTTTGGGTTGTGGATATAAAATAGCGTTGTGAGATCAATTATTTGTTCTATTAGAAAGGTTTTCACGCTTAATGCATCTGTAAAAATGTTGAAGTGCAGCGATGAAGTTCAGTTCAACTCTGTGCCACGTTCAGTTCAACCCAAATGCCACGTTCAGTTCAACTCTATGCCACGTTCAGTTCAACTCTATGCCACGTTCAGTTCAACTCTATGCCGCACACGTTTAACAGCAAATGTTTCAGCCGATATCCTTCGTACCACTAACTGTACACCGCACTTTGATTCATAATTTCAGTATGGAGGGCAGGGGATTTATTGGTCGCGGAGCAATCTGAAACATGGCGGTTTTTTTATTATCATGACAAGGCGATACAGTGTATAGGTGGTGGAGGTAGAGCGGTGAGGATATTGCAGTTTATCAGTGTGTAAAATCCGTGTTACCAGGACAACATAAATTATTGTTTCGCCTGCGACTGTTTTTTTTTTTTTACTTCTATGATCAAGTTAACACTGCTTGAAGTAGGAGAGATTTCAGTTTTGAAATGTATTAAAGCAACAGAGAGTGTAAACATGTCATTGATCCTTCACGATCTCAGCACCAAGAGTTTTGGTTTTTTTTTTGTTTCTCAATAATTGTCAGTAATTTGTTAATTTCAGGTGTGGGGTCATTAACTCCTCTTCGCCAATACTGCTGCTGCCAATATATCTTATAGACTTAAGGGTGTGCAAGGTGTGCGCATGCCCAGGGCATGAACAACACAGTCACCAATGTCTTCAAAGTTAAGAAATATGAATTATAATGAAAAGTTGTATACGTGTGCAGATCTGTTGTGGCTTTTTTTTTAATGAGATGTAATTGCAACAAAAAATTGTGCCAGGTTTTTTAAAAAAAAAGGTATGTTAAAATTGGTGTTTAGAAATTCTTCAAACAACAACCGATTCAATACTTGAATTTATGAATAACAACATATTCAATACCTGAATTTATGTTCACTACTGGAAATAACACAAACGTCAAAATTGTCTGTTATATATTGCCACGTGACTGCGATGGTACCATGGCAGGCTGAAAACTTTTTTTTTAAACATATTGGAAATAGTCAGCGTCTCAGCAATGTATTCCTACTGGACTTATATCTCTATGTGTGTGTGTACATATACTAGCTGAAGTGCCCTTACCACGCCTGGATGGCGAGCATTATTTGGGACACACGTTGATAAAGCCACGGCTGGCCATAGCGTTTAATTATGCGGCAAAAACGTCTTTATAGACCACATTTGGTGTTAACTCTGTAGTCTTTCTTTACGTTGGCTTGTTGATAAGTTCCTAAGACTTTTAACTTGACTTGCTAAAAGGACTCTGTTCTTAAAAATGCAACATGAAGTTGTCCGTGACTGAATACTGGAGGTGGAAAATAGACACCAACTGAATTCAGTGCTTTGTCCTTGGCTTTTGTTGATGGTCATAGCAAAGGAAAGTCTTGGTGGAAAGTGATTTCGTCTTAATGTAAAGGGAAGGCCAGGCTCAGTGTGTGCAATAATAACTTGTGGAATAAATACCCTGATAAACGATCCGGTCTCAGGATTTCACAGCCAATGACCTTTGACAGCATTCGCTTGTAGACCATTCTGGGGATATTGCAAAGAACTGTTGTTGAGTCAAGGCTTCGAAACATTACTACTGCACCAACTTTTAAAATAAGTTCATGAGGAGGCATACCGACATGTCTTAAGACGTTCAATAACTCCACTGCATTATTTGCTGCTTTTCCACATTTGCACTGTGTTATGTAGGTGACTTGTTTTTGCACACTTTCTTCGTGCTTGACCTCTCGTAGTCAGCACACTTGAGGCCGTTTGTGGGTGTGGCCAGCGAAATGTAAGCTTGTTTACAACAAAGCTTAGTATCGTCCGTTCCAGTCAGAAAATAGTAGAATAATCTAGATTAAACTGGAAGGCAAAACAATGCATACGGCGTTTCTGGAAATCGTTTGAAACTGATAATAAAAGGAAGAAGATTGAATGACGAGAGAGATCCTTTATCACGAGACTTGGAGCGTGTATTATTATTGTACTACTAGACAGTGCTTTGTTGTGTGTAGATTTTCTTTCATTGTACAACTTTTGCTCATTGTATTTTTTTATAAACACAGTACCGGTACCAGCCAAACTGTAAGTTAATAGTTTTAATCTTATTCTCTTGCTTTTGTAATTCATTGAAATTATCACATTAAAAACATATTAATTGTAATTAGCTCTGGTTTTGAGTATCGTTCCATTTGTTACTATATTTCAACTTTGGTATCGTCCTTTGTTATGGAGTGTTTTTGGAACCAGACATAGACTTAAATAAGAGATTAAATTCTCAATTACTAACAGTCCGTAATACACTGTCTTGCTGAATAGAATATATGCTGGTACAGCATTTCATTTCAGGTTGACTTCATAAGGACATTTTCATTAAGTTCAATAGACTCGTGGTTTTTCTGCGTCAGGATTGCGCGTTTAACAATTCTTTTAACTCTTGATTGGATGACCCAAGGAAAGACAGCATCACCAATACATCCATTTTTATTGAGGACTGGAGGAATTTCGAAACTACCTTCCTCTAATCCAGAGACTCCTGGAGTTTGTTTAATTCCCAATTTTTAAGGGCCATTCAGAAAAGCCTCGGTGTTCTGGGATATTGTCCTCATTGGCCCGCAAGTTTTGGTCTTACTTTTGGTCTAAGTATTTCTGTTATAAAGGATGACGTATTTTAAGACGCTTTGCCCGCCTTCCACGTGCATGACCTCTTTCAAGTCGATCCTGTGTTGGGGCGGCTAGAAAAAAATATCCCTTTGATGATACTTTTGTTTACTATCATCCGTTTCTGTGGAACATGATAGAACAATCTAGAAAATGTGGGAAGCAGTAAGACTGTGTGTTCCATTTCCAGAATGATCATCTGAAACTGCCTATAAAAAGGGCTGACCGATAGAGAGGGGGAGATCTTTCCTTTCCTTGATTACGAGGCATACTATGTGTCATTATACTTTGTTGTGTGTAGAGATTCTTATTTCCTCGTACAATTTTGTGCTCATTGTATTTTGATATACAGTACCGGTACCAGCAAATCTGTAAGTTTATAATTTCAATCATATTTCACTTGCTGTTATTATTTAATTGAAGTTCACAAATTAAAAGGTTATTAATTGTAATTAGCTCTGGCCTTGATTGTCGTTGTATTTGGTATTATTTTTAAACGTTGGTATCGTTCTTTATTATGGACTGTTTCTGAACGAGCCATAGACTAAAATTAAGAGATTAAATTCTCCATCTATAACGGTCCGTAATAATTTCTTTGCCTGCAGCCATGTGGAACAACTGGAAGAATGTGTCTAAAATCTCCACCGAGTAGAAAGACCACAACCTCCAAATTGTTTTTTCGAAGAAAATTTTGATCTTCGGCTTAGAGTTCTTTTTACAATTTGTCAACTGCACTTTACTCCAGGTGCTGAGGAAACTGAAGCTTTAACCCAGATTATCACGTTGGCCTTTTTCAGATCATTTGCCGATTGTCCCAAGTTGAATATTATTGTTTGGTGTTTCATTGTGTTTTCATTTATGAGAACAGGAAGCTTGAAACTACTGTGGAGAGTTCTACCTCCCTCAAGAAATGTTGCTGCGCTGCCTGTGAATGCGCTTGGCAAGAATCATTCATTTTTGCTAGGCACATAGTGCATGGTTGTGTTGTAAAGGAAGGTCTTACCACTTTCGCCAGGTTCAGCATATATAGAAGGGACGTTTGGATAAATTGGGATGTTAAATGGCTTTCCTGATTTGTCAAAATCTCTCCTTTCTCCAAGGTTGAACATTTGAAACTTTTCTTTGAACATTTTTTTTCCTCCAGAAATTGAATCGTAATTTTTCTATAATGGATTGGCTCGTCATAGTTGTGGTATGGAATTTCTAGGCCAAAATCTGACTAATACTTTCGATGTGTTCGAAGGACAGATTCAATTTCTTTAAGTGTCAAACATAGAGCTTTTTTTCTCCTTCAAGCAAGCGTCTCTTATAGTCTTCCGTAAGAATATCCTTGTGTCTGTCAAATAATGATGGTCCTTCAAGCAAGCTTCAGTTATAGTCTACCATAAGAATATCCTTGTGTGTGTCAAATAATGATGCTGCAAAATACACTTAATACAAATAAACGAAAATAATTGTCTAAGCTGTAACCATTTGATTGTTTGTGGCTTCTGTTTGGAACGTATCCCATTCTGAGGCATCATCATTTCATCCCCTTGTAATGGTTGTTTCATGGAAAGTTGAAAAAGGGAGAGGACTTCCATAAGTTCTTAGTACCTCGAAAGATGTACGTGGCACTTACAGTAAACATTCTGACAATTTTCATTTCCTTTAAGATTTTTGATTTTTTTTTTCATCATAGTTTCAGGGATTCTCAGTATATAAAATACTTTTGGGCACTAGGTTCCTCCTGAGAAAGATTAACCAACACAGAAGTTCTGACTTGGCGTAAAGATTCAGGTTCCCTGCGTGAGATAAAACATAATGTATACTTATCTTCAGGGTGTACATTTCATATTTCCACATGATAAGTTTGGTGGTGCATTTTGTATTCTCGGAGCCCCCAGCATGCTTCGGGTGCATTTACAAGTCGAATCACCGAGTAATTATTTCCTTCGCCCGATTTAATAGTAGTTTCCTGTTCCGTGGGAACAGTAACGAATTGAGTAATTGCACAGGCGTGCGCATTGTAAACATTTTCAAGAGGTATTTATCTCTGTGAATTTAGCTACAAATCTCTACGTTAATGTAGGCGTTGTATTTCAGAGACAGGTATGGGTTGTCTGGCACCACCTAACTGATGGGTTGTCTGGCACCACCTAACTGATGGGTTGTCTGGCACCACCTAACTGATGGGTTGTCTGGCACCACCTAACTGATGGGTTGTCTGGCACCACCTAACTGATGGGTTGTCTGGCACCACCTAACTGATGGGTTGTCTGGCACCACCTAACTGATGGGTTGTCTGGCACCACCTAACTGATGGGTTGTCTGGCACCACCTAACTGATGGGTTGTCTGGCACCACCTAACTGATGGGTTGTCTGGCACCACCTAACTGATGGGTTGTCTGGCACCACCTAACTGATGGGTTGTCTGGCACCACCTAACTGGTGGGTTGTCTGGCACCACCTAACTGATGGGTTGTCTGGCACCACCTAACTGATGGGTTGTCTGGCACCACCTAACTGATGGGTTGTCTGGCACCACCTAACTGATGGGTTGTCTGGCACCACCTAACTGATGGGTTGTCTGGCACCAGCTAACTGATGGATTGTCTGGCACTCCCTAACTGATGGGTTGTCTGGCACCCCCTAACTGGTATCCACGTTGCATTCCCCAAGTTCAACACAGTTATCATCATCTTGGCGTTGATATTTTGGGTTACGATTGACACTGGTGTTGGTCTCGCAAAAGAAATCTTTTGGAATTCTTTTCTTCATTTGCCATTTTCCATACACGGCGCTTTTTGGATTATTAGGCCACATGGGCCATGTAGCATAAGGTATTTTACAGTTTCACTTAGCCTCGGATGGGCCTCTTTATCAGCCAGCTCTGCACAGACAAATTGGTCAATTCTTTCATTGTCTTCCTTGGCCATGAATGGCCATTTGGTAGACCACGTTTTTTTTAAACTTGATTACTTTGAGCGCAGACCTAACACGACAAAAGCTAACGAGTTTTCTTAAGTCTTCAAGTAGCAATTTCAATTTCAACTCAAATACTCCTGGTACTAACTAACACACATATTCTGGTGAGGGCCTGAGATCACTCTCTTAAGGCCCCGGCTAGTAAATTGGCAATCAGCTCCATCTGCTGAGCTGTGCCATACAACATTCTCCTCACACAGGGTTCCCCCTCCGCCCTGGCCTCCCCCGGAAGCTCCAGTGAGGGACATTCGGTCAACAGATGCGCCAGCGTTTCCGGGACCAGGTTGCAATGCCGGCAGGTGGGATCCCGATTGTTGTCTAGACGCCAGAAATACGTGCCTATGGGGCAATGCTCGGTGCGCATTTGCGTCACTAAACTCTGCTGCTTTCGGCCTAACCCCCACCATGGGTCTTGTCTGCTAGGAGTTTGCATTTTCGAATAGACGCCTCTTGCGGTCGTATTGTCCGCCCACTGCCTGTACCACTTTTTCCTAAAATGGTCAGCCAGCCAGTTCTTTATTCCCAATCCAGTCATTGGTGTTTCTGGCTGAGGCTGGGCGGCCCCGGTTTTCTCAAGAGTGTCCGCTTTCTCGTTGCCACTGATGTTGACGTGGCCAGGGATCCATTGCACTGTCACCGTGCCTCCTAGTTCGCCGAGTTTGCATACGTCATCTAAGATGACGTCAACCATGTGTGTGCTACTCTGTCTCTTTCCCAAGCTCTCGAGAGCAGATCTTGAGTCCGAGAACACGACTACATCGAGTCCGGCAAGCTCATTTTCTTTCAGTGTGTGATACACGCTCTCCAGTGCCCTGTGTATAGCCTCCAGCTCCGCATCAAAGTTTGATGCTGTAGTCCCACAGGGTCCGGAGAGTTCTTGGCTTTCTGCCCCCCCCCCCCCCCCGTTGGGTATAGTATGAGCGCACCATACCCAGCAGTACTTTCTCTCAGATTGGCAGATCCGTCCGTGAACACTTTTACAGGTACTTCGGAGTATAAATCCATGGTCTCAAGGGCGGCCGCTCTCTGAACATGCTCAGGGCTCCGTTTTGTCACTGCCGCGTCGGTCAAGGCCAAATGTATGGAAGGACGTGAGGGTTCCGCGTACGGCGGATTAGCTGGGATTCGGGTCAGCCGTTCTCTATTCTGGGGCAGATCGACGGTCCTTTCAAGCTCCACGACTTGGTGCATGAATGAGGATCTTTTTAGTCTTCTGCCCGCAACCCAGTTATTCTGCATCTGAAACGACGGTTCTCTTTCTGTCAGCCGTCGGTACCTCTCTACGGTACTTAAAATAGCCTTCTCCCTCCTAATTTCTAGCGGTTCGATATTGGCCAAGACTTCTACAGCAGCTGTGGGTGTGGTCCTGAATGCACCACAGATGAATCTCAGAGCCTGACTCCTGGTACTAAATCAGGCCGTTCGAACGGTTGCTGATAGGGAAGTGAGTTTTCCTTGATTTCCCTCCATTTACGCCTACACGTGAATGTTACAAATGAGCTAGGTTTGCCATATTTCATGATATATATTTGTATTTATTTATTTATATTTATTTATTTAATACAATCCGTTAGACATATAAGCATTTGACCGAAAAATATATATATTTAAATACTAATTTTATCATATATATTCAACAATTTTATAGCATTTTTAATGTATTCAATTTTAGCCAGTTTTGATCTTCTTTCAACTTGAATAACGCGAGAAGCATGTACAATGACGACAAAATAAATAGCGTCAACCAATCAAATTAACATATTATTATTTAAACTACTTCATTTTGAAGAATGGCGTCAACATTTCTTATTTTAATCCCGAAAATGTTATTTAATGGTAAAATTAACATACTGGCTTCATTTCATTCTGGGGGGAGACAAATCAGTTGATATTGCGTCGAGGACAATAGATTCCATTGTGGCCAGTCTCCCTTTGATCTCGAACACCACGAGATGAGGCATCGTCTGCCAGATTATAATCCCTGTCGGAAGTGATGAGACGGCGGAAATTAAAGTTGAGGACTAAAAGACTATAGTGACAAGGCGTACTGATACAGCCCAGCGTTGCTGGACACTGTACATCATATTTAAACCAGGAATTTCCGTTTATTTCATTCGACAACGCAAAGATCCTATGATATTTCATTATCTTCCTCGGAGTTTTTTCTCCTTTTGTCCCGAGACTTTAAAAAAATTGTTACTTTTAAATTTTATTTTTAGCCATTTAAGCAGGCAGACTCACGGACGTTCGTTGGTTTGTCTAAAAAGAGGGTGACACCATGAGTTTACCGCAGTCGGTGATACCAACCCAATGAACACAACTGTCACCAGACATATTTTTGGCCACACACGGGGCTTGCCAGCCATACGCTTGGCCTCGCCCTTATTTACCAGTAGTATCCTTGGATACGTCCTTGGTTGTCAGATATGTGCCTTGTTTCGCCCTGAGTATCAGACAGATGACCTGAGCACCTGACATACGCCTGGCCTTACAGAGCCAGGTCAGTCCAAGAATTCCATATCGGTAACCGCCAAGTATTGAATAATGCTCATCTCGAGTTGCAACAATCCGGCCAAGGGCGTGTGAGTGGGGTAAAGGCGCGCACACTCTTTTGCGAAACTTTTTTAATTTCTATTGAGGGGCGGCATTTTTCGGCCAGGTGAAGATTTTTTTCGTATGGAGCGGCAATAATCTTGACCCACCCCGGGCGGCACTAACCCAAGCTACGCCACTGTCTCTGTCGTCTGCATGTTACAGTCATCTGCATCTGTTACACTCGTCTGCATCTTTTATACAGTGGGCATTTAAATAAACAAATTTACGGGTTTTAATTTTTTAAGTCCTTTATATTAACTTCGCTTTTTTTATGTGGCCGGCTGCCTGACGACCCATTAGCCCACTTCCCGTCAAGCTATCGAGCTAAAACTGGGCACATAGACCCTTTGCACGTGACAATACATTTATTCAAATTTTCAGTCTAAACTCCCAAAAATTCGCGTTTCAAGGGGAAGATAAAATGAAATTCCCGATAACTGTACTAACTGAGATCCTTTGAAAATATCGAAGTGCGGTAGGTACGTAATATTTTCTTATGTTTTTTTTTTTTCTGAAATCGTTGGTGAAAAAATCTGCTGTGTAAAAGCGGGTGGGTCATTAGAATATTAATATAGTTGAAGGGCGGGAAAAAAATTCGGTATCGAGCCTTGGGGTGGGGTGGGGGGTGGGCACTAATTAGGAGTTTTATAAAGTGCGTTACTTGCATATATTAAATGCATATTTTGTCAAAATTTCAGCCCCCCATCCCCACGGCCACATTTCTCGATTTTACATTTCATAGAGGATTTATCTGAGAAACTTTGTTTTTAGGGGTTGCTTTAATCTGGCGGTTATTATTTTATTTTGAAGGAAGCCGTTTTATTCCATTATTAATATGGTCTTAATCGTCAAAACAAATGGACACCATTCGACTACCGTAAGCCCAAGTAAGATGTGTGTACTATTAGGGATTCCCCACGTAAGACTTGTGTACTATGGTCTTAATCGTCAAAAAAATGGACACCATTCGACTCCCATGACCCCCAGTAAGATTTGTGTACTATTAGGGATTCCCCGCGTAAGATTTGTGTATCATTAGGGATTCCCCACGGAAGACTTGTGTACTATTTGGGTTTCCCCACGTAAGATTTGTATGCTAATAGGTATGCATATAAATTTACCTAAGTCATCGCCCAATTAGTTTTATTAAAATTTCTGTTTTTGAGCTGAGAAACGCCCCTGTTGACGTATGCCACTCCATTATTTAGCTAACCGCTGAACATGAGCTTCAAAATATCCTTGATTCCCTAAAGGTGCATCACTCTCACTGTTCGTATTGGTGTTCATGTGAAGTCATCCCTCTCACTGTTCGTATTGGTGTTCATGTGAAGTCATCACTCTCACTGTTCGTATTGGTGTTCATGTGAAGTCATCCCTCTCACTGTTCGTATTGGTGTTCATGTGAAGTTATCACTCTCACTGTTCGTATTGGTGTTCATGTGAAGTCATCCCTCTCACTGTTCGTATTGGTGTTCATGTGAAGTCATCCCTCTCACTGTTCGTATTGGTGTTCATGTGAAGTTATCACTCTCACTGTTCGTATTGGTGTTCATGTGAAGTCATCACTCTCACTGTTCGTATTTGTGTTCATGTGAAGTTATTTCATTAACATTCTTGTTTCTATGCTAGGACTTATAACACGCACAAAAAATTTTCAATCTGTCAACCGTGAATCGCACCGCCAGCTATTGCAACCATGAACGTCATGCCGTAAAACTAACAGAAGAGAGCTCATTATTTATAGGGCATATAGTGGGTCTTCTCAGATCTGTTGGTTTTACGATTCCTTCTCATTTCTTCATTTTTTTAAAAAAAATTATGTTTATTTGTAATAAATAATTTAACGTTGAATGTCACATGACCTCGAGTCTCTTCCGTGGTAATCAGTGGACCCAATGTTAACATAAACTAGAACACCGAATTTTGGCATAAACTAGCACACCATAACGTGACAAAAATTAACAGACCGCATCTGGACATGAATTGGCACAGCGAATCTTGGCATAAATCATAAGAAGAAATCTTGACTTTACAACCACAAAACTTGACTGAAATCAATTAACACAGTCTTGGCTCGAATAGTGAATGTATTAAATTTATTCAGAAATGGCCAGACTTGTTAGAGAATTGAAGTAAATAGTTACAATTTAGGGAAACTATTAATCAGCAGAAATGAAAATAAGTTTTCTCATACTACATAGATTGTATCATTTTCACTACATTTCCTAGGTATATAGACATTTATGTCTCACTTTTTAGTTCCATATGTCTTAACATTGTGGAAGCGACGTATTGTAAAGTCTTAGGAGCGTACGGGATTTAAGCTGCTTTTATCTGTTTTAACTTCACTTCATATTTGAAGTCTAAATAAGACTGAGTCATGTCTACAACTTGGAAGGCTTTTGGAAAGTTTAATGGCAAGCATGATTCTCAATGCCATAAGCATGTCCCAATCCTTTCACTTCCACGGAAATACTTCACTGTGACAGAGAGAAAACAAGGGCAATAACTTGTGAAATAACAGTAATTTGAGTCCGTTTTTACTTTTCTCGTTCTCGTAAAGTGTCAAATAAGTTTATCTGTACCTTTCATTGATCTAACTTTGGGAGTTGTTCGTGTTTTGCGTGTCATTACATTGTTGAGTAGGCGTTACAAATTACCACATACATCAACATTTATAAAACAATTCAAAGTGAAATTTTAAACGTTTTAAATTATTCCTTTTTTTTTAAAAAATGGTGTATAATAAGGCAAGCACACTGTGCTCACGTAAGGACTTATTTATTGGACTATAACAGGCATGATATAATACAAAAGCTGAACGGTGAGTGGTCAAATTAACGGGCATGATATAATACAACAGCTGACCGGTGAGTGGTCAAATTAACGGGCATGATATAATACAACAGCTGATCGGTGAGTGGTCAAATTAACGGGCATGATATAATACAACAGCTGACCGGTGAGTGGTCAAATTAACGGGCCTGATATAATACAACAGCTGACCGGTGAGTGGACAAATTAACGGGCATGATATAATACAACAGCTGACCGGTGAGTGGACAAATTAACGGGCATGATATAATACAACAGTTTGATGGCAATAGGTCAAATTAACGGGCATTTTATAATACCAGGGTGACATCTTCACGTTATGACGCATAAAAACGCATGCATCCGAAATAAATATATCAATATTTCAGCATTGTGGTCAATCAAAAACAATCAACATTTTATATTTGTATACGCATACACGCATTGTGATTTTATTTTGCAATGTTTTATTCTTCTCCCCTTGCATTTGTAAAAAGGTTTGCCCGGAAATTTTTATTTTTTTTAAAATTAAAACTTGTAAAGCGAGTTTTGTTTTTTTTTCTTTTAAATTAATAAAAAATGTTTCCAACTTTATTTTACAAACTGCTTTAACTGTTAGATACTTAAGACGTTCGAATATTGTGTAAAATGATATACCATATAAATAATGCTCAGCTCACACGATCAAATTTCCGTCAAATTGGCATCAATTTCTTTTTTTATGAACGCATTGTTTTGTATTACAAAATATTACAAAATAGTGCGTTTAAAAAAAATTGACCTAAATTTAATCGTGTGAACAGAGCATTAAATGATAGCATGTCTACATATTATAAATATGTACATAAAGATTATAACTGTACGGACTCGATCATCCATCTAAATCAAACGTCCACTGTTAAATAAATGAAAGGATCCAAACTAAATTAACTGGACTCAACAGAAGTTAGCTAGTGTCATCTCTTCCCAAGGCCTGGTCTCCAAGTAATGGGACAGCAATAAACACGAAATCCTTGAGGACTTCCTTTGACGAGTGATACTTAACACTAAATACTAAACACTAAACGCCAACTCTGAATTTAAAATATAAATGTAGTTCCTGTTGGGTAGGAATATTATTACTTGTAAGCAAAATTTTATTTTTAAATGTGCTGGAGCGATAGTCATTGACTTAAGGGAAAGTAAAATATGTCGATTTTTTAAAGAGGTCAAGTTTAAAATTGTTTGAATGACCTAAGAGCTGACATAGATGCTGTGTGACAATCACTGAATGCTGAGAAAGAAGTTGTGTGACTTCGGACTAGCACACTTAGTCCTGACATAGATGCTGTGTGACAATCACTGAATGCTGAGAAAGAAGTTGTGTGACTTCGGACTAGCACACTTAGTCCTGACATAGATGCTGTGTGACAATCACTGAATGCTGAGAAAGAAGTTGTGTGACTTCGGACTAGCACACTTAGTCCTGACATAGATGCTGTGTGACAATCACTGAATGCTGAGAAAGAAGTTGTGTGACTTCGGACTAGCATACTTAGTCCCGACATAGACCGACGCTGTGTGAACATCCCTAAACACTTTGAGCAGTGTCTGTCTATCAATAAACACTTTGAGCAGTGTCTGTCTATCACTAAACACTTCGAGTCGTGTCTGTATATCAATAAACACTTTAAACAGTGTCTGTCTATCACTAAACACTTTGAACAGTGTCTGTCTATCACTAAACACTTCGAGCCGTGTCTGTCTGTCACTAAATCAAAATACTTCATAGACATATATATAATGATAATGTAAAGTTAGCAGAGCAAAGGTCTAAACAATTCATTTCTTACCTTGTACGTGTTGTTCCGTTGTTGGTAGCTAAAACGTCTTGCTCCTATCCTTGCTCCTTGTCTTCAAATGTCTACTTAAAGTTACTTGCAGTTGGAGATATATTCAGAATGTCTGGTTATGTTAAGAGCTGGTTCTGTTTTGACGAAAGTTTCTTAACAAATCTCCGGGACACGGTCTGTTCGATGTGTGCGTGTGGAAGAGAAAAAAAAAATTCCAGCTATCGTTGCGTCTGAGTCTTGCTATTACGAATGTATGGTACGGATAATGTCCGGGTTTAAATAGTAGCACGATAATCTCTGTCCGGAAAAAAATAATTAAATCAAGAATATTAAGTTGAGGGGGCGGGAGAATGTGGGGGTGGAGTGGGTGTGGGGGGATGTTGCGGGTGGGGTGGAGTGCGTGTGTGGATGTTGTGGGTGGGGGGATAAGTGGGCGGGGGTGGGGGTGGTTTTAACTACATCCAGCTAAAGAACAAAGGGGATGTATTGATAAATGCTACTTATTTTAAAAGCTGTAATGGTAGGGTGTGTTTCTTTTAAACATAACGGACTTTATCAAGACATAGACGTGTTTGCATACGAAATTTCTACCGCACCGATAAGTCTGGCAATTAATGCCAAACAAGGATATCTTTTTTTTTTTTTTTAAAAACGATAAGACAGCTCAGCTCGCCCACAATCTAAAATTGAAATGATAAGCTTCTGGTCGTCTGGTTTTGAACTCTTTCCCATACGGCGTGACGCTCGCTCGCCAATTAAAGTAAGGACACTACCTATAATAATTCCTTCGTTGCGTTCCATAATCATTGAAACCGAAAAAAAAAAATTATTCTAATAACCCTCTCTGATAATTCCCAGGCACGAAGCGGCTTAATTTTATAGAAAATTAGACAGAAGTATCAACAAAGAAAAAGAACAAAAAGACATTACGTTTGTGGAATGAAATGAAACCGACGAGACTAAAGACTCGAAAACACAAAAGAAACTGATTCTGGCTAAACGTTGCGGGTTTGAGAGTAAGCCAATGTAAATCCCCCCCCCCCCTTTTTTTTTCCCCACGCCGTTAGTTTGCGAGGCTTTGGCGCTGGTGTTGCTGTACGAGTCAAGTCCCGTAACTCCAGGACAGGCTGCAAGAAAGTAGTGGTCTGGGGAAAGGCGTGGCAACTGACAGGGGGGAATATTATGTGATGGAATCAGTGGCGGATTACATGTGATGTTGCCCTTGCCCCGCATCCCGTCATTACTTATTAGTTATTGGATTATTGTCTATGTTTAATTTACTGCTAATTTAAAAGAACTTCTGATATAATGATAGGAAACATTTGAGTTAATTATATGATACTTTTGGATTTATTTTCAAAGAAACTTGATATTGTTAGTTCTTCGCACGCTAGGATGACCAAGGCTTCGACTTGAGTGCCATGCCTAGGCTCCTCCTGCGTATTGTGCTCCAGTCCACAAGCTTGTGAGTGAGCCTGGTGTAGACTTGAAGATGTTGATACCACAAGCTTGTGAGTGAGCCTGGTGTAGACTTGAAGATGTTGATACCAGAAGCTTGTTAGTGAACCTGGTGTAGACTTGAAGATGTTGATACCAGAAGCTTGTGAGTGAGCCTGGTGTAGACTTGAAGATGTTGATACCAGAAGCTTGTCAGTGAGCCTGGTGTAGACTTGAAGATGTTGATACCAGAAGCTTGTGAGTGAGCCAGGTTTAGACTTGAAGATGTTGATACCAGAAGCTTGTGAGTGAGCCTGGTGTAGAGTTGAAGATGTTGATACCAGAAGCTTGTGAGTGAGCCTGGTGTAGACTTGAAGATGTTGATACCAGAAGCTTGTGAGTGAGCCTGGCGTAGACTTGAAGATGTTGATACCAGAAGCTTGTGAGTGAGCCTGGTTTAGACTTGAAGATGTTGATACCAGAAGGTTGTGAGTGAGCCTGGTGTAGAGTTGAAGATGTTGATACCAGAAGCTTGTGAGTGAGCCTGGTTTAGACTTGAAGATGTTGATACCAGAAGCTTGTGAGTGAGCCTGGTGTAGAGTTGAAGATGTTGATACCAGATGCTTGTAAGTGAGCCTGGTGTAGACTTGAAGATGTTGATACCAGAAGCTTGTGAGTGAACCTGGTGTAGACTTGAAGATGTTGATAATAGCTGGGAGAAATAGCTTGTTGACACATGCATTCATAGGAATAATAGCTCTTCGACGTCTGCAGAAAGACGTTTTCTCGGCAATTTTCTTATCAACACGCATAAAGGCCAACAAAAGAAATTTGAATGTTATTGGCATAATAATGATTTTAAAAAAGGTTAAAGAGGTTGACAAACAGCAACCTGGTATATTGTTTGTTGTTATTTTATAATTTTATTATATATGTATCTTGTTGTTTGTGTTTTTTAAAGTTAAAACACAAGAAGTTGGACGACCATGTAAAAAAAATGCTATCGTAACAGTTTTAGAATCGGATGCAGTCCAACGCCATTTATGACAACAATTATCTCATGATATCCATTATGACATGCCTCAATCAGAACCTATCACTAACATTGATTCACCTCTTCATTTTATGTGCATTTACACATCCGCAACATACCAACCACCCAGGCCTTCAAAACTGCACTCAAAACACATCTCTTTAAACTCTACTACCCCGACTGATCCCCCTCCCCCTCTGACTGATAAACAATGCTGCTGGCTGCCGTCCATGGTTTGACATGTAAAAGTCCTGGGGTGGGTGGGGTGAAAATACATTTATTTTTGTTTTATTGTTGTACAGCTTTTCTTTATTACATAAATGTATTTTATGTTAATATCCCGATTATGTCTCTTTTGTTATTATTATATGTGCAGCGCGGTGAGCCCAGCTCTAGGCTGGGGTACAGCGCTATATAAGACCTCTATAATAATAATAAAATAAGTTCATTACATTGTTAAAAGCTTTAAGAGTACCACAAACAGATGCTTCTCTTGTGAAGCAGTGAACATTTGCGTGGCTGCTGGTGGGACAACGCCTATCTTGTTACGGACTATTTTCTAAGTATGGTAAAAAAAAAAAAGATATTTTAAAAACTAAAAACATTGAAATAAATTATAATGGAACAATTAAATTAATATACCATAATACAATAGCTACTTCCCAGTGGTGTATCTAAACTCAGTGGTGTAGCTAGACACAGTGGTGTAGCTAGACTCGGTGTGCTAGCTAGAGTCAGTGGTGTAGCTAGACTCAGTGGTGTAGCTAGATTCAGTGGTGTAGCTAGAGATACTGTCGCACCGTGATACCCTTTTATTAAATTACTTATTACTTACTAGTCTTGAGAAGAAAAAAAACTAACTCTACACAAAGTTAACTTAATAAACTATTTGCCCCCCCCCCTTTTTTTTCTTCTCACCCCTTTTTATGAATATATACCTTCATCATTATACATGTCTAACGTCATTGCTATACATGCCTAACCTCATTATTATGCATGTCTAACTTCATAACTATACATGTCTAACTTTATCATTATACATGTCTAGCCTTTCTTATATAAACGTCTACCTTCCAAAATTATACATGCTTACATTACAAATAATGCATGCCTGCATAGCAAATTATGCATGTCTACTTTCCGAAACGATATTGTCTACTGTCCAATTAATAACTGCCTACATTCTTTCAATAACAATGGAAGAGACTATTATACCTCAGGACGATATTAATTCCTTCCTTCACCTCCCGAAAGTTAATACTATAAGAAGGACCAGGCGAGACAACTCAGCTGTGAAACGTGCGGGTTGAACCTAAACACCAATCTGTTAGTCAAACTAAGCCAAACTACTACGAATAGGAGCTCTGTGGAGACTCAAAATGTTAAATACGTTTTGGTAGCGTAGATTTGAATTAATATGCCCAGTAATATGCGCCCCCCCCCCCCCCCCCCCGCAATCCGACCGCCTCCCCGACCCGCCACTCCTCATTCCACACCCACACACGTGTGACCACAGAACGAGTTTGCCACACCCACAAACGTGTGACCACAGAACGAGTTTGAGGGGTAGACGGTAATTGTTTGGTGCTTCATAAGTTCAGAGGCCACTAAAGTTTTCCGTTTGTTTGTCCATCCGCCAGATTTCTGACCAATGAATGTGATCTAGACATGAGACAACAACTTATTATTATTATTACTATTCGCCCTTATTAAAACTGTCTTAACGTAGTGTGCCCCCAATATCCACCCCCCCCCCCCCAAAAAAACAAAAACAATCAATTTATGAGAAATAATGAACACTAGGGCTGAACCTTTTTACACCAGGCTACGGTATTCTGAGAAAATACCCGGTGGATCCAAGTGTTTAAAAAAAAAAAAGTGTTGAGTTCTAAGTATCTATCATTTGCAACGAAATCTCCTTCCCCATGTCGTAGTGAGAGTGCATTGCCCTATGTCGTAGTGAGATTGCATTGCCCTATGTCGTAGTGAGAGTGGGTTGCCCTATGTCGTAGAGAGAGTGCATTGCCTTATGTCGTAGTGAGAATGCATTACCCTATGTCGTAGTGAGAGTGCGTTGCCTTATGTCGTAGTGAGAGTGCATTACCCTGTGTCGTAGTGAGAGTGGGTTGCCCTATGTCGTAGAGAGAGTGCATTGCCTTATGTCGTAGTGAGAGTGCATTACCCTATGTCGTAGTGAGAGTGCGTTGCCTTATGTCGTAGTGAGAGTGCATTACCCTATGTCGTAGTGAGAGTGCATTGCCTTATGTCGTAGTGAGAGTGCATTGCTCTATATGTCGTAGTGAGATTGCATTGCCCTATGTCGTAGTGAGAGTGCATTGCCCTATGTCGTAGTGAGAGTGCATTGCCTTATGTAGTAGTGAGAGTGCATTGCCTTATGTCGTAGTGAGAGTGCACTGCCCTATGTCGTAGTGAGAGTGCATTGCCCTATGTCGTAGTGAGAGTGCATTGCCTTCGTCAACCGTTTGTTGCCGGATCCTGGAATAGAGATGAAAACGTGTCGACAGAGAAGATACTGTAGTTTATTTTATTACAAAGACTTAGAAAACAACCGTCGCAGTATAATGAAGATAGCAATACCTTCCTGAACAACGAGGTTAGGGAAAAGACTCACAGGCGCAAACATGGCCAAGAGAAAGGACTGCCCATGACCCAGTTCTGCGGGGTGTGCAGCCCCAGATAAACGATATGAAAAAATCATTGAATTTAAAAAAAAAAAAATTTTTAATCCTGAAGCTTGCTGCTTGAAACTCTCTTTTCATTCAGTACTATTGATATAAAGCATGTGGAATTGAGGGTGCTGGGGGCAGTTGTGAAGAGGAAGCAGGACGAACAAGAAGCAAAAAATTATGAGATTTTAAAACGTGATGAATAATATCAAGATCTCTACATATATATATATCACTATCTCTATCTCATATCAACTCCACTTTTCTCTCTCTGTGTATCTCTTTCTACTCATTTTTTACTCCAGCACCTTTTCTCTATTACTCAATGTTCGTTTGTTGGTTAGTTTTTTTTTCTCCAAAATCTCCAACTTGTATACTCATCCCCGTGTCTAATTTTCCCTGCAAATGTATTTCTCTCTGACGTACTGATGTTTTTGTATCTATCATAAGCACTGGGTAAGTTATTGTTTGTCAGAGATTCAATGCAAAGGGATTGAACGCTGGGTTCTGACACAGTGGGCATGCAAGAGATCGTATGAATGATGGGTGCTGACACAGTTGTCATGCAAGAGATCGTATGAATGATGGGTGCTGGCACAGTTGTCATGCAAGAGATCGTATGAATGATGGGTGCTGGCATAGTTGTCATGCAAGAGATCGTATGAATGATGGGTGCTGGCATAGTAGGCAGGCAATAGATCGTATGAAACCTGAGTGCTGGCATAGTAGGCATGCAATAGATCGTATGAAACCTGAGTGCTGGAATAGTAGGCATGCAATAGATCGTATGAAACCTGAGTGCTGGCATAGTAGGCATGCAATAGATCGTATGAAACCTGAGTGCTGGCATAGTAGGCATGCAATAGATCGTATGAAACCTGAGTGCTGACATAGTAGGCATGCAATAGATCGTATGAAACCTGAGTGCTGGCATAGTAGGCATGCAATAGATCGTATGAAACCTGAGTGCTGACATAGTAGGCATGCAATAGATCGTATGAAACCTGAGTGCTGGCATAGTTTTCATGTAAGAGATCGTATGAAACCTGAGTGCTGACACAGTTGTCATGTAAGAGATCGTACCAGCACCGTTAGATGGCTTCACTCAGTGTTCAAATTAATGTGAAGACTTGCATTACAAAATTAGACAAAGCTCAATTTTCTTGAGGGTGTGTATTTATTTATTTTTCATCAAAATTTATTTTAAGACTTTTGAGTGATCTATTTTATGTGGAGTCTAAGCTGACCATGACCTTCATTTCTAAGGAAAGTTTGGTCGTGGTGTAATTGAAATAATCTAATATTCAAATAAAGAGGAAGGGGGAGATAGCCTGTGTGTTTTTAGTTGAGTCACGGGTTATAATAGGAAGGTAACCGTTCCTGGCTTGTATAGATATTAGACATACTTTATCTCTTTGATGTTAAGATTGTCAAGAGTAAGGGACTAAACAGTTTTGCATAATAGTTGAAATAACTGAATAAACCTGCTCCTTTAAAACAATGGATTTTACTGCCCCAAGTCTTGTAATAGGTCCAGTTAATTTGCCTGTGAGGTAGCACGTAGATTCAGTTAGATCCAGTTTTATTAATATGTCATTACCAGCTTTATCAAAATGTGTGCATTTTTTTGTATAAGTACTCGTTTGAAATGTTGCCAACCTTTGATGGTATAGAGCTACATCGGTAATGAGTGGAAGTCGGGACCATGTAATTTCCTATTCCTAATATGTCCCATTGTTCATGCAAAACTCAGACCTAACTAAATTTATTTGTCTGTGGTGGCTCAGTGGTGACTTATTTTGTATAATGATGTCCAATCCTGTCATAGTCTCCTCTCTCCCACACGAGACGTCCGGTCATAGACTCCTCTCTACCACACGTGGTCGTCCTGTCATAGACTCCTCTCTACCACACGAGACGTCCGGTCATAGACTCCTCTCTACCACACGAGACGTCCTGTCATAGACTCCTCTCTACCACACGAGACGTCCGGTCATATACTCCTCTCTACCACACGTAATCGTCCTGTCATAGACTCCTCTCTACCACACGTGGTCGTCCTGTCAAATACTCCACTCTACCAAACATCGCTCTCGTGTCATAGACTCCACTCTACCAAACATGGATCTCCTGTCATAGACTCCACTCTACCAAACATGGCTGTCCTGTCATAGACTCCACTCTAACATTATATATGGCTGTCCTCTCACAGAAATCTTCTTACACTTGACTGTCCTATCACAGACATCTCTTTGCTACACTTCGTGGTTCTGTCTTAGACTACCTTCCTGTCATTGAAGGTTGTTCTGTCACAGACCATCTTCCTGTGATACTTCGTTGTTCTGTCATAGACCATTTGCCTGTGATACTTCGTTGTTCTGTCATAGACCATTTGCCTGCGATACTTCGTTGTTCTGCCATAGACCATTTGCCTGTGATGCTTCGTTGTTCTGTCATAGACCATTTGTCAGCGATACGTCGTTGTTCTGTCATAGACCATCTTCCTGCGATACTTCGTTGTTCTGTCATAGACCATCTTCATGCGATACTTCGTTGTTCTGTCATAGACCATCTGCATGACATACTTGGTTGGCCAGCCTTCACATAGACCGGTCTTACTCTGTAACAGCAGATGATTTAGAGGCCACTAATCCTTCATTCGGTGTCAACAGAATTTTTCTCCTTTATTTTCTTTCGAAACACCTTCTAGAATATATCATTGCCATAATCAATAATTTTTAACAAGATTTTGCCCACTTGTGGATTGGATTCTCTGTGTCTTCAGTCAAACTGGGCTCTTTTTTTTATTATGTTGGACGAGAAATGGCTCTTGTGAAATAAAATTGAATTATCTTCCGCACTCAACTGGAAATGATCAGGGGTTGCTTTCAGGGATAAAGGGACGTGGGTCTTTTATCATTCAATTATAATTGTATCACGCTATCCAAGCCAAGTGTTGGGGAACATCTCCGTCTTATCATAAGACATGGCTGGGATACGTGTAGTCTTACCGTGCGTTATATGGCACAGTGGGTGCGTTGTCACATAAATGAGACTTTTTGGTCTTACTTTTAGTCATTATGGCACATTGGGCCCCCTGTCGGTGTAGCAAACTTTTGTCTTACAACAAATCACATTTGAAGCCTTACGTTTATGTCACGGTTTGTAGCCATGTGGTCACACTAACAACTCAAATTTGAAGCCACAGTTTGTATCCATGTGTTCACACTAACAATTCAAATTTAAAGCCACAGTTTGTAGCCATGTGTTCATGTTCCAATGTCTGATGATGATAAGTGAGAACTTTTATTGCCCCTGTGTCTATTCTACCTTAGCATGCTTACAGCGCTGTGGTGTCCTAAAATCTATTTAAAGAAAAAAAGTCCTTAAATGGTTCTTAAATGACTTTTTTAATTTTCAATGTCCCTCAAAGATTTAGGCAAACTGTTCCACAATTTTGGCACAATAGCTTCAAATGAGCGCACCCCGTATGACTTCTTTCTGTGTCCATCGACACATAGAACTCTCAGTAAGGACTGTGTTGAATACATTTTTAGAAATCAGTTTCTGAAGATATATAGGTGCAGAGTTTTCTATACAGATATACGCCAGGGACAGAATTTTGTGGTCAGTACGCTCACTCACAGGAAGCCAGTGGAGATAACTAAGAACGCGGTTGATGTGGTCAGATTTCTTTACACTGCGCGATAAAATGCGTGCTGCAGTATTTTGTACCTTCTGGAGTCTCTGAATAGGGTTTTTAGGTAAGCCCTACAAACAACTGTCACAAATAACTATGCCACAAATTGTAGACATGTCTTCATGCTAACAATCCAAATGTTTGATGTCATAGTTTGTAGCCATGTCTTCACGCGGACAACTCAAGTGTTTGATGAGACAGTTTTTTGCTTAATCTCTCGTGACAACAACCTCCAAAGTTTGATGTTACATTTTGAAGGTATTTCCATCAAACAATTTATCACACTAGAAAATGACATCAGTGGGCCGTAGAGCTGTTGTTCCTTATGCCCTCCCCAAAGCACCCACCAGTTACGCCCTCGGGCATTGCGTCTATCAGCGCCAAATTTGGGCTTAATGACCACCAGGGCCAGCAGTAACTCTGCCCCCGCTCGCTTAACTTAAAATAGTTGATTCAATTCGTGGCACTCCCACCTTTTTTTTTATCCCATACCCCTATGATTATAGTTATATTGAAATACAGCTATTCTTAAAGGAAGGGGTAACCAAAAAATGCCGTTTCCCACAACTATCAATATACTTTTGCGTAGCCCCTTAGCGCAGTGGCTCTCAACCTGTGGGTCGCGACCCCTTTGGGGGTCGAACGACCCTTTCCCAGGGGTCGCCTAAGACCATAGGAAAACACACATACTCTACAGTTATGAAGTAGCAATGAAAATAATTTTGTGTTTGGGGGGTCGCCACGACATGAGGAGCTGTATTAAATGATCGCAGCATTAGGAAGGTTGAGAGCCACTGCCTTAGCGGTTCCCCAGGGGTGCCCTTACTATATGTTTGTAGGCTTGGGATATGCTTTTGGTCTTGGCTAAGAGTTGTTTTTTTTTTTTTTGTGTAGCCAATTGAAAGTGGGCAGGGATTAACTCCTCCCCCGAGTTTATTTTATTAATTCAAAATCAAATTGTGCATTTCCGCGGATACCTGAATTCAGTCTATTTTTTCAGAAACTTTGTTTTTATGGTTTCTTTAATTATGCTTAGCAGTAGATGTCGGTAGCTGTAGTGTGAATTTGTAGTACATATTTCATTAATTATAATTTAATTTTCCTTTGGCACCGCAGTATCGGACTCCAAGCGAAAAAAAAATTGTACACTAAAACTTTCTTTAAATTCCTTTGAAATTTATTGATATCTTCTTCACACTAAACAATCATGTCAGAGTTGTATCCAAAAAGTTCAATTCTAAAAGTCTTAATGCTAACTAGTGACAATTAACGTTAATTCAGTCCTGATTTTTAATATTTTTTCAACTTGTTTTGTGTTCGGTAATTTTAAGATTCGTTGCCTACATTTTAGTCTGTTATTCAGCCTTTTATTTTTATCTGAAGTTTGACATTTCAATTGCACATAGTTGAGTCGCTATTGTGAATAAAATAATAAATTTCCATTTTTTTCTTTATTATTATTTTTATTATTTTTTTATTTTTTTTTTATTGGGGGGGGGGGGCGGGGCGGGGAAGTTTTGCATACCCTATAGAAGTGGTCTTGCAATTTTTATAAATGTTGCCAGGTCAAGCCTACCTCTTTATTATTTTTTTTTAAATTGATATCTAAAATATAGACATATTTAAAATATGAAGTATACATTTCATATTTCCCAAAAATGTCTGAATAAATGAAGTTATCTTCTTTATTTAAATATTTTTTTGTACATCTATGGTGTTTTAACTGGGACAAATTGATGTACTTGTAATCACACCCACCCCAGAGCTGCCAACTCAATATATGAAAATGTAACTTACTGGTACTAACAAATTTTAAAGCTTGAAAATTTATTACGGACAAATATATTGATTTTTTGTTTTGTTTGTTTGGTTGTTTTTTTTTTTTTGTAAGATTTATTAAAATATTTTTTTTACAGACTCCTTAAAGTTTTTACGGACAAGCCATTTTTATGTCAAATTTTTACGGTGCTCAGGCCCTTCCCCCCCCCCCCCACCCCCATTTTTCCTCGTTACTAAATACTAAGCTATGACGAATATATCTACACTAATACATGACCTTCCCCCCGCTCCTATCGCTCACACACACTCACGTTTAAAAAAAAAAAAATTAAGATGCGTGACGCCCTATATTATTATTAAATATTATGGCTGGCTTTTTTTTTTATTAGATGAATTTGTTCACATGTTCTAAATTGAAAACACGTGATTTCTCTTAGTAAAAAACAAAAACGTTAAAATAATTTTGTTCTTAACAAATAATAAAACAAAACTATCAAGTCCCTCAAGCTCTTTCCAACCCCCTCTCGCACTCACCCCCCCCCCCCCCTCAAATTAAATTTATAACAATGAAAAAGAGCGGTTTGTTCACGATATTCACGTGTAAAGAACTTATTAGTTTAATGTTAATGCTGTAAGAATAAAATTATCTTAAACTTAAACTGGCTAAACTTACATTTACAGTTATTAGAAAGAAATTAAATTTATACCCAATATTTGTTGTTGTTTTTTTCTTAATTTTAATCTATTAATAATTTGTTAAAATAAAATTGTGAGCGCATAAAAATATTTGGATATTTTCAAGGGGAGCGGATATGGGTCAAATGTGGCTCGAGTGCAAAAATTATGTTTTTCACACGTGATGCTACAATTTAAACCAATCAATAACAAAGAAAATATCACGTGACTGCGGGAGTAAACGCCTCCTCCCACAAACGCCATTTTGCTGATAGAAAGAAATGTCCTGCACACGACACTAATATTAATGTTTTGCACGTGGGTAAAGTTTTCATTACGGTCATTACCGGTAGCAACCTATCAACTTTCGATTTCGTTATCACAGATTTCAGCTATAATGTTAAGAAATTATACGTTTTTAGTATTTAAAAAGAAAATGTGGCCAAGTCATGCCACGCACGTCGACACAAACATATGTTTAATTACTACAATTTTCAATAGTGAAGTTTGCAAATTAAAGTTGCAAATAGTATAACTACAAAGTAAAGTTGATGTACCATCATGAGTCATAATTCATAATCAATTTTATTAATATTATTATTAGGAATTATGACAATTATGACATGATTGTATACAATAAAATTAAAATTCGTAAAAAAATTAAGTTAGTGCAAAAAATACAAAAGTAAAATAATAACATGATTATAAATTAATTTATAATGGCAATGGGCTTACAGTAGTCCATTGAAGTATGATTAGGCCTGCGTCTTATATTTATAATCATTTGATTTATTAGGCCCAATAATCCCACTACAAATAAGTACTCCTTATTTATTTTATTAGTAGGCATACGCTAAGAATCTTAAGAAAAACATGTAGCCGTAGCGTCATGGACTTTCAGTGTTTTTCTTTGTCAACTCAAAATTTAAAAAATGTCAACTCAAAATTAAAAAAAAACAGGATTTTTACTATCTATTGTTCTTGTATCCCACATTTACATGTTATATTTAATAGTAATAGGCCTATCACTATCTCTACCTAGCTTATAACTAGTAAACTAGCTAATAATAGTAATATTATTAATTAAAATTCTCTTTTGAAGACTCAACTAGTAATATTATTAATTAAAATTCTCTTTTGAAGACTCAACTAGTTGTCAACTGAGTAAGGGTTTGTTGGTAGGCATTATTCTACATTATAGTTATTATATATACTTTATAATATAATAATTTTAAAAATAATTTACAATATCAAGTTTTTAAAAAAAATAAGTTGTCAGGCTCGTACCAGAGTTAGGTAGCAGGTAGCTTAGTGACTAGTCTAAGTCTAAGGTCTTTAAGTCTAAGTCTGAGTACTCTAAGTTTGTTTACATTTCTTGGAATATGTTTACACCCTCAGGCCAGTAGTAGACAGTAGTCATTGATAGGAAGGATCATTGAGAATCATAAACAGGTGTACGAGTATGGCCATTGGTATCTTATCTTAGTCTTAAGCTCTCTGGCCTGGCTTATTGACTTCACCTGTTGTGTCTGACTTCCCAATACTATACACTTACACACGCTAGCACAGTTCAAACAGGACAGCTGGATTAACACTAACACATTCATCAGTTAGTGCATTCTAAATGTATGTCACTTGTGATCCATTGGAGACTTTTTATTCTTGAAGTGTATAGAATACTGTATGCTGAGCATTTACAGTTTGAATCTTATTTTAATGTGCTGTTAATCAATAATCATCTAAATTAAAGTAGACAAGTAAATATGTTTAATGTTAAATTTTTCATTTTTTGAAAATATTGAGTAAATAGTCAGATATAAATTAAAATAGGGTATCATGATTAGCTTTTTAAATAACTACAAAATCCAAGTAGGCCTGCTCCTTTTCTATGTCCTATAAAAAGAAAATCAGTTTTCCTAATTTTTTAATAAAATATTAGATTTTTATTTTTTGCAGTCATGAGCTTAGATAAACAATGCTACTGTATTATAAACAAACTTGAAACAAGTATAATTTGTGTAAAATAATGCAAATTATTTGGAAAACACTTTATTATGAGTCTTTATTGTATAAGTAGCAACAAGCCTGCTAATTACTAAAGGATTTTTTTTGCATATTTTGTTTGAAAGCAAAATTAAAAGGTCCCGAAGAATTTAAAAAACCTCATTAGAATTTTGCTAAGTTTAGCCGAATTATTTTTTTTTAGATTTTTGTTTTGTGTAATTTGTAAAGTTTAATATTTCTACACCTTCTTTTTTTTTTTAATCTATATTTAGTATTTAGGTTTTAGTGGATTATAACAAAAAATGCAGAGTGAGCATACCTTGACCATTTTCTTGGTTATACTTGGGCTAGTAAATTTGGTTCAACTAGTTGATGTAACTACATCTAAATCTGATGAGACAACAGGAATTGAATCCTTGAAATCTACACCAGCCCCTAACTGGCATGTCCATGTTCATGAGGTGAGAAAATTCATGGCTTATATGAAACTCTATTTGTAGAGCACTTATTCAGCTAGAGCTAGTTAAAAATTAAGTATAAAGCACAATGATATAGGTTTATGTTTGAATTAAATATTTTTTATTAGTCCAGGTCCACATGTTTAAATAAATGGCCATAACAAGTGCTCACAAGTACAACAGGACCATGATCACAGCTGCCTTTAAATGGGCTTGGGGTATGAACTGGGTGCATCTTTATCAATTGATTGAGGTCCTCCAAGGAACTTGTTTTGTCCTCAAATTCTTTTCCAGATTTCTTATAAATGTTTCATTTAACAATGAAGTTTCACAAAAAAAATTTTAATATTTCATTTGATATCAATATCTTCATACAACAAAAACAGGAAGGAAGCAACAATGTCACCTTTAATGTCACCCTTGATTCTGTCACCTTAGAAGAGAGTTTTTTCTTTACAAAAAAGCTGTTTGCAAAATATGGTGATCAGCAGAATTTGAATCAGAGTGATCTCACCGAGCTGTTACATCATCTGGGACTAGGCCAAACCCATGGTAAGTCAAACCCAAAGCTGTTTCTTACCAAGGAAACATGGTTTCATTCATTTTCTCAATTATAAAATATAGTTCTTAATATTGAGTTTAGTTTTAAATCACTTTTAATTATTCATGACTGTACTCAAAAATTATATTTATCTAGATTCCCCTTTATGAACTTGCTACTTTATTCATCTATATATAGATCATGGCCTTCACAAACGTTCAGTTGAAAATGCTCACATACACTCAGATCATGAAAAGGTATTTACCAGTGTTATGTTATGTTGTTGATATTTAAACCTGATTATATGAATTTGTCTTAAGTGGGCCAGGTGTACTAAGTATTTCAATATATAACTCACTAACTAACACAATGGATTTCTTTTTATAACTTAACACTAAGTGAAATGTACCTCATGAAAGCTTACATTAAATTAAGTACTCTTAAATTTAGGTCAAAGACATAAATTTCTTTCAAATGTTTCCACCCTGAAAGTTTAAAGTTTCACATATTTTTTGCACTGAGCTGTAGGCTCTGCTCAGAGTTATCTATTGTATATTTTGCACATAATTTAAAAAAAAAACATTTTGCACACTTTGACAATTGTAGATGTTGCACACAGTCTGGCAATTTTTTTTATATTTTACATGCAGTTGACTATTGAAGATTTTGCACACAGTGCTTCTGTTGTCCCAGTTTACATTTTTTAAATAGTTATAATTTGACCTCCTTTGTGTGTGTAGGAGCAGATGTTTCTCTATATTTATTATTCATTTAAAAAATTTTTTTTTTTTAAATAGCTTCAAGTGCTTGAGTCAACAAATCAGTGTATTGACATTCAAGCATGTACATTACTAAGAAAAAACTATGAATTGTTAATTATTCAAAAATGAGATGCTGCAAAGGTTTGATTTTAGATGACAGTTTATAAAGTTTGGTTTGGGGGGGGGGGGTTAGAACACAAATCAGCTTTGCCAAAAATTGTGTCACTTCTAGTCTCAAATGATGTACATAGCGATTTGCTAAGGATTATTTTTGAACTCACTCACTTTGGGTTTGGATTAATGGATAGCCTTTGGATCATACAATTGTACATCAATGCTTTTTTTTTTTTTTTAAATTTGAAAATCTTTTTCATTTTGAAAAGAGAAGACTTGTCTGTCTTAGTTGCATGAAATTAGTTGTATCACGCTCATGCAATTTTCCTTCCCTGTATCATCACACATTGCTAAATCAGATGGTTCTTTTAAACTTCTGAATTTTAAACCAATTCATCAAGTGCCTATCAGCCCATGAAATCCTTGAAGCATTTCACTTGGCTTCACAAACTAAACTGACAGCAAATGAGTTCACTTACCTGTGCCCAGCAATAGTCTTTCAGTTGGACTTGGATCTCTGTAAAACTCTTCACGCCCACGAGGACAACACTCATGATGGGATGCCTGGCGCAGTGGACAATGTTGATCTTTCAAAAATATCTTCCAAAGGTAGTTCCCAAACTCATCCTCAAAAACATGATATAAGATAAATATTACAGTTGGACCTGAACAGAGGCGTAGCGTAGAGGGGGGGGGGGTACAGATGTACCCCGGGCGCGAGCTAGTTAGGGGCGCCAAAATGTGCTTTGGTATTATTTTATTGATGAAAATAATGGGTTTGAGAGTTTAAAAAAGGAAAATAGGGTGCTTTAAAATGAATCTTGTCCCCCGGGCGCGACTCTTGTCCCCGGGCGCCAAACACTCTAGCTACGCCGCTGGACCTGAATGATACATCTTTGAATATCTGATTATTTCCCCCCAAAAAAAGAGTGTGGAGATCAATGGTTTAAATAATAAAACAGAGAGACTCTAAGACCAATAATTGCAATGGCTAAATGCATATTAATCTTCCTTGCTAGATTTCCCAATGCTTTTTATAACATCCAATGGCCTAATAATAATAATAATAATAAATGGGTACAACGCTGCTTGAGACCACACTGCTAAACAGAGAGACTGGAAAGCATGGGCATAAACTGAGGCCATTTATTTGTATGAAATTACCACTCCCCAATGCATTGAAGTTTATGGGGTTTGAGATTTAAAAATGCACTTTTTCTAAGTTGCAAGTCTCATGATGGAAAATAATCATTTTGCCCTATACCCACTTTATAACATTAAATTTAGAATAAACACAAGTGTTCACACTTAAAAGAAGTTTAAAGGGTAAAAAGTAATCTATTGTTTAGCAGCATTTGAATTATTCTAATTGGCAAAATTGTGAATTTTTATTATCAATAACTGTTATTCCTGAGGTTTGCATTACAATTACAAACAAACAAAATTCATTGATTTTATTTCATTTTCTTCTTGCAGTTTGGGGGTTCAGCTTTGTTGCTGTCCTTATCATCAGTCTGGTGGGTCTGCTTGGTGTCGCTGTCATCCCAATTATGCAGAAAGTTTTCTACAACCACTTGCTTCAGTTCCTGGTGGCCTTGGCCATAGGAGCTTTGTCTGGGGATGCTTTGCTGCACCTGTTGCCTCATGTAGGTGTATAAATTAGACCCTGTTCACCTCATGTAGGTGGATAAATTAGACACCATTCACCTGAAAGATGGATAAATTAGACACTTTTCTCCTCATGTAGATGGATAAATGTGACACCATTCACCTGATATATTGGATAAATTAGACATTTTTCAACTTAAGTAAGTGGATAATTTATAAATTTTTCTCATGTAAGTGGATACGTTAGGCATTTTTCACCCACAAGGGGGGTATATTTGTGACTATTCGCTTGGTATTGGGAATGTTATATTTTTATAGAGTTTCATCCATTTTTTTTTCTTCAAATTTTATTTTCTTATATAATTTTCAACTAACTATCAAATTCAATTAGTTTTTTAGTTTGCAAAATGAATATTTTTCTTTGTGTCTGAAACTTTGAAACCAGATCTCAGTGTAGTTATACTGATATAATTGCTCAGTGTAGTTGAATATTGTCATCAGATCTCCATGTGATTCCATATCCTCCACCCTCAGGCTATAATTGGATCATCAACTCACAAACATGATCACAATGCTGAGATGACTGAGGAACATGACCATTCAGCTGCTGCATGGAAAGGTTTGATGGCCCTCGGAGGTATTTTGTTCTTCTTTGTCACTGAGAGACTGCTGACAATTATCACAGTGATTAAACGAAACAGGAATTCCAAGGTGAGTTGGGTCATGGCCTTTCTTTTCTTGGGTCATCTGTTGGATTTTTATTGCTATTTATCTAAAATTAGAGTGAACAGATTTCCAGTTTGTTCCTGCTAACCTGGGTCCCAGGTTGAAATTTAGGATTGATTGAAATACACTCAATGTAATGTTTAACACTTGGTCTAACAATAAAGAACTCTGACACGCTGTCCAGTTGCCTTCAACCACACAAATATAACATAGCCTATAAAGTCCAAATGAAAGAATAGCTGCACTGAAAAGAAACATGCTTATCGTTAAAATCTTATCATGACTTACCACTTCCACTCTCGAAATCAAAACCACACACTGCCCTAAATCCACATCTCCCAGCATAAAAATTATAAACCTCCAAACTTATGACCACCACAAAATATTCCAAACACAAACCAAAATATGCTCACAAAAAGAATCCCAATAAAATTCCCAAAACAAGTTACAACTGCTTTTGTCCTAGGTAATTTAACAAGCTGTTGCAGCCTTTTTAAAGTTGGGGTTAATTTTAATTTTTTTTTTTAGAGTTAAGTCCAAAATAAAAAAGTATTATTTTAATCTCATTACAGCGACAAAACAAGAAGAAAAGATGTCAAAAATTCTGTGATATAGAATCCAACAAAACTTCAGTGGGTGCTAAACTTAGTCACAGACAGACAAGCGAGGATGGGTGTGACCGTACGGTCATGCTGGTCCACCCCAATAAAGGTAAGGATTTCCCCATGGTCTGGGGCAGTTATTTCGTGTTTATGTTTTGAGCATGTTGCCAATGTTGGTATTTTATTGTTCATGTCATTTCTGAGACTATAGTTTGATATGGGGGGGGGTGAGGGGGGGTGCACTTTTCATAACTCATAAACTCAGTAGCGTCACAACTGTAATTTATTTATTTCTCGCGCCTTTTTTAGAAAAAATGTCATTTCCTAAATTTAAACTGCGCAAAATGTTAGCTAACTCAAAGTGTTAAGCTTTCTATTAATTCTATTCAATTAGCATTATCCGCAAAGTTTGTATGAAACAATGCACTCCACATTTTAGTATCCCCTATGGGGGACTTATGAAATTATTTAAATCATCTGACTCATGCTAGTTAATGTAAGGTGTGAAATCTTGAACTGTGAGATTGTTGCTTGCACACTGTATTCAGGGATTGGTCAGTTGATATTAATTTTGATGGTTTTAACAATTATACTTTATTATTTTTTAAAAATCAAATTTATTTGTTGAGGCCTTAAATTTACAAAGAATTAATAATGGTGTTCTGGTTTCTATGCATGCACATACGATGTTGATGTTCACCTTCTGGTTTGCACGATTGCCTCTTAGCATTTTTAGATTGTAGTCAAGCTATGTAGTAACTAGCCTGCCATATGTCAATGTTCACATTCTGGCTTGCATGATCGCTTTGTAGCTCTGTGTTATTGTCACTTGTTGTAGTAACTATCCTGTCATATGCTAACCACATGTAATTCTAGATGAAGCCACTGGAGAATCTGCCAATGGTATGATCTTTTATTTTTTTGCCTCACCTTGACCTACCCCCCTTGTACCTTAAAGCTTTATATTATAAGCCTCTTCCATCAAATGTTACACTGTTCACCTTTTATGGATGTATCTAGTTAACACTATTCAAAGTCTACTGTTAAAAAGGACCAGTTGGTTTTTAATGAATCAAATGGGAAATATGATAGTCATTTTAGCTCATTATAATTCCATGAGTCTTAAAATAGTCATTTTGGCTCATTATAATTCCATGAGTCTTAAAAGACCAATTGATGGTCAGTCAGTTCACTATAATTCCACTAGGAGCAATTGTACATTGAGATGAGTCAGAAAGTAAATGTACCACTGCAGAGATTGAGCAGTCATTGTACGGATCTAGAGCAGGGATGGCGCGCCACATAATTGTTGCGGCCCGCAGATGCCTGATTAATCACAAATAAGCATTTACAAATATTGATTTGTAATAGAACCAATTTTATCGACAAATAATGGCAAAAAAAATTTCTCAGCTGATCTTGACACCAAAACATGGCCACTAAACAAAGCAAACATTCCGAAGCATAAACTGAACAAATAAACTGAACAAATAAACATGGCACAAATGATAAATAATAAAAATGTTTCAGACTTGGGTCATTTTGTGCCACTTAATAGCTGAATAAACAAAATATTGTCAGTGCACGTCTAGAGTATAAGAAGAATCTCCATGGAAAAAATTAACTTCATATGGCTTGTTCCTCATCAGACATCATGATCAGTGAGTGTGAGTGATATTTGGATTATATATATATAAGAGAGAGATAGAGAGAGATTAGGTGTAAGGTCATGTGGCCCGCTAAAAGGTTTACTTGCTATCAAAGTGACCCCTGAAGCCTTTTGGGTTGGCCACCCCTGATCTAAAATAAGGCTTTGTTTTTAATAAGTATTTCTGTTCTAGCTATCTCCAGGCTGGTCATTGCTTTACAGCAGTGGTCTTCAAAGTGGGTTTGCACATAAACCTGAGATGGAGTGGTTCTAAGTTTTTTGTTTTGTATTCAATAATAAATATGATGGATACTAATTATAAGAGTGTCGGACTGCGGTAAAGCTTTCAAGTAGATCAATGTGACACAAACAGTTTGTGTTAATAAAACTATCTAGGTTCCGCTTTAATAATGGTGACACAGAATACAACTGCAAACGTTTGGCAAATGCATTCATCAGCAATGTTTGTTTTTTTCTGTTCGGTTTTTAAATTTTACTTCCACCCACTTTCTTTCTGTCCTTCTCAGCTTTGTTTTAAGGGACTTTTGCCCAGTCTTATTATTTTCTTTCATTTTTAAGAAGGATACATATATATATATATATTATGTCAATTTAATTTATACTTATAATTTATATGAATGTTTTTTGTACTGATGAATGCATTTGCAGAAATGTTTGCAATTGTATTCTGTGTAACCATTATTAAAGCGTAACCTATGTTTTTTTTTTTATTTTACACAAATTGTTTGTGTCTCATGAATATTTTGCACATGATTATTTTTTAAAAATTTTTTAAAAAAATGGAATTGATAGATTTTTTTGGAGGAGTATTTTTGTAGTCCATTGAGAAAACTTTGAGGACCACTACGCAACACTTTAATCCAAGCCTTACACCATTCATAATATTTTACCTTCCATCATATCCCAGCTGCTAACTGATAATCCTTACGTTTTTAACTATTTGATATAAATTAACGACTCATAGCTCTACAAAAATACATTGGAATATTCATTACCCTGAATTAATGATTCTCAGAATAGTATTCAGTAACTATCACATTTAACAGACCTTAACATATTTGTAAATAATGTAATAAATTTCACTATTTTTTAGTTCTATCCTTTATGAAATATTAATTGGAATGCACATCTGTTACATCTACCTTTGCTTGGTTATGTTTATGTTTTATGCATATTGTCTCTTTAAAACTGTACTCATATGACTGAATAAATTGTATATTCATTTATATTGTTAACTTAAAAAGAATAACTATTACAATATTCAAAAAGGTTTATTTTTAGCCTTTATTATAGACCTGGCATTTACTGTCCCACTACAGCTTGTTACCAGATCATGCTGTGAAAGTACAAAATTATTGTTGAAGTACTTCTCCCTCACTGTCTTTTCATGAGTGCACACATGACAGTTTGCTGTCATACCTTAACATCTTTCATATCAGAGCACTCGGTACTTTACGGAAAGTTAGATTATTTTTCATGAGTTGGATAAAAAGCTGAAAGTATCTGGCCGTTACCACCACACAAAGCTTGGTTTGGAAAGATCTTCTTTCCATCTTTCCTTGTGTAAATGATTAGTAAATCAGTATTCTTTTGGTCCCTATTAAATTATATTGTGTCTCATGGTAACCCACCACCATCTTCAACGTTTAGAAGACAATTATAAAAATGTGTTTAGCCTTCACAATATAGCATTAAGCTTCACATTTACTCATCTGGAAACTAAAATAATAAAATTTTGAATATTTTAAAAATAAAAACAACTAATGACATTTAATTCAGAACATGTTTTTTCCCCACTGTTTAAACTGAATTAACAGCATGGTCAGTCATTTTCTATAATTTGACTTTCAGCACTGAAGAGCTATGCAGACGCAGCTCATGAAGAGTTCCTGCACCAATGTGATGATGAAATCACACAGAAAACCAAGACCAAGCAATTGTCAGAGAAAGAGGCAGAGATGGAACTAATGGAAGTCTCAAGGGCTACTGACCAAAATGGTGTCAGCTTTGTCCATTCTGGTGGTCACTCTCACGGCCATGGTCATGCGCATGGTGTCCCCACTTCAGTAGCAGCTGTTGCTTGGATGGTCATACTAGGTAGGTGATTGTGCATTTCTTTTCTCTTAATATCTAATATTAAGAAATGTTATTGAGTAGGAAATTGATAAACTTGAGAGAGATAGGGTGCTGTTACCCCTGCAAACATGAAAATCTTCATTTTGTCATGTCTGTATCAGTTCCCAGCCATAGCCTTTTTTTATATCCACTTTATATTATAGCTAGGTCAAGATAGGGATGGAATAGACTGAAGCATTTTTCACTTTTTATAATTATTTTTTTAAAGTCTAAAGATAGATAATAATTTTTTGTATCACAATTACCGTAATTTACGAACTTTAAGACGATACGGACTATAAGACGCACCTTAATTTTTAAGCAATTTTTTTTTTGTAAATAACATTTTTACCATTTATATTAATTTCGAGGATAAGACGCACCTGAATTTTGGAGGAAATTTTTCTAAGAAAAAAGTGCGTCTTATAGTCCGTAAAATAGGGTAACGTCTCTTGAAGCTTTGTTTACATCCATATTTTTGTTTCCCCCTTCTCCAGGGGATGGCATCCACAACTTTAGCGATGGCCTGGCCATCGGTGCTGCCTTCGCCAACAGTATAACAGGAGGTTTAAGCACATCCGTGGCTGTGTTCTGTCATGAGCTGCCCCATGAAATAGGTCAGTGGTCCTCGCTTTGTTTTGCCTGGATTTATTTGTACTTAATTTTTGTCTCTCTGTTAGTAAGTAAAAGTGATGAAAAAAAAAAAATCCTTGTTTGTTAGCATTAAAGAAAGCTATTGATTTATTTCTCAAATAAATCTGAAGACAATGGACCAGTGGTTATTTCTGCGACAGACCATGACCATATGAGTTTAAAATGTATTCTAATTTCTCCAGGCGATTTTGCTGTGTTGCTCCGTGCAGGGATGACTGTTAAACAAGCAGTTCTCTACAACTGTTTGTCCTCGTTGCTTTGCCTAGTTGGCATGTTGATAGGTGTAGCCATCGGCAATATATCATCAGCCTCCTTATGGATATTTGCTACTGTAGGGGGGATGTTCCTGTACATTGCCTTAGTGGACATGGTCAGTATTCCCCTATTATCTGTAGATGCAGTGGGGATGGTTAGTGTTTACCTATTATCTGTAGATTCAGTGGGGATGGTCAGTGTTTACATTTTAACTCTAGATTCAGTGGGGATGGTCAGTGTTTACATTTTAACTGTAGTATAGATAAATGCCATGAAGTATAATAATCTCAATGTATGGGCATTTTCTAAATTCTAACTAATCTTATAAAGCCCATGTATCAACAGTTTATCAGTTCTAACGAATGCTGTATTTTTTTAACAGTTGCCCGAAATGAGTTCAGTTGACCCTAAGAAGGGAGAGAATCCATTCCTACATTTATTTCTTCAAGTTGTTGGCATCTTGCTTGGATCTGGAATTATGCTGCTTATCGCCCTGTATGAACATGACATCAAAAAGTCCTTTGGCTAAGCTGATTGAAAGTATGTCCTGTGTCTTATCGGTACACAGAAATCCTAGAAGGATAGCATTTATTTTTGTCTTTCTTTTGATCTTTGTTAATTTCATGATAAAATCTCAGTTTCTTAAGTACATTCACATGCAAACAGCACTGAAATGTCTTTACAGTGCAGCCGCTAGCCATTTTAATTCTGATTTATACATCAATTAGAAGATTATAAAATATTAGTAATTTTCTCTTTAAAAATATTAAAATGTATAAAAATAAAAAAACTGACACCTCATATACTTGTTAAAAAGCCTGTTTGTTCATAAGCCAACCCCCTTAGTTTTAACCGGTAACAGCCCTTAAGTATGTCATCTGAAGCCATAAAATAATATGTCAGTGGAAACAATAAAGTACCATAGAAAATAATTATTTTTTTAAAAATCCAAACTTTTGAAAGTAATTATTATGCAAGTAAAAAGACATAAAAACTAATCAGCATGCCATAGTATGGAAAACACAGATGCTCTCTTTGTTTGTCTAACTGTATATATATATATATATATATGGTAACCATACTGTACATTCCAAAATTATGACCTCTGCAATCTAAAATGGCAATTTCATTGTTTAGGGGACGTACTTTGATAATCTCTATGCCTAGCCAAATATCAGCAGTAGCTAAATGTCTGACCCAACTATGCACATTTAGCTTTTTGTTGACGGCTGTCAATCCCTTTAATTTGGCTTATGAACAAGAACATGCAGTAATTGTGTTTTTGAAACCAATATACAAATCTTTCTTTGAGGGGAAAGGGTTGTTTGAGGTGGTAAGGTTAGTGTTTTAAGTTCAAAACTTAAACTTCTTCCAGGTATTTACAAAAGTATTTAGAACTATTTGAGTGTTATTAATCTAAAAGTTTTTTCTTTCTTTAACGCAGAGAGTACCTCATGTGTTTTATTAATGCTATTACATTACCCATTTCACCATTCAGGCTGTTAATCAACTTTACAAAGCCATTGACATAAATCTGGTTATTAGGATAAACAAAGATGTACATATTATGGCAGTCATTTAAAATGTAATGAGTTAATTGTGGGGGCCGCACGTTTGGCATTGGAACAGAGTTTAGTGAGTTAATTTGGTGGGTGCAGATGTTTCGCATTGGAAATAGTGGGGGGGGGGGGGATGTTTACCTTATTTCTAAAATATCTTTCTTCACAATCTAACCAGTAAATTGTGTGCCTACAATCTACTATTTCTCATATACATGTACTGGTTAAATTGTTTAAGATATTCATGCTGCCATGCACAAAGTTTCTCATACCCAACACATGTGTAAATATGTTATTTTTGCCTGCTGATGTGTTCAAAACTGTGTCTTCTCACAACCCAATAGTGTACCGGCATTTAATTTTGTAACATGGGAGACAACATTTTGTCATGGGGAGACAATCAAGGTTTCTAATAGCATTTTAGTCAATAAATTCTCACATTAGATACTTGATATTCCCAACATTGATAAAACTATTTTTAACAATGGTTATATATTTAAAGTAAAATTAATAATATTATTAACCACTAATTCGTTGATCTAAGTTTATAATATCACTGCCTGGAATTGGAGATGAATTAGGCAGCAATGAATTCCTGAAAGTTAATTTATCTTTCTATAGCAAATTTTCACTGTCATTAATATGTTTGAATAATGATTCTCAAGCCGTTCAACAGTTTAGCCAACTCTCTCCTCAGTTTTTTTTTAAATCTGAAAAAAAATAAAATAAAATAACTGGATATAGTGTGAGGACCTCCTTTAAAGATCTGGTGTATTGACCTCCTTTATAGGTACGGTTCAGTGAACCCCAGTTCGAGAGACAAGTAGAGAAACTTAAGGAGACTGAAGAAATAATATGTAGAGTTCTGTTTATATCTTCAAGTGTAATGCTTGCTTATTTTTGTGAGATCATATTCTTCCATTATAGCACGTGGGGTGCATAAGCCTCCATACTTGATGATCTGGTTGCTTGTAATTGTTTAAACGGTGTGACTTACGTATTTGTCTTGAAGTAGTTTACATGTAAGGTATGGTTTAAAAAGTGTCTGCAAATTGTCTTGACTCTCACTCTTTAGCCCTGGGAGTCTACAAAGGTCTGGATTTGACATTGATGAAATATCCAGTTAATACCGTGTAACATCACCAGCCATCAAAGTTATAAAACTGCCCCTACTTCTTGGAGCTCCTAAGGTCAATGCTGACTATGATAGTTTTGTGTGAATGTGATGTTAACTATTATAGCTTTGTGTGAATGTGATGTTAACTATGAAAGCTTTACGTGACTGTAATGCTAATTATGATAGGTCTGTGAAAATGCGGTATTAACTATGATAGGTTTGTGTGAATGTGATGCTAACTATGATAGGTTTGTGTGAATGTGATCTTAACTATGATACATTTATGATAGTTTTACGTGAACATGATGCTTACTATGATAATTTTACATGAATGGGATGTTACGTATGATAGGTTTGTATGTGAGAATACAATGGATGATGGTATCATGTTGACGGGCTTTGCTGTATTTGTTACACTGTCACTGCTGCATTCATTAGACTATGTATAATTGTATCACGATATTTAATTATTTCAAATTAAACTTTTACTTTGATTTGTATTCAAATATAAATAAATATAGATGCCAGCCAGGCTAAGTAGTGTTTGAAGTCACGTGTATTGAGACCAGGATAGTTGGTGAGACCAACCGGGAGAGTTGGTAGATTATTGAAGGGATTAGTAATTTCAATCTTGATATACTTTAAACTTCATTTATTATATTGAAAAATTATTATTTTTGTACTTGGTCAATGTAATTTTTACTTGATTTAGTGGTCAATTTATTTAGTAAATAATTATACAGCAGTTTTTTTCAGGCCTTCATTTGGTGAGAATTGCATTTATGATATTATGTTACTTTTTTAAAATTATCAAATTAAAAAATATACTATCTGTACTTATGTAGATAATTTGGACAAGGAAAAGCTTTAAACTTCATACTTAATTTTGTGTTCAAACTTTTATTTTTCTGATTTTTAGTGTTGTTTTTTTTCCATTTGTATGCATTGACAAGGATTGGCTAAAAGGGAGGTTAGTTAGGCGGGAGCAGGTTAGTTAGGCGGGAACAGGTTAGTTAGGCGGGAGCAGGTTAGTTAGGCGGGAGCAGGTTAGTTAGGCGGGAGCAGGTTAGTTAGGCGGGAGCAGGTTAGTTAGGCGGGAGCACTGGTTCAATTCATCACCTTTACAACAAATAACTGATCACAGTGCACATTTAAAGATATAGAAAACCAAATGTTGATCATAGACGCCTTTGAGAATAAGTAGTCCATCGAAAGGTTTCTATTTACATTGCGTTGTGGACATGCTGTTTTTGTTGGTTGTACGTATATATAATAAAAAGCCCACTCGTTCTTCTTCCCTGTTGGTCAACTAAGAAATTTAATGAACAACAGTGTAATTTGTGTTGGCCATCTGTCCACATAACTGGGCTTGGAAATATTAGCACAGGGCAAGGTCCTGAGCATGAAAGATTCAGCCAATGTCCTTTCCACTCTACATTCACCTACTAAATCTTTGTTACATCTTAATTCAACTGCCGCTAGGTCAGATGGCCACTTCTTGCTGCTAGTTAAGATGGCACTTCTTGCTGCTATTTCAGATGGTACTTACTGCGGCTAGTTCAGATGGTACTTACTGCGGCTAGTTCAGATGGCACTTCTTGCGGCTAGTTCAGATGGCACTTACTGCTGCTAGTTCAGATGGTACTTACTGCTGCTAGTTCAGATGGCACTTACTGCTGCTAGGTCAGATGGTACTTATTGCAGCTAGTTAAAATAGTTTTCTTTTCTTTAGTCCAACTCCTTTCAGTCTGTAAATTGATGGAGGCGAGCTGAAGACTTCTTTTAGTTTAGTTGGATCTGTCTGACCTCACACATGTCATGAATCACTCACACATGTCATGAATCACTCACACATGTCATGAATCACTCACACATGTCATAAATCAGAGTAATGAAATTGTTAGATCTCATAGTTTGTATCATATCAGTGATCACCATAACATTTTAGCGTTTTTGTTAGGCTTATTAAATCTTATAAGAGTAATTCCCCCAAACATTTTCATAATTCAAAGATTGGGGAGGGGTTAGGGGCAAAGCTTTGTTACTTTCATTTTTTTGAGAATCCTAGTCAAAAAGCTCCACAGTTTACATGACAAAAAAAAAAGCATATTCTTTGTACATATGTAAATAAAATTTGAATTTCTCGGAAAAAGGGGGGGGGGGGGCGCTAATCTTTTTGCCTAAGAACCCTGCACAAGAAGAAATGTGTAAATTATGGGTATGGCAATGTCATTTGGATATCATTGGTTGAGGTTTATTTCTCGAGAATGTCATGGATGTCAAGATTGTGTGAATGTCATGAGTTAACAATGAGTCATGTTACCAGCTGTTGTTCACCTGTGCATGTCATATTACTTGTGTTGACAGAATTCATTCTTGAACTGTTTTACTTGGTTCGAGAGCATCAAAGGATTTGTTATGTTGTTGTATTTTTAACATGGAAAGCAACAGAGGCTACAGCTTGTTGAAGAGTGGAAATGGCTGCCACTGGCAATTGCTTCTAGTTAATATATGTCTGTCTACGCTTATGGATTGTCACACTATTTATGAAAGAGCCCTTTCAGGAATGTATTGGATTGATTAGTTCCTGACACTCTGTCTGCGCTCGTAAGATATGATAGGAAGGGGCACGATCAATGTTGACGTGTGTACCCATGGCAACAGCCTATGATGCATTTTCATTGTTCCATCAGAGCTTAGTTAAAAATGGCATTTTGATTTATCATAATCATATTTCCAGGACTCGAGTCCCTTGGCATTCCTAATCTATTTTAATGGCACTCGCCAGAAACAAGGTAGTGGCAGGATATGTATCATATTCGTATTTATATCAATTGAATGACGGCCATCAATGGTTAAGCACGTTAGCTCATTTTTTATTGTATCATTAATCGAAGTTGCTATTCAGACCCGGGTACCAAAAGTGAGAGGTTTGGATTATTAAAAAAATATTATTGTTTGGTTGGTAAGACAAAATTTGGTATCAAATGAAATATAATTGAAGGGACCATATGTTTGTAAACTTCTTTAGTTTAACTAGAATAAAATACCACAAATGACATCTGAATAGCATCTAGTCTAAAGGGACCCGGGTCTGAATAACGGCAGCCATCATTAATACAGTTTGCTGTGAAAGTGTTTGCTTGCATTGTGGCTTTGGTGTCAGGCAATTTCTTCAGGTTTTTAACATACCGTATTTATCGGCGTATAACACGCACTTTTTCTTCCTGAAAATAGGGTGCAAATGATGTATGCGTGTTATACGCCGATATAATGTTAAGTTTTTTTCCTAAAATTTCCTTTTTAAAATGAGGTGCGTGTTATATGCCGGTGCGTGTTATACGCCGATAAATACGGTACTTTTGACATTTCTCTCATTTGCAGGTGTTAGGGTAGGTTTTTTTTTCAAATTGTCTTATTTTATTTTGGTTTACAGAGTATTATAATTATAATATAGTTAAATACAAATAACTTGTATAGATCTTGGGCCATGAGATCTTTTTTTTTTAAAATTGTTTTTAACATTTTTTCAAACATTTTAGCTATCTAAATAATTAATCTAATGGTGGGTGTATTTTTTTTAAAATTATATCTCATCTTAATTTTTGTTCTCTGCTTCATCTAAATATATTAAATGTTTGTTATATAGAAATGACATTTGATTAGGAATGCTGTAGAGGGAAGGAGCTGTATATTGTTAAAGTATTTGAAATGTCATAAGAAACGATCTATCCAGTTAGTGAAGAATTGGTTTTCCATTCCACTGAGCTGACATGTTCTAAGAACCAGCTCCCTTAAAATGTATAACAATAAGTGGTAAAAAAAAAAATGCTTGGTGGGACAGTCTAGACACGACCCGACCCCCCCCCCCCCAGCCTATGATACCATGTGTAATCTTTTTATTAGACCAATGACATATCTTATAGCTACATATCTCTTATAGCGACATATCTTATAGCGGTGCCAAATAATTCTATGGTGCTGCAGAAATTCCTTAAATTAACACCAACACTCGATACAATTTAGAATTTGAAGAAATCACTTTCACTTTCTTTTTTAAAATCCCGTAATAATAGTGCATTTTTTTCTTTTTGTAATCAACACATCTCTAGTAGGCTGGGACACTGAGTGATCAGTGGTCTAGCACAACACAGGTGTGTGGGTTGTCACCTGATCAGTGGTCTAGCACAACACAGACGTGTGTGGGCTGTCACCTGATAAGATTCTAAAACTTGTTACTGAGTTGATTGAGCCTGTAGCTGTTGCTATCCTTTTTGAGCCCGTATTTTATGTTAATTGAACCAACTCCTGATTCCTGTGCTCATTGAGTAACCCAACATATCCTATGTGAGGAAATGCACCTCGCATACATTAGAGGAAAAAAATATATTTCTTCTGAATTGTTTTCATGCTACTGTTATTTTATATTTTAAATGTATGTTTAATATTAATACAATTAATGGACTAAACGATAATAAATTATTTCCTTAAAATTCTGTTTTTGTTAATAAGTTGTGAGAAATGGTTGCGTTTGTGTTTTGTTGGTTTTTAAGTAGGGAAAAAATGGCATTGTACAAGTATGAGGGACAGCCATAACAAATGAAGTTGCTGTTCAAAGCCAGTGAATTGTTTTTGACGTTAGCCTACCATATACTTTAACATAGCACTCCAGCCATAGTGTCATGTTAACAGCATTCATCGGCTCTTTGTTCACGCGGAATTTCTCAAGAGTTAGTCCTGAAAACGAGGAGATCTAAACAAATGCCATTGGCTAATTAACATATAGCCTAAATGCCACTGGCTGGTTAACAGAGCATATGTGTCACTGGCTAATTAACATAGAGCTTATTCATATTTCTAATAGCGTTAGATGACGTCTGCTACGTATGACTGGATTATTTACATATAAGGGCGCCGAGAAACGTGGACGTGAAATTCGTCACATTACAATGTCAATGTTTCACACGTGACATGTTGAACAAATCCAAATGTCACAACGCTCAATAAACAGTTTACGTACAACTAGTCAATGTCAACAGGTGATTCCACTGGGTAAAAAATCATAAAATAACCTTGCAATATCCCCTTTCAATATAACTGGCAAATTCACTTTGATAAATTAGCAAAGTAATAGTATTGATTTGAAAAAGCTATTCCGAAGGGTGTGGCTCTATACGTAGTATTTTCTTTTGAATTACGCCCCTGAACAATGAAATCTCCAATCACGCCTCTGAGCAATGAAATTTCCAATTACTCTCCTGAGCAATGAAATTTCCAATTACTCTCCTGAACAATGAAATTTCCAATTACGCCCCTGAACAATGAAATCTCCAATTACGCCCTTGAACAATGAAATCTCCAATTACGCTCCTGAACAATGAAATCTCCAATTACGCTCCTGAAAAATGAAATCTCCAATTACGCTCCTGAGCAATGAAATTTCCAATTACGCCCCTGAACAATGAAATCTCCAATTACGCCCCTGAACAATGAAATCTCCAATTACGCTCCTGAACAATGAAATCTCCAATTACGCTCCTGAAAAATGAAATCTCCAATTATGCCCCTGAGCAATGAAATTTCCAATTACTCTCCTGAACAATGAAATTTCCAATTACGCCCCTGAACAATGAAATCTCCAATTACGCTCCTGAACAATGAAATCTCCAATTACGCTCCTGAACAATGAAATCTCCAATTACGCTCCTGAAAAATGAAATCTCCAATTATGCCCCTGAGCAATGAAATTTCCAATTTATTATTATGAAACATTCTCGAAAAAGACAAAATATCGAACGGTTCAAAATAGTGGTACTCAAAGTGTTTAGTCTCTTTAAACATTATTTTGTCTTCTTTGACCCTATTTTTCTACTTAGCATTTGATGAAAGCTACAGCATAGATAAAATGATTTGGCTTAAGGTTATCAATTACCAAGTGGCATACAAAGAGTGGCTATTCACTGATGAAAAAAATCTGCAAGTGATTACATATTCTAAGTTGCACAAATGCCAGGATGTTTAGCAAGCTGTTGCCTGGGAGTCGAGTTGCATTTTGATAACTGTTTTTTTTAAAATATGGATGATATTGATAAGAACAAACACAGACAGGTGGCGAGAAAGGAGGGGGGGGGCCTCCAGGGGTGACAAATTAAAGAGGATTCCATCGGTATTCTATCAAGTAATACGACATTCTATCAAGTCATGCGACATTCTATCAAGTCAAACGACATTCTATCAAGTCATGCGACATTCTATCAAGTCATGCGACATTCTATCAAGTCAAACGACATTCTATCAATTCATACGACATTCTATCAAGTCATGCGACATTCTATCAAGTCATGTGACATTCTATCAAGTCATGCGACAACCTATAAAGTCATACGGCCTCCCGTCAACAAGTGTAGTCTCAAAATCGCACAGGGAACTTTGAGTCTCCATTTGGACATGATACCTCGAGTCTCCATATTGGACATGACACTTTGCGTCTCAATATTGGACATGATACTTTAAGTCTCCACATTGGACATGATACTTTGAGTCTCCATATTGGACATAATACTTTGAGTCTCCGTATTGGTCATGACACTTTGAGTCTCAGTATTGGACATGATACTTTGAGTCTCCATATTGGACATGATACTTTGAGTCTTAGTATTGGACATGACACTTTGAGTCTCCATATTGGACATGATACTTTGAGTCTTAGTATTGGACATGACACTTTGAGTCTCCATATTGTACATGATACTTTGAGGCTTAGTATTGGACATGACACTTTGAGTCTCCATATTGGACATGACACTTTGAGTCTCCATATTGGACATGACACTTTGAGTCTCCATATTGGACATGACACTTTGAGTCTCCATATTGGACATGATACTTTGAGTCTCAGTATTGGACATGATACTTTGAGTCTCCGTATTGGACATGACACTTTGAGTCTCCGTATTGGACATGACACTTTGAGTCTCCATATTGTACATGATACTTTGAGTCTCAGTATTGAACATGATACTTTGAGTCTCCATATTGGACATGACACTTTGAGCCTCCATATTGGACATGACACTTTGAGTCTGCATATTGGACATGATACTTTGAGTCTCTATATTGGACATGATACTTTGAGTCTCCATATTGGACATGATACTTTGAGTCTCCATATTGGACATGACACTTTGAGCCTCCATATTGGACATGACACTTTGAGTCTGCATATTGGACATGATACTTTGAGTCTCCATATTGGACATGATACTTTGATTCTCCATATTGGACATGACACTTTGAGTCTCCATATTGGACATGACACTTTTAGTCTGCATATTGGACATGATACTTTGAGTCCCAGTAGTGCACTGCGAACTTTGAGTTTCAATATTTCACAGGGAAATTTTAGTCTTCATATTGCACAAGGAACTTTAAGTCTATCAATTGCACAGCGAACTTTGAGTTTCAAATATTGCACAGAGAAATTTAAGTCTTCCTATTGCACAAGGAACTTTAAGTCTCAAAATTGCACAGCGAACTTTGAGTTTCAAAATTTCACAGGGAAATTTTAGTCTTCATATTGCACAAGGAACTTTGAGTCTCAGTTTTGCACAGGGAACTTTGAGTCTCCATATTGCCAATGGAACTAGATTGGAACGAGTCGGTCCATATCTAATACCTTTAAGATTCACTGAACTAAACGCATAATGCACGCGCATTAAAAACTGTGTAATTCTACCTTGCATTTATTCAATCAGCATTCATTTAAAGCTTTAGGCATTCAGCTATGTTAAATATATATTAACATTATAATAAATCCATTAATGCCTCATGCAACGTAATCTGCATACACTTTGTTATTGGAAGGTGAACTTGGCAAACATGGAGATTCCCATATCGTATCAAATGCTGCGGGTCAGGGGGAATAACTTGTTATACATGGCAACGAAATAACGTGTCCTATATAACAGCAGATGTCCCACAAGTAAACAAGAGTTTTTATTTTAGTCATGTCATGTTGCCATGGTTACGGCTGTCACGTGTCCGACCTGTAAAAATCTTGGTTTGAGTTTTTTAAAAAAAAATAGCACCTTTACTATTTAATTTCCGCACGTGATCAGTAAGACAAGCTTTCCAAGGTTTGTGACTGACATCCGCATCTTCCCAAGGTTTGTGCCTTACGGTCAGATAAGGTTTGTGTCTTATGGTCAGATGAGGTTTGCGTCTTATTGTCAGGTAATTTTGCGTCTTATGGTCAGAAAAGGTTTGTGTCTTATGGTCAGATAAGGTATGTTTCTTATGGTCACATAAGGTTTGTGTCTTATGGTCAGATAAGGTTTGTGTCTTACGTTCAGATAAGGTTTGTGTCGTATGGTCAGATAATGTCAAGCTTTACGTGTTACGTTGAGTAAAGGTGTGTCACGGCGAACTGAGTTTTCATGCTGGTTGCTATTGTAATTATTACTATTACTAAACCCTGTCTGTGATCTTTCCAGTTCCTCTGGTACAATAGTCAAGCATTTCTCTTTAATAATATGTCACCAGCTATAAAACGTCTTTCGTGTTTTCCTCAAACATGTTATTTATCTTTGAAATCATATCTCTTGTACTTAGATAAAAAAAATGCGCCAATAACTGACAAGTCACAGTGGTTCATGAACATGCAATCTGAAATGGAAACCTAATTCTACCAAGGCCTATTTATACCTTTCCAAGAAACGAACAATCGACAAGTGCATTTAGCTAAAGCAAATGGTAGACAGTTCCATTTTAGTTGGTCGACTTCTTTTGAGCTGGCAACTCCCCAAAGCTATGGTTTTCTGGTGTAACTGGTCGAGCTGGCAACTCCTCATTGTTATGGTGTTCAGGTGTAACTGGTCGAGCTGGCAACTCCCCATAGCTATAATATGGTTTTCTGGTGTAACTGGTCGAGCTGGCAACTCCTCATTGTTATGGTGTTCAGGTGTAACTGGTCGAGCTGGCAACTCCTCATTGTTATGGTGTTCAGGTGTAACTGGTCGTGCTGGCAACTCCTCATTGTTATGGTGTTCAGGTGTAACTGGTCGTGCTGGCAACTCCTCATTGTTATGGTGTTCAGGTGTAACTGGTCGAGCTGGCAACTCCTCATTGTTATGGTGTTCAGGTGTAACTGGTCGAGCTGGCAACTCCTCATTGTTATGGTGTTCAGGTGTAACTGGTCGTGCTGGCAACTCATCATTGTTATGGTGTTCAGGTGTAACTGGTTGAGCTGGCAACTCCCCATAGCTATGGTTTTCTGGTGTAACTGGTCGAGCTGGCAACTCCTCATTGTTACGGTGTTCAGGTGTAACTGGTCGAGCTGGCAACTCCCCATAGCTATGGTTTTCTGGTGTAACTGGTCGAGCTGGCAACTCCCCATAGCTATGGTTTTCTGGTGTAACTGGTCGAGCTGGCAACTCCTTATTGTTATGGTGTTCAGGTGTAACTGGTCGAGCTGGCAACTCCCAATTGCTATAGTGTTCAGGTGTAACTGGTCGAGCTGGCAACTCCTCATTGTTATGGTGTTCAGGTGTAACTGGTCGAGCTGGCAACTCCTCATTGTTATGGTGTTCAGGTGTAACTGGTCGAGCTGGCAACTCCACATTGCTATAGTGTTCAGGTGTAACTGGTCGACAAACACATTTCCTCTCAAAATTTCTCAGGATAAGAATCGAACCCACGACATTAGCTAACATGGCCAGCACTTAACTGTTCAGTTATATTTATACAGATTTATCACTTATCTATTTAAACTTAGCTCTGATCATTGACCATCTCCAGTTGAGAACCTTGATCAAAAGACTCCCCGGGCAAACACCTGAAATTGCCGTCGCCCCCATTAAATTTTATTTTCATGATGTTTATTACGGCGTTGCTGCTAATGACTGCACACATCTAAACATGACTGCCCATATCTAAACATGAATGCACATATCTAAACATGACTGCACACATCTAAACATGACTGCACACATCTAAACATGACTGCACACATCTAAACATGACTGCACACATCTAAACATGACTGCACACATCTAAACATGACTGCACACATCTAAACATGACTGCACACATCTAAACATGACTGCACACATCTAAACATGACTGCACACATCTAAACATGACTGCACACATCTAAACATGACTGCGCACAACTTAACATGACTGCGCACATCTAAACATGACTGCGCACATCTAAACATGACTGCACACATCTAAACATGACTGCACACATCTAAACATGACTGCACACATCTAAACATGACTGCACACATCTAAACATGTCTGCACACATCTAAACATGACTGCACACATCTAAACATGACTGCACACATCTAAACATGACTGCACACATCTAAACATGACTGCACACATCTAAACATGACTGCACACATCTAACCAAGACTGCACACATCTAAACATGACTGCACACATCTAAACATGACTGCACACATCTAAACATGACTGCACACATCTAAACAAGACTGCACACATCTAAACATGACTGCACACATCTAAACATGACTGCACACATCTAAACATGACTGCACACATCTAAACAAGACTGCACACATGTAAACATGACTGCACACATCTAAACATGACTGCACACATCTAAACAAGACTGCACACATCTAAACATGACTGCACACATCTAAACATGACTGCACACATCTAAACATGACTGCACACATCTAAACATGACTGCACACATCTAAACATGACTGCACACATCTAAACATGACTGCCAATATGTAAACATGACTGCACACATCTAAACAAGACTGCCAATATGTAAACATGACTGCACGCATCTAAACAAGACTGCACATATCTAAACATGACTGCCAATATGTAAACATGACTGCACACATCTAAACAAGACTACCAATATGTAAACATGACTGCACACATCTAAACAAGTCTGCACACATCTAAACATGACTGCCAATATGTAAACATGACTGCACACATCTAAACAAGACTGTCAATATGTAAACATGACTGCACACATCTAAACAAGACTGCCAATATGTAAACATGACTGCACACATCTAAACAAGACTGCCAATATGTAAACATGACTGCACACATCTAAACAAGACTGCCAATATGTAAACATGACTGCACACATCTAAACAAGACTGCCAATATGTAAACATGACTGCACACATCTAAACAAGACTGCCAATATGTAAACATGACTGCACACATCTAAACAAGACTGCCAATATGTAAACATGACTGCACACATCTAAACAAGACTGCCAATATGTAAACATGACTGCACACATCTAAACAAGACTGCCAATATGTAAACATGACTGCACACATCTAAACAAGACTGCCAATATGTAAACATGACTGCACACATCTAAACATGACAGCACACATCTAAACATGACTGCACACATCTAAACAAGACTGCCAATATGTAAACATGAATGCACACATCTAAACAAGACTGCCAATATGTAAACATGACTGCACACATCTAAACATGACTGCACACATCTAAACATGACTACCAATATGTAAACATGAATGCATGTATCTAAACATGACTGCACACATCTAAACATGACTGCACACATCTAAACATGACTGCACACATCTAAACAAGACTGCCAATATGTAAACATGACTGCACACATCTAAACATGACTGCACACATCTAAACATGACTACCAATATGTAAACATGACTGCATGTATCTAAACATGACTGCACACATCTAAACATGACTACCAATATGTAAACATGACTGCCCATACCTAAACATGACTGTAAATATCTAAACATGACTGCACACATCTAAAAATGACTACCAATATGTAAACATGACTGCCCACACCTAAACATGACTATAAACATCTAAACATGACTGCCCACATCTAAACATGACTGCACATATTTGAACATGACTGCACATATCTAAAAATGACTGCTCATATATAAACATCACTGATTAAATCTTAACTTATTTAAAGAATCAAAACTAATTGACTTTAGGATTTCCAATCTATTCACGTAACTGATCCGTGACACATACGGCAGTGTGCCGCCAGAAAAACATTCGGCAGTGTGCCACCAGAAAAACGTGTCAGTCTGTGATATTTTTGTTTGAACATTGAAATATTGCTAATGATAAGCTAAGTTGTGTGTGTTTTGGGGGGGGGGGGCCTTCAAACAGCGCTTATGCTAGTATCCAGTAGAATGTAAGAGGTTGTCTTGGTCCATGCTTGAACTAATGCAAATGATATTAAATTGAATCTCAAGAAATAAGAACGACTAAATTTAAAGCTGACCATTTTAAATCTGATATACTGTCGAACGGAAAAATGGAATTATTCTTGACTTGAAGTCTTGGATACCTGGACCGGAGTCAAAAACAAAAACAAACAAACAAAAAACAAAAACAAAAAACTGATTTGGCAGCTACTCGCCTCTATGCGTTTATAAAAGGGAAGCTACTGCTAATTCCGGTGATGATTTAAGCAAGGTCTCTCTGCTTTTCTGTTGGCTAGTTCAGATAATCTTGTAATTGTAACCGGATTCTTACAATGTATATCGTCATTAATTTTTATGTGTGGGCTAAACTTTTGGTTTATATCTTATTAACATTTTCCTTCGCTAGGTTTCGATCCGCAGCCAGTTAAAATAGGCGTAGGTCAGGGACGAGACCCTTGCCTCTGGTAGAACATTTACACGTATTTCTATAATGTCTTTCCTTCTCTATTTCACAAGAATAAGATTATAAGTAATTGAAAGATGCGACGTAAGTATTTCATTTTAATTCCATCATTTATTTAATATTTTTTTATTTTGATAAAGTTGTTTTTCTTTTCATTTTCGTTTCAAAGGTGTTAATTGTGAGAGCTTAAGCTTCGGGGCCGGGAGACCAAGGATGTGGTAAGTCTTTTTTAGAATATTTTTGTCTTCAAGGTAGCATAAGAAAAGCTTCATGCCCACCTGTTATGCCTGGGATGGGATAGTAAATGACGTCACCAGCTTGTTGACAAGATCCATTTCAAAATGTTATGCCTGGGAGGGGGGCACCATCTGACGTCACAACTAGTTGACAGATCCATTGTCCACTTGTCATGTCTGGGAGGGGCACCATATGCCGTCACCAGCTACTTGACGAGATCAATTTTTCCTATCTACAACGTCTCCGATAAGGACATCGAAAAATAGAACTCAAATAGTTATAGCAGCGGATGTGAATGTATCACGATGTTTAAGTACATTAACTAATAAAGATGAACATTTTGTCAGAAGTGTATTTTGTATAATTCTTTGTGATACATAGGCGCTCTGGATGTCATAATACACGGAGTCCTCCTATGTAACGTTGCACTTCCATGTCTATGTAATGATGCACATCCGTGTCTATGTATTGATGCACATCCCTATCTATTTTAATGATGTACATCTCTGTAAATGTAATGAAGCACACCTCTGTAAATGAAATGATTGCCCAACTCTGTAAATCTAATGATGCACATCTCCGTGAAATGCAATGATTGCATATCCCTGTCTATATAATGACACATAATGCACGTCTATGTCTATCTAGCGATGCACATCTCTGTACATGTAATGATGCACATCTCTGTAAATGTAATGATGCACATCTCTGTAAATGTAATGATTGCACATCCCTGTCTATGCAATGATTGCACATCCCTGTCTATGTAAAGATTGCACATCCCTGTCTATGTAATGATTGCACATCCCTGTCTATGCAATGATTGCACATCCCTGTCTATGTAAAGATTGCACATCCCTGTCTGTGTAATGATGCACATCCCTGTCTATGTAAAGACACAAATACTTTTCTATAATATAACACATGGTTGTGATACTTCGTTATTTTTTTCCAAATCATCTCAAATGAGTCTAGATTTCTCACCAAGGGGTACACACATCCTCAGGGGGTGCTCGCATCCTCATAGGGTGCTCGCCTCCTCAGGGGGTGCTCCCATCCTCAGGGGGTGCTCCCATCCTCATAGGGTGCTCGCCTCCTCAGGGGGTTCTCCCATCCTCAGAGGGGTGCTCGCCTCCTCAGGGGGGTTCTCCCATCATCAGGGGGGGTGCGAAGAAAATATTATAAATCAGAGGAGCCATTGACTTTTAAGTTAAGATATACACGTTTTGTTTATTTATTTTAAAATATTACATTGAAATGTTAACGACATGTAATAAGTCACAGGATTATTAATTTTTTTTTATAGCTCTACATTTCTCTTTGTAGCAAAATTTAAAAACTTTTGAAATTTAATGTTTTCCAATTGTAGAATGTTTTGTTTCTTTTTGTAATGGGTTCGAGAGTACAGAGAACAGAAACGTTTGGGAAACACGGCGGCCGAATGGACTACGATGAGTCACTTCCTTGTTTTGTCACGTGATACGTGCCAGCCATTGGTAGGCTTTCTGCTACACATAACAACACATAACAACAGATAAACAGCTGATCAGCCATTGCCATTATCATTAATTCTAAAGCAAAATGTTTGTCTCCATCAGCGCTTCCCCCAGTGTTAATTAAAAATTTTACTTTTCAAAATATTCTTGAATACACGTGTTTCTTTAAATGACATTCATTAAATGTGACAATAATTATAATTCAGTTATGATTAAGGAAGAAAGTTGTTTGAAGAAAAATTTGTGAGCGACTAGTGTGTTGCAGACAGCCTACCGGAAGTTTTACTTGTTTTTACACGTATCACGTGACAAAACAATCAATAAATTGTAATCCATTGGCGATATGAGTGGATTATTTCAACACTTTTCTATTCAAACACACTTCCGTTCGAACAAATTTCTATTCAAACACACTTCCGTTCCAAAAAAATTCTATTCAAACACACTTCCGTTCTAAAAAAATTATATTCAAACACACTTCCGTCCTAACAAATTTCTATTCAAACAAACTTCCGTTCGAAGAAACTACCACCACCTAACAAATTCTCCTTCATACAAATTTATTTCGTTCGAATTTCCGGCTATTACCTAAATTACCTCAGTTACCCTACAGGTGATCAGATTGTGTCATTGTCCAAATGTTCATTCGTTCCCACTGTAGAATAAGTTAGTCAATAATTTGATAGCGCGGGTAAATAGTCGGTCCATAGATTCACGTCTTATTTCATTGTATACGAAGATAGTTAAAAAGGTATTGGAATCGTCCTCATTTAAAATCGATTATTGATCAGTTTTATGTGTGCAATTATTTTAACTTTAACTATATCAAGATTGCGTTAGGCCGTTGGGTGTCACTGAAATCACGTATTTGACCTTAGGATTAATCCAGTGCAAGCACTAGACATCAGGACTAATCCAGTGCAAGCACTAGACATCAGGACTAATCCAGTGCAAGCACTAGACATCAGGACTAATCCAGTGCAAGCACTAGACATCAGGACTAATCCAGTGCAAGCACTAGACATCAGGACTAATCCAGTGCAAGCACTAGACATCAGGATAGATCCAGTGCAAGCACTAGACATCAGGACTAATCCAGTGCAAGCACTAGACATCAGGACTAATCCAGTGCAAGCACTAGACATCAGGATAGATCCAGTGCAATCACTAGACATCAGGACTAATCCAGTGCAAGCACTAGACATCAGGACTAATCCAGTGCAAGCACTAGACATCAGGACTAATCCAGTGCAAGCACTAGACATCAGGACTAATCCAGTGCAAGCACTAGACATTAGGACTAATCCAGTGCAAGCACTAGACATCAGGATAGATCCAGTGCATGTACACTGACCTTACGACTAAACCAATGTATACGCACTCAGCCTTGAGACTGATCTAGTGCACATACTTGACATAAGAACAGACCCAGTGCACAGCCTGAACATTCAGGCTAATCCAGTGCACGTACTTGACCTTAAGACTAATGCAGTGCACGTACTTGACCTTAAGACTAATGCTGTGCACGTACTTAACCTTAAGACTAATGCTGTGCACGTACTTGACCTTAAGACTAATGCAGTGCCCGTACTTAACATTAGGACTGATCCGAATAACATACCCATACTCCCCTGCCCACAGTGCTGGAAGGGTTCAACTACCTAATCCCCACCTGAATGATGGAGATGGTGACTACCTTATGCATCTTGAAATCCCCCGAGAAAAATGGAAGTTGTTCAATGACATAAAGGTAGGTCGACCTATAACAGTGGTTCCCATTAATTTATGCTCTGGGGTAAATGTATTTACATTAAAAAATGCAACTGTGAGGTGAGCATTGTTATAGCTGTAGTTCTAGTGGATTGACTAGGCTGTCACACTTTTGAAGGTATATATTGCAATAGCTAAAATATACTTGTTATAAATGTGCCTAGTTGACAGTTGATACTGAAGTACAGCAAAATTTTCAAGAGTTCTTTTTTGTGTGCGTTAGGGCGCGAGAGATTAAAATATACGTTTCTAAAACGCGTTGGTGACGAACGTTAAATCAATGGCTACTTGGAAAACGACACTGCATATCAAGAGGCCGGAAGTTATACCTGTAGACTATTATTATTATTATGGTAGTTTTATATAGCGCAGTATCCCAGCATACGGCTGGACTCGCTGCGCTTCACATAAAAAGTATCAATGACAGAAAAGTATACATTTAAAAACAACACATGGTGAAAAGCTTGATTGACCTCACCCATCCAAGTACCATCTACCACTGCCTAGCCATGGACAGCACCCAACAGCATCGAGCTTTGTTTATCAGTTATAGGGGGGTGTGAGAATGAGTCGGTATAGTACAGTTTGAAGAGATGGGTCTTGATGGCAGTTTTAACGGCTGTGATGGTCGGCATATTGCGGATGTGTAATGGGAGAGAATTCCATTGTTTGTGGGCGCGGAAAGAGAAAGATCGTTTACCGTATGTTTTAGTGCGTGCTCTGGGGAGGCGTGTACCTATTATGCTGTAATGTATTTAACTTTTTTTTAAATTTCATCCATGACCGTCCATGAGTCATTGGTCAGGATGAGTGAAAAGAGGAACAGAGTAGACAAGAGAGGAAGATAGAGGAGTAATGAGACGAGTAGGAGGGAGACAAGACGTTTATAGAGGAGGGGGAGACAAGGCGCACGAGGAGAGACAAGGGGATTTGGAGGAAGAGATAGAGGAGGAGGGACGCGAAAAGGAGATGGAGAAGGAGCAGAGGAAAAGGGGCAGTGTACGATGCTGATTAGTGTGATTAGGTTTGAGAGGCAAATTGGAACTAAACGAAAGGAGAGGGCGAGGGTGTGAGAGCTTGGTAAAATCATTGTCTGTGACCCGACTGAGAATGTCCAAAGATCGTTCTCCGGTCGTCCCGTCACCCAAAGGAAAGTTACGCCATTGTGTCCTTCCCTGCCCCCTTCCTGCCCGAAACCACGACTATTTATACTATCTGCCTCAAACTTTATTGGGGTCATCATTTGTGTAAACAGTTATAATCCAGGAGCATTACTCAAGTCTTTTTTTATAGCTCGCTTGTTCCAATCTATGGCCCTTAACCCAAATAAATTTATAAAAGTTTTATGCTTCACCGATGGAATCTAAAAATAGAATATAACTTATATTTAGATTGATCATCATTAGGCCAAGCATGGCAAGGACGCGCTGTGCGAAAAAAAAAACGGAGTTACGACGTGACTTACGAAATGACCTACAAAATGACCTACGACGTGACCGTAATTTCTAATTTGATTTCACAATCCAACCACAACACGTATTAACATTAGATATAAACTTTTTTTTGAATTTTTTTTTTTGGTAATCGAGTTAAATATGGACCTTTTAATATCCGTGGTCCCTCTCTTGTCAACAAACTCTCCCATGGCCACAGGGTGTTGTAACTAAATTGTTGGCCTCCTGTTGACATGTACACAAGGATGGCGTAAGCTTAAAAATGAATTCCCAAATGGTCGAAGTTTCATTCATTTATAAAGTACTTTCCTCACAGTTTGTGTGATGTCCGGCTACTTTGCTTACACTTAGTGGGAGGTCCGGCTACTTTGCTTACAGTTTGTGTGATGTCCGGCTCTTTGTTTACTGTTTGTGTGATGTCCGGTTACTTTGCTTACAGTTTGTGTGATGTCCGGCTCTTTGTTTACTGTTTGTGTGATGTCCGGTTACTTTGCTTACAGTTTGTGTGATGTCCGGCTCTTTGTTTACTGTTTGTGTGATGTCCGGTTACTTTGCTTACAGTTTGTGTGATGTCCGGCTCTTTGTTTACTGTTTGTGTAATGTCCGGCTACTTTGCTTACTGTTTGTGTAATGTCCGGCTACTTTGCTTACAGTTTGTGTGATGTCCGGCTCTTTGTTTACTGTTTGTGTGATGTCCGGTTACTTTGCTTACAGTTTGTGTGATGTCCGGCTCTTTGTTTACTGTTTGTGTGATGTCCGGCTACTTTGCGTACTGTTTTTGTGATGTCTGGCTACTTTGCATGTATTTTGTTACAGTTTGGGTGATGTTAATTATGATACTTGCTTTCAGTTGGGTTAATGTAAAGCTGCTGTACTTTTTTTTCAGTTTGTCTGTGTGGGTGGAACCGTTGGTCGCATGGAAGAACTGGCCAGACAGCTAAACCTTAGTCTAAGGGACGAGATCAACCTAGAGGATTCCCTCGTCAATCAGCGCTACGGTTGGTTCAAAGTGGGACCCGTTTTATGTGTATCGGTAAGTCTTTACGGGGACATACCCAGGGTCAAGGCTCCAGGGCCGACCCTAACAATTGCGGGGCCCTATGCGAAACGGACTGCGCGGGGCCCATTCTGGGTAGAGGATAAGGATAATAAGTGAAAATTAAGATTTTGTATTAGAAAATAAATTCGGGGGGGGGGGGATATGAAAGTGCGGGGCCCATTGCGGCCGCATAGGTTGCAATGGCCTAAGGCCGGCCCTGATTGTGACCTTAAAGTCGTTTGACAATTTATTTTCTTTTTTTAATATACATTTAAGATAATGTTATTTTGTTCTAAAACATCAAGGATGACGATAAAACTTTTTGAACAGAGTAAAATGTCAAGAACTGTCAAGTTGACGTCACTCTCTTCATTCATTCATGCCGCCAGGCCGGCCCTAACAATTGCGGGGCCCTATGCGAAACGGATTGCGCGGGGCCCTGTCTGGGTAGAGATAAAGATAATAAGTGAAAATTTAGATTTTGTATTCGAAAATAAATTCGCGCGGGGCCTATGAAAGTGCGGGGCCCATTGCTGCCGCATAGGTTGCAATGGCCTAAGGCCGGCCCTGCATGCCGCCATTTTGTTCTCGCGCAGTGCACATGTCTGGAATAGTTTGACTGTTTAGAAAATGTATATCTTGTATGCAGCGGTGGTTTGGAGCCGGTTCGGTCAGGTTCGTGCGAACCGTTAGTTCAAAAATAAATATGCCTAAAATCAAGTACTAATTTTAAAAAAATCAAAACCGCGAAGCCTTTGTTACGAATTTGGCAATGCACCGCTGCTTGTATGATAAAGAAATGAGTAGCCTCACGCATTTAGATCCAACCTAATAATTGCTTAGAATATTACTTTTTATTCTGAGTAGAAATACAGCTGAGGTTTTAAAGACACATACGATTACATGTCGCTGAGCGAGTCTCTGTTTCAAATCACTTGTCTCGTTTTCAGCACGGCATAGGCACGCCATCTTTGTCTGTGATGCTGCATGAAGTCTTCAAATTGCTGTACAGAGCAGGGTGCAGTGAAGTCAGGATGATACGCATTGGAACCTGTGGAGGTGTAGGTAGGAAGTTGATTTTTGGAAGTGGAGGTAGGAAATTGCTTTTTGGTAGAGGGGGTTGGAAGTTGATTTTTGGAAGTGCGGGTAGGAAGTTGATTTTTTTGAAGTGCAGGTAGGAAGTTGATTTTTAGAAATGCAGGTAGGACTTTGATTTTTGGAAATGTAGGTAGGAAGTTGATTTTTGGAAGTGCAGGTAGGAATTTGATTTTTGGAAGTGCAGGTAGGACATTGATTTTATGGAAGTGGAAGAAGAAAGTTGATTTTTGGAAGTGGAGGTAGAAAGGTGAAATTCTTATCTAAATATGCACAAGAATTATCAGTATTTGAAACATTCACGGTGTTAAGAATAAATGTATGGAATCTACATATTTATTAAATGAATGGCTTAAAGCATGAGTCAGACAACTACGACTCGTGGGCCACATCCTATCCGTGACTCCATTTTATTCGGCCCGCTAAGTCAAAGGTGATTTTGAAATGACAGAGGAGAGAAGAATCCGTAGTGGTGCGTGGTATGCATGGAACAGTAACATTTAAGGGCATTTTAAAAAAAGAGGTAGAAAAGTCAAATGCTAAGTGAGTTTGGACGGTGCACAATGTAAAAAAAAGTGCGTCACGAGTCACGATATGTGGTGGTAAAATGTGTACGCAGATTTGAGAGGTTTAGTTCGTACATGAAATGTGTACAAATCTAATTACACAGCAACCTTACCTTATGGGCACTTTAAAACTATTTTGATGATTGGGAGTACTAACTTTTAGCCTCAACTATTCCCCATTATGGAATATAACAGGGGCGTAGGTAAAAGTGGGGCAGAGGGGAAAGAAGTCCCTGGGCACCAGACTAGTTAGGGGCGCCAAAATTTTGCTTTTAAATTTATTTTATTGATGAAAACAATGGGTTTGAGAGTTGAAAAAAAGAAAGGGCGACGCTTTAAAAGGAATCTTGTCCCCGGGCGCCAAAACACTCTAGCTACCACTCTGGAATATAATAAGATAGTGTATGATGCGTTAAGATGAGATAAGACAAGATGATGAGATAAGATGAGTTAAGATAAGATGCTTTTATGGATTAAAAAATGAAACCTGTTTTGATGACATTGCACATATTCCTTTTAGTCGTAAAAAGTCTCGGATTTTTTTTTTTTTGTTGCTTCCTCTAAATTGGTACGCAATGCGTAATCATTGTATTGTCAGAATCTTGAAGGCGTTAGGCAAACTACTGGGTTGTCAAAATAATTTCGTGTATGCTCTTGAGTTGACATTGTCATTTTGGAAGAGTTTGTTCTTTTTTTTTTTAAATAATCAGATAATTGTACGATGCATTTATGCCCCACGAATTTGACAGAATCCACCCCCCCCCCAAAGAGCCCCCCCACACACACACATTGCCCCCCCCCCCCCGCAGAGACCCCTCCATCCACAGAGCCCGACCCCTGGCTTTAAACACAGTAAAATGGTGGTGAGGTCACCCTTTAAATTCTACCGCCCCTCATTGTTTAAATAAAAATGATTATTCTTTAGTAATCCCGTGCATTCAACGGTAGACAGACGTGTAGCTCGGGAATCAGGTGTAATCTGAGTGTGAGCAAATCCCCGTGTTACACATGGTGTCCATGTCTAGCATGTAGCCCGTGTTACACATGCAGCCCGTATTACACATGTAGCCCGTATTACACATGTTGACAGTGTTATAAATGTATGCTGTCGTGCCCATGGTCCCGTGGTGCCACATGTTACAAAAATGGTGACAGCTCTTGCACAGAAAGGGCGGTCTCGTTGTGCTAGTTGCTTGGGACTTATTACTGTTCCGGATGTTTATGACTTACGATTGGTCAGTTGGTTTGTGAGTTCGCATTGGTTACGTTGTTTTTGAAGATGATTTGTAAATGCGTATGTGCGTTCTCATTGGTCAAGTTGTTTGTGAGTTCTCATTGGTCAAGTTGTTTGTGAGTTCTCATTCGTCAAGTTGTTTGTGAATTCTCATTGGTCAAGTTGTTTGTGAGTTCTCATTGGTCAAGTTGTTTGTGAATTCTCATTGGTCAAGTTGTTTGTGAGTTCTCATTGGTCAAGTTGTTTGTGAGTTCTCATTGGTCAAGTTGTTTGTGCGTTCTCATTGGTCAATTTGTTTCTGAATTCTCATTGTCCACGATGTATATTGTAATAACGTCAACAAAGAAAATTATAATTAAACACCTAAGTAGTTTTTTTTTTCATTCCAGGTTTAAGACATGGAACGGTTGTCGTGTCAACTGGAGCCATCACTCCTGGCTTCGAGCCAGTATACGTCACTGTGAGTAGACACCCCCTTAGGTTTAGTGGTTCTCAACCTGTGGGTCGCGACCCCTCTGGGGGTCGAACAACCCTTTCCCAGGGGTCGCCTAAGACCATGGGAAAACACATGTACTCTACAGTTATGAAGTAACAAAGAAAATAATTTTGTGTTTGGGGGGTCGCCACAACATGAGGAACTGTATTAAGGGGTCGCGGGGATTAGGAGAGTTGAGAACCACTGCCATAAGTCTTCACCAGACGAGATATTATAACTGCGATGGTGAATCGTTTTTTTTTTTTTTTTAAGTCGCCACACATGCCAAGCACGCACTTTGTCGTCACACATGCCAAGCACGCACTTTGTCGTCACACATGCCAAGCACGCACTTTGTCGTCACACATGCCAAGCACGCACTTTGTCGTCACACATGCCAAGCACGCACTTTGTCGTCACACATGCCAAGCACGCACTTTGTCGTCACACATGCCAAGCACGCACTTTGTCGTCACACATGCCAAGCACGCACTTTGTCGTCACACATGACAATCACGCACTTTGTCGTCACACATGCCAAGCACGCACTTTGTCGTCACACATGCCAAGCACGCACTTTGTCGTCACACATGCCAAGCACGCACTTTGTCGTCACACATGCCAAGCACGCACTTTGTCGTCACACATGCCAAGCACGCACTTTGTCGTCACACATGACAATCACGCACTATGTCGCCACACATGACAATCACGCACTTTAATGACCATAGTTCTTAAAATATATCAAATACATTTTTCTGAAGCATCACAGACTTTTTATTTTGAGTCATTATATGAAATTATCATCATCGCCTGTCGTCCCGTCTGGGGCATAGGCCACAAACAAAGGCTCTCCAGGCATCCCGGTCTTGGGCAAGTCTCTCCAGCGGTCCCCAGTTTTGCCCACTATTTTTGGTGTCTGCCTCCAGCTCCCTTCTACAAGTCGTTTTGGGACGACCTCTTTTTCTCTTTCCCTGGGGGTTCCAGGTGAGGGCTTGTCTCGTGATACTTGATGTGGACTTTCTGAGGGTGTGACCAATCCATCTCCATCTGCGCTGGCAGAATATGAAATTATGGTCACAGTAAAACTAACAAACCGATTGTTGTTTTTATAAGGAAATCGTTGAACAGGTCCTGTTGAAGCCTGGAGTAAAAGAAACGGACAATACCACACTAAAAAATAAAACGTTTTGGCTAAAAGCCTTCTTCAGCAGACGACACCAAACACACACACACAAAATAAAATAAAAAATAAAAATAAAAATGCGTTAAAAACGTGTCATTAGTACACTGTGATAGTAACTCTTTAGTTTTTAACGAATTTTCTATTTCTTTGTTGTTTCTTGTTTTGTCTTGTCTCCTGGAAGAAGGCGTCCAGCCCCCTACGTCATAATTTTGTTGTCCTATTATTTTACTCCAAGTGTCCACATAACTTGTTCAATTTTTAAGAACCTACTTTTTTTCCGATGGCCAAGCAACTTTCATGGCGGAGGTAGAGGAGTATAAGATGAAATACATTTAAAATAGAGTTAGGATTACAACATGAAGAACGCGTACAACAGAGCTAGGATTATAACATGAAGATCGCGTACAGTAGAGCTAGGATTATAACATGAAAAACACGTACAACAGAGCTTGGATTATAACATGAAAAACACATACAGCAGAGCTAGGATTATAACATGAAAAACACGTACAGCAGAGCTAGGATTATAACATGAAAAACACGTACAGCAGAGCTAGGATTATAACATGAAAAACACGTACAGCGGAGCTAGGATTATAACATGAAAAACACGTACAACAGAGCTAGGATTATAACGTGAGAAACACGTACAACAGAGCTACGATTATAACATGAAAAACACGTACAAAAGAGCTAGGATTATAACGTGAGAAACACGTACAACAGAGCTAGAATTATAACGTGATAAACACGTACAGCAGAGCTAGGATTATAACGTGATAAACACGTACAGCAGAGCTAGGATTATAACATGAAAAACACGTACAACAGAGCTAGGATTATAACATGAAAAACACGTACAACAGAGCTAACATCTATAATCATCATCTTCTGTACAGTCCTCATTGGGTGAGCCACTCAGACTGCCAACAGATGCTGACCCTGACCTACGAGAAGAACTCGTTAACACCAAGAGTACAGACGATAAATTTGACGTCACTTCCGGAATTACATTCTGTACTGAAGACTTTTACCAAGGTGCCAGCATATTAAGTTTTTTTTTTTGTTGTTGTTTTTTTTTTTTACAAAATTCCTGCACATAAATTATTTTTTTCAGTTTTATTTGTGCAAGTGGATATTTTTGATGTGAGGAGAATGTTTTTTAAAAGTTGTTTTTTTTTTAATTAGTTGAGGGCATGTTTATGAAAGGGGGTTACTTTAAGATGGAAATGTTGTAATGAGGTTGTATATTGGTGTAAGGGTATGCAGACCAGTTTGTTTGTTAGAAGGGCGAAAGTGTGCTAGAGGTTGCTTTTAAAACTGTTTGTATACTCGTGGGGACATAACTCCACCCAGCTGAACGGATGACGTTGGATGTTTCCCAGGTACCAAAAAAAAAAAATCAATCCAAGCGTTATGAACCCCTGGTTTAGCAATGTTTCATATAGAAAATTCTATTGCAATAATTGTGGATGGTCCTCTCTACAAGACAGGCATGTTGGACTGATCGAATAGTGATATATTCTATTGCATTAATTGTGGATGGTCCTCTCTACAAGACAGGCATGTTGGACTGATCGAATAGTGATATATTCTATTGCATTAATTGTGGATGGTCCTCTCTACAAGACAGGCATGTTGGACTGATCGAATAGTGATTTATTCTATTGCATTAATTGTGGATGGTCCTCTCTACAAGACAGGCATGTTGGACTGATCGAATATTGATTTATTCTATTGCATTAATTGTGGATGGTCCTCTCTACAAGACAGGCATGGTGGACTGATCGAATAGTGATTTATTCTATTGCATTAATTGTGGATGGTCCTCTCTACAAGACAGGCATGTTGGACTGATCGAATAGTGATTTATTCTATTGCATTAATTGTGGATGGTCCTCTCTACAAGACAGGCATGTTGGACTGATCGAATAGTGATTTATTCTATTGCATTAATTGTGGATGGTCCTCTCTACAAGACAGGCATGTTGGACTGATCGAATAGTGATTTATTCTATTGCATTAATTGTGGATGGTCCTCTCTACAAGACAGGCATGTTGGACTGATCGAATAGTGATTTGAATTATTCTTTTAAACCTTGAAACTATGTACATGTTTTAGGTCAAGGGCGTATCGATGGTTCGTTTTGTGACTACACAAAGGAAGACCAGGGGAGATTCCTGCAAAAACTACAAGAACTTGGAGTCCTTAATATTGAGATGGAGTCTGCTGGGGTTTTGGGCATGGCGAGGAAAGTTGGGATAAGAGGCAAGTAGCTGTCAGCCTTGCAGGGAGAATGTGGGTCAGTCGAACAAAGGACACTGGGACAAGGACAGTGGGACAAGGGATGGCGGGACAAGGGGTGCTGGGACAAGGGACGGTAGGACAAGTGACGGTGGTGCAAGTGACAATACGATAAGGGATAGTGGGACAAGGGGTGGTGGGGCAAGGGAGGGTGGGACAAGGGACAGTGACTGAATGGCTGGAGGTTGTAAAACAAAAATTAAAAATAAGATAAAAGAATATTTTTACTATAATAAGTTGCGACGCTGGACTCCAAACACTCCCACCCCTCATACCTGCCCCCCTCTCCGGAAAAAAAGAACATAATCAAATGGGACGTGTGGCCTGGAAAGTCCACCGTGTAACAGCTTTGAGCGTTCTGTTGTTTGTTCTATCTTTCAGCTGCCGTTGTATGCGTTGTGATCGTTAACAGGCTTGAAGCAGAACTGCCGACAGCCACGCTTGAAGAGATGAGAGAATTTGAAGAATATCCCATTACCGTAGTGAAGAGGTACATCATCAACAAGCTGAGCAACTCGTCTTAAATTTTGACTTTCTGACCTCCTGAGTTTATGTTTTTAAACAAAAAATGTAAATGGGCCTCAAAATATGGAAATGTAAATAATGTGTACATAGACCCCAATATTAGTCAATTCGTCAAAAGAGTGTCATCCGGTGCAATAAACGAATCAATGTTAATTTCTTGTCATAATTTTGTTTACAAAAGTATCGATCATTTTTCACCACACACAAAAAAAAGATGGCCACTTTTCGGCCTGATCGACCTGAGTGCGTCTCGACCAGTCGGCCACAAATGGGTTTCGACTACGAAAAACATGGTTCTTGACAAGTTCTTGAAAAGTAATATGGCTCTAAAAAAAAATTTAATCGTCCTGCTGATGATTTTTGGCTCTTTTGACTAATGAGTTTTCCGACCACTGTAATAGGCGATATTAAGTTAGGGCAAAAGCTTACCCTCAAGGGTGATACAACTAGAATGAATATAGTTTACATCACAATGGTGCGGCATTTAAGATGTCTTTAATCATTATTATGGCTAATTTTGACACTCCCAAACCGAAAATTTGAAATGCAACCTCAAAATTGCCTGAAAGAAACAACAAATTCAAGTATGCGCCAAAATGCACCCCTGCCCTTCTGTCTTTAGCACTCTAAATTTCTGCACCCTCTTCACTCACGCTGATCAATGGTACAGTTTGGGGTTGATTATAAGCTTGTGCCAAGTGATTACTCTGGGGCACGCCACAAACGGAGTGAATTCAGTTTATGTATGACACTAGACGCCATAATAAATGCCACACCTGCATATAAAGAAAAAGTGAAACCTCAGTGGACCCGCCCTATCTCAACGCCACTAGCAGGGGCGTATCTACAGTGTTTGGTGTGAGGGGGCAAGATTCATTTTTACGCCCCCCCTTAACTCTGAAACTGATTATTTTCAACCATTAAATATCCTCAAAGACCACCCCCGCTAGTATGGCGTCCCAGACATATGCCATAATCTGCCACCCTGGCACTGGCAAATGACACAGCCCCCCCCCCTCCCGAAAATTGCAAATGCCCCCCGGGGAAAAATTTCTGAAGGAAACACTGCTATTATCATATGCACTATATCAAACATATGGAGTTTTCTGACGTCTTTATGTGGCCTTGTCTCTTTTCTAGTAAAAGTATATTTATTTTTTATTAACTATAACTACTTGTATTATTTGTAAATGGGGCAAACAGAAACTAAAAATTGTTGGTTTTTTGGGTAAATGATGACGAAAAACTCGCCCCTGCAATAATTGATGTATCAATAAGATGACCAAACTAGCTTGACCTCCCGTTTATGTATGGCGTCTTGTATACACATTCAATGGACAGTTCGGTGATCCTCAAACTTTGAATGATTAAAATGTAGCGTGAGACTCAGCTGTTGCACCAAATGGCATATTTTGTTATAAGCCAGTGGTTCTCAGCCTTCCTAATGCCGCGACCCTTTAATACAGTTCCTCATGTTGTGGCAACCCCCAGCCACACAAATGATTTTTGTTTTTACTTCCTAACTGTAGAGTCTATGTGTTATCAGATGGTCTTAGTCGACTCCTGGGAAAGGGTCGCGCGACCCACAGGTAGAGAACCGCTGTTATATGCGGAGTCAATAATCTCTATGAGGATAAATAGAGCAAATCGTTTTTATGTGATAAGCGAAGTCCATTCTCTGTATGTGATCAGCTGAGCCAATCATCTCTTTATGATAAGCAGCCAATCATCTCTATATGAAAAGCAGCCAATCATCACTATATGATAAGCGGAGACAATCATCTCTATATGATAAGCAGCCAATCATCTCTATATGATAAGCGGAGACAATCATCTCTATATGATAAGCGGAAACAATCATCTCTATATGATAAGCAGCCAATCATCTCTATATGATAAGCGGAGGCAATCATCTCTATATGATAAGCGGATAAAATCATCTCTTTATAATAAGCAGCCAATCATCTCTATATGATGAGCAGCCAATCATCTCTTTATGATAAGTGGAGCCAATCATCTCTATATGATAAGCAGCCAATCATCTCTATATGATAAGCGGATACAATGATCTCTTTATGATAAGCAGCCAATCATCTCTATATGATAAGAGGATACAATCATCTCAGTAAGTTAAACTGAGCCCTCCGTCTGTATGTGATAAGCGGAACCAGTGATCACTATCAAATATCGGAATCAATCATCTCCACGTAATAAGTGGAGCCAATGTCTTTAAGCGATAAGCTGATCTTATAGTCTGCATGTGATAAGCTGATCCCATAGTCTGTATGTAATGAGCTGATCCCGTAGTCTGCATGTGATAAGCTGAGCCAATCGTCAGTTTTAATAGAAGTTAAGTCAAATCATCTCTAAACATCTCTATAAGAGGAGTCAAACATATTTATGATAGGGGCCAATCATCTCTATGGGAAGAGTAAAAAATATTTATGATAGTGACCAAAAATCTCTATGGGAGGAGTCAAACGTTTTTTTATGATAGTGGAATACTTCTCTCTGAGAGGAGTCAAACATATTTATGATAGGGGCCAACATCTCTATGAGAGAAGTATAACTTATTTATGACAGGAGCCAACGTCTCTATGAGAAGTAAAACATATTTATGATAGGAGCCAAAATCTCTATGAGAGAAGTAAAACATATTTATGATAGGGGCCAACATCTCTATGAGAAAAGTAAAACATATTTATGATAGGGGCCAAAATCTCTATGAGAGAAGTAAAACATATTTATGATAGGGGCCAACATCTCTATTAGAGAAGTAAAACATATTTATGATAGGGTCAACATCTCTATGAGAGAAGTAAAACATATTTATTATAGCGGCCAACATCGCTATGAGAGAAGTAAAACATATTTATGATAGGGGCCAACATCTCTATGAGAGAAGTAAAACATATTTATGATAGGGGCCAACATCTCTATGAGAGAAGTAAAACATATTTATGATAGGGGCCAACATCTCTATGAGAGAGGTAAAATATTTATGATAGGGGCCAACATCTCTATGAGAGAAGTAAAACATATTTATGATAGGGGCCAACATATCTATGAGAGAAGTAAAACGTATTTATGATAGGGGCCAACATCTCTATGAGAGAAGTTAAACATATTTATGATAGGGGCCAACATCTCTATGAGAGAAGTAAAATATATTTATGATAGGGGCCAACATCTCTATGAGAGAAGTAAAACGTATTTATGATAGGGGCCAAAATCTCTATGAGAGAAGTAAAACGTATTTATGATAGGAGCAAACATCTCTATGAGAGAAGTAAAGCATATTTATGATAGGGGCCAACATCTCTATGAGAGAAGTAAAACATATTTATGATACGGGCCAACATCTCTATGAGAGAAGTAAAACGTATTTATGATAGGGGCCAACATCTCTATGAGAGGAGTAAAACTTATTTATGATAGGGGCCAACATCTCTATGAGAGAAGTAAAACATATTTATGATAGGGGCCAACATCTCTATGAGAGAAGTAAAACATATTTATGATAGGGGCCAACATCTCTATGAGAGAAGTAAAACATATTTATGATAGGGGCCAACATCTCTATGAGAGAAGTAAAACATATGTATGATAGGGGCCAACATCTCTATGTGAGAAGTAAAACGTATTTATGATAGGGGCCAACATCTCTATTAGAGAAGTAAAACATATTTATGATAGGGCCAACATCTCTATGAGAGAAGTAAAACATATTTATTATAGCGGCCAACATCGCTATGAGAGAAGTAAAACATATTTATGATAGGGGCCAACATCTCTATGAGAGAAGTAAAACATATTTATGATAGGGGCCAACATCTCTATGAGAGAAGTAAAACATATTTATGATAGGGGCCAACATCTCTATGAGAGAAGTAAAACATATTTATGATAGGGGCCAACATCTCTATGAGAGAAGTAAAACACATTTATGAAAAGGGCCAACATCTCTATGAGAGAAGTAAAACATATGTATGATAGGGGCCAACATCTCTATGAGAGAAGTAAAACGTATTTATGATAGGGGCCAACATCTCTATGAGAGAAGTAAAACATATTTATGATAGGGGCCAACATCTCTATGAGAGAAGTAAAACATTTATGATAGGGGCCAACATCTCTATGAGAGAAGTAAAACATATTTATGATAGGGGCCAACATCTCTATGAGAGAAGTAAAACATATTTATGATAGGGGCCAACATCTCTATGAGAGAAGTAAAACATATTTATGATAGGGGCCAACATCTCTATGAAAGAAGTAAAACATATGTATGATAGGGGCCAACATCTCTATGTGAGAAGTAAAACGTATTTATGATAGGGGCCAACATCTCTATTAAAGAAGTAAAACATATTTATGATAGGGCCAACATCTCTATGAGAGAAGTAAAACATATTTATTATAGCGGCCAACATCGCTATGAGAGAAGTAAAACATATTTATGATAGGGGCCAACATCTCTATGAGAGAAGTAAAACATATTTATGATAGGGGCCAACATCTCTATGAGAGAAGTAAAACATATTTATGATAGGGGCCAACATCTCTATGAGAGAAGTAAAACATATTTATGATAGGGGCCAACATCTCTATGAGAGAAGTAAAACACATTTATGAAAAGGGCCAACATCTCTATGAGAGAAGTAAAACATATGTATGATAGGGGCCAACATCTCTATGAGAGAAGTAAAACGTATTTATGATAGGGGCCAACATCTCTATGAGAGAAGTAAAACAAATTTATGATAGGGGCCAACATTTCTATGAGAGAAGTAAAATATATTTATGATAGGGGCCAACATCTCTATGAGAGAAGTAAAACATATTTATGATAGGGGCCAAAATCTCTATGAGAGAAGTAAAACATATTTTTGATAGGGGCCAACATCTCTATTAGAGAAGTAAAACATATTTATGATAGGGCCAACATCTCTATGAGAGAAGTAAAACATATTTATTATAGCGGCCAACATCGCTATGAGAGAAGTAAAACATATTTATGATAGGGGCCAACATCTCTATGAGAGAAGTAAAACATATTTATGATAGGGGCCAACATCTCTATGAAAGAAGTAAAACATATGTATGATAGGGGCCAACATCTCTATGTGAGAAGTAAAACGTATTTATGATAGGGGCCAACATCTCTATTAGAGAAGTAAAACATATTTATGATAGGGCCAACATCTCTATGAGAGAAGTAAAACATATTTATTATAGCGGCCAACATCGCTATGAGAGAAGTAAAACATATTTATGATAGGGGCCAACATCTCTATGAGAGAAGTAAAACATATTTATGATAGGGGCCAACATCTCTATGAGAGAAGTAAAACATATTTATGATAGGGGCCAACATCTCTATGAGAGAAGTAAAACATATTTATGATAGGGGCCAACATCTCTATGAGAGAAGTAAAACACATTTATGAAAAGGGCCAACATCTCTATGAGAGAAGTAAAACATATGTATGATAGGGGCCAACATCTCTATGAGAGAAGTAAAACGTATTTATGATAGGGGCCAACATCTCTATGAGAGAAGTAAAACAAATTTATGATAGGGGCCAACATTTCTATGAGAGAAGTAAAATATATTTATGATAGGGGCCAACATCTCTATGAGAGAAGTAAAACATATTTATGATAGGGGCCAAAATCTCTATGAGAGAAGTAAAACATATTTTTGATAGGGGCCAACATCTCTATTAGAGAATTAAAACATATTTATGATAGGGCCAACATCTCTATGAGAGAAGTAAAACATATTTATTATAGCGGCCAACATCGCTATGAGAGAAGTAAAACATATTTATGATAGGGGCCAACATCTCTATGAGAGAAGTAAAACATATTTATGATAGGGGCCAACATCTCTATGAGAGAAGTAAAACATATTTATGATAGGGGCCAACATCTCTATGAGAGAGGTAAAAATATTTATGATAGGGGCCAACATCTCTATGAGAGAAGTAAAACATATTTATGATAGGGGCCAACATCTCTATGAGAGAAGTAAAACGTATTTATGATAGGGGCCAACATCTCTATGAGAGAAGTTAAACATATTTATGATAGGGGCCAACATCTCTATGAGAGAAGTAAAATATATTTATGATAGGGGCCAACATCTCTATGAGAGAAGTAAAACGTATTTATGATAGGGGCCAAAATCTCTATGAGAGAAGTAAAACGTATTTATGATAGGAGCAAACATCTCTATGAGAGAAGTAAAGCATATTTATGATAGGGGCCAACATCTCTATGAGAGACGTAAAACATATTTATGATACGGGCCAACATCTCTATGAGAGAAGTAAAACGTATTTATGATAGGGGCCAACATCTCTATGAGAGAAGTAAAACTTATTTATGATAGGGGCCAACATCTCTATGAGAGAAGTAAAACATATTTATGATAGGGGCCAACATCTCTATGAGAGAAGTAAAACATATTTATGATAGGGGCCAACATATCTATGAGAGAAGTAAAACATATTTATGATAGGGGCCAACATCTCTATGAGAGAAGTAAAACATATTTATGATAGGGGCCAAATATCTCTATGAACGAAGTAAAACGTATTTATGATAGGGGCCAACATCTCTATGAGAGAAGTAAAACATATTTATGATAGGGGCCAACATCTCTATGAGAGAAGTAAAACTTATTTATGATTAAGGCCAACATTTCTATGTGAGAAGTAAAACGTATTTATGATAGGGGCCAACATCTCTATGAGAGAAGTAAAACATATTTATGATAGGGGCCAACATCTCTATGAGAGAAGTAAAACGTATTTATGATAGGGGCCAACATCTCTATGAGAGAAGTAAAACTTATTTATGATAGGGGCCAACATCTCTTACAGAGAAGTAAAACGTATTTATGATAGGGGCCAACATCTCTATGAGAGAAGTAAAACATTTATGATAGGGGCCAACATCTCTATGAGAGAAGTAAAACATATTTATGATAGGGGCCAACATCTCTATGAGAGAAGTAAAACATATTTATGATAGGGGCCAACATCTCTATGAGAGAAGTAAAACATATTTATGATAGGGGCCAACATCTCTATGAGAGAAGTAAAACATATGTATGATAGGGGCCAACATCTCTATGAGAGAAGTAAAACATATTTATGATAGGGGCCAAATATCTCTATGAACGAAGTAAAGCGTATTTATGATAGGAGCCAAATATCTCTATGAGATGAGGCAGACATCTCTGTATAAGGAGGGGGGGGGAGAGAGAAAATTAGGCCTCATATTTTTTAAAAATAAATCTACAAAGCATCTTCTAAGAAAAGAGATGAAAATAATGAAGCTAGGCGTTTCTCCGCCAGTTCTGTGACTGCTCAGTACACGTTAAGACGTTATGACGTCATCTTTACACGGGTTTGCTTTATAAGAAATGGTTTGCCGCTCCAACTCCCATCCCACTAACAAACCCTCACTAGAATCAGCGGTTCTCAGCCCTTTGGTCGCGACCCCTTTGGAGGTTTAACGCCCCATACATAAGGGTCGCCTGAGCCCAATGGGAAACACATATTTATGAAGTAGCAACGAAACATAATTGTATGGTTGGGAGTCACCACAACATGAGGAACTGTATTAAAGGGTCGCGGCATTAGGAAGGTTGAGAACCACTGTGTTACGGTGAACACAAGTAACCGAATTCTTGTCACGGAGGTAATTTCTCGTGCGCACCGTAAAACAAAAAAAACAAACCAAAAAAAATTTTTTTTACTCTACCATATTTACCACCATTGGCAAGAAACTGGTTGGGGAAAATACAAATAGTTGAAGGTCGCAACTGGTCCTCTTTTTGGGGCAGCAGTGCGCGTTTATTTACATTTCTTCACTTGCGACAACTCAACGGGAGTGTAGAAATAAAACAAGCTGTTTCTGTATGACAAGGTCATAATTTAAACTCTTAGTGTCTTCGTCTGTCTGTGTTAAAGGAGCTTCGTGCATTCAATCTGAGTTGCATCGTGACGAGTTCTCGTTGGATAGCGTTTGTCGTCGACAAGAATGTGGTACGGTATATTTACATTATATTTTTCTCCCTCATAACTGCTCTTTGTGTAATGGCTGCACCTATTGGTACACGTGTACCCGAAGTGAGAGGTTGGGATTAAAAAACGATTTAAAATATTTTTGTTGGTTTTGAAAGGCATAATTTGGTATCAAATGAAAGATAATTCAATGTAATATACGTTTGTAAACTTAATTCTCCATTTTAACTAAGATAAACTACCACAAATGACAACCGAATAGCACTAGTCAAAATGAACCCGGACACGCAGCGCCCCCTTTCGGACCCGGGACATATTAGACTCAATGCTATTCTGATGTCATTTGTGGTAGTTTATTTTAGTTAAAATGAAGAATTTAGATTTCAAACGTATAGTACATTCAATTATCTTTCATTTGATGCCTCATTTTGTCTTACAAACCCAACAAAAATATTTTAAATAGTTTTTTAATCCCAACCTCACAATTCTGGTACACGTGTACCTATAGCCACTTCGTTGTGTAATTTCATCACCTGCGTATTAATAATTTTGTAAGTGTCGCCGTTATATTGATAAGTCATCATATGCCATTTAAAGTGATCTTTTAAATTTATCAACTGAATATTGCATCCGGTAACGATATCAAATACATCGCATGGGCCATGCAACGCCCCCAGGGGCAGCTCTAAAGTATAAGGGGCGCCTTTGAAGTATGAGGAGCGCCACTGAAGTATAATGTCGCATCTGAAGCATAAGCGGCCCAAAGTTGATGTGCGAAAACGATTTAGCTATCAACTTTTAATGGCGTGGCAAACAAAAGTAAAAAGTGGTTGGGGGAAGGCCCCCAAAAGTCACCTCGACGGCTCTTATTGCTATGTAACTCCACCACCTACACATGCCCTGGTGCAATATCATCTGCAGATTGTTCTGTAACAATATCATCCGTTCATCGATCTGTAACTAAATCATCTGTTTATTGATCTGTAACAATATCATCTGTTTATCGATCTGCAACAGTATCATATGTTTATTGATCTTTACTAACATCATACGTTTATTGATCTGTAACAACACTATATATTTATTGATCTGTAACAATATCATCTGTTTATCGATCTGTAACCCACCCACCCCCCACCCCAAAACCACTTTCCCGTTGACTCACATTTTTCTATTACAATTTAAATTTAATAAAACATTGTATTTAAAGAAGATGATTTATAGAAATTATAGTGCAAGACCCACTCAGTCAGTAGACTGGTTTACAAAGTCTACAAAAGATTTATTTTTATGGATTTCACTCTCGCAAACTGGTCAATTGCGCAATCAAAATCTTTTTTTTTCCAATGTTTCCCTTTCAACGCTACGAAGAGCAAGATGGCTGAGACGATCCTGACCAATTGGTACACGCAAATGCAACAAAATAAGTAGGCTATCAGATTACACGTCTGCTTAGCCGCTGCACCGATCTTGTGACCGATTTATTTCCCATGTTTACTTATTATAATGTAACGTTGTTGGCATGATTTTTACGCCCCTGTACCTTGGCGCCCGGGGACATATGTACCCCCTGCATCCCCTTCCCTACGCCTTTGCCAATATTTGTTGACATTAACTGGTACACCGGTATTTGTGCCAAGTAACTGTTATACCTGTGGTGTGGCCAGTAACTGTTATACTTGTGTTGTGGCAAGTAACTGATATACCTGTGTTGTGGCTAATAACTGTTATACCTGTGTTGTGGCTAATAACGGTTATACATACCTGTGTTGTGGCTAATAACTGCTATACCTGTGTTGTGGCTAATAACTGTTATACCTGTGGTGTGGCCAGTAACTGTTATACTTGTGTTGTGGCCAGTAACTGATATAATTTTGTTGTGGCCAGTAACTGATATACCTGTGTTGTGGCTAATAACTGTTATACCTGTGTTGTGGCTAATAACGGTTATACATACCTGTGTTGTGGCTAATAACTGCTATACCTGTGTTGTGGCTAATAACTATTATACCTGTGTTGTGGCTAATAACTGCTATACCTGTGTTGTGGCTAATAACTGATATACCTGTGTTGTGGCCAATAACTGATATACCTGTGTTGTGGCTAATAACTGCTATACCTGTGTTGTGGCTAATAACTAATATACCTGTGTTGTGGCTAATAACTGATATACCTGTGTTGTGGCTAATAACTGATATACCTGTGATGTGGCTAATAACTGATATACCTGTGTTGTGACCAATAACTGTTATACCTGTGTTGTGGCTAATAACTAATATACCTGTGTTGTGGCTAATAACTGTTATACCTGTTTTGTGGCCAATAACTGATATACCTGTGTTGTGGCTAATAACTGATATACCTGTGTTGTGGCCAGTAACTGTTATACCTGTGTTGTGGCCAATAACTGTTATACCTGTGTTGTGGCCAGTAACTGATATACCTGTGTTGTGGCCAAAAACTGTTATACCTGTATTGTGACCAATAACTGTTATACCTGTGTTGTGGTCAATAACTGTTATACCTGTGTTGTGGCCAATAACTGTTATACCTGTGTTGTGGCCAATAACTATTATACCTGTGTTGTGGCCAATAACTGTTATACCTGTGTTGTGGCTAATAACTATTATACCTGTGTTGTGGCCAATAACTGTTATACCTGTGTTGTGGCTAATAACTGTTATACCTGTGTTGTGGCCAATAACTGTTATACCTGTTTTGTGGCCAATAACTGATATACCTACGTTGTGGCTAGTAACTGATATACCTGTAATGTGGCCTATAACTAATATACCTGTATTGTGGCCTATAACTAATATACCTGTATTGTGACCTATAACTAATATACCTGTATTGTGGCCAATACCTAATATACCTGTGTTTGGCAAATAAATAATATACCTGTGTTGTGATCAATATCTAATATACCTTTGTTGTTGCCAATAACTTTTATACCAGTGTTGTGGTATATAAGTGTTATACTTTTGTTGTGGCCAATACCTAATATAACTGTGTTGTGGCCAATAACTGGTACATCTGTGTTGTGGCCAATATCTGGTACACCTTTTTTTGTGGCCAATAACTGTTGCACCTGTGTTGTGGCCTATAAGTGGTATACCTTTGTTGTGGCAAATACCTGATATACCTGTGTTGTGGCCAACAACTGGTACACCTGTGTTGTGGCCAATGTTCCCTTTTAAGGTTTGCTGGTTAGTGTGCAAAATCATAAAGTTGTGTGCAAAGTTTTACTTTGCAGAGTGCAGCGTATCTGTTCGAATGTATTTTTATAAAAATTTGCTGCGCGGATGCTCAAAACTGCTGCGCGGCATCTGTGAGGTAGCTGCGCGGCCGCGCAGCTTAAAGGGAACATTGGTTGTGGCCAATAACTGGTATACTTGTGTTGTGGCCTAAAGCTTAATAAAGACGGTGTGACACACTGATCAAGCTCCCAACTCACTGCGTGCATCTTCGCTTGTTGCTATGTTCGATTAATCGAATGGACAAGACATTTTCGTCTTCTAGTTTATAGCTCAGTGTTGAGCGTCACGTTGGTGACCTAGGCTATTATTTTTCTTCTTTTGAAAAAAAAATTACTATAGCAGTTACAGCAAATAATAAAACGGTGCGTTACAGGGGCGGATCCGGCTTTGTATGATTAATGTATTAATGTATGCTTAATTGAGGGATGGGTGGGCGCGATTTCGGCAGGGGCAGACGGCTTTCTAAAAACCTGGTATTTTTTTTTACTGCATCCCGAAAAAAAAGTACGACGAATTCTAAAATGGCCCATCAAGAATGTATTTTTGTTCGTAGTAATAGCACAGTCCCACACCCCCACCCCGGGCTAGGAAGGGGGATTGAGACGTAAAATATATCCGTCCCAGCCCTATAAAGTCCGACCCGGTTGCTGTGTGAAAGCAGCACCCCGGCCGGCCATGTGCTCCTTCATAGGTGCCGCCTCACTCGCATAGTCAATTGAGTGGAAGGGTGGGTGAGGCTGTCACAGGGGCGGAATGCTCCCGGCGTGCCTCTTCGCGGTCCGAATGAAATAAAGACTACTGGGGGTAGTAGTTGATGGCCGGTTGGGTTTAGCGGAGGGTGCGTTGTGGAAGACGTCATGAGCTTCGGCTCGGTAGTCTGCTGATTTTCTAAAGTAGATTAGATTAGTGGTAGAACAGTGGGAAATAAACACCAGCTGAATACATCTCGCGGCCTCTTTATACCTGGGTTAGTGTCAGAGTAGTTTTCAGCTCTAGTTTTAAGAACCAAAGAGTAGTTTGAGCAATTTGGGGGGGGGGGGGGGAGGGGGAGGAGGGGGGCCACTGGTTTGCAATCAATCAAAATACAAGTTGTAACCTCCAAAAGTAAAAAATATTCTGATTAGTTCATTGACAGTGAGACCGCAAAAGCCAATTACTGTTATACTTAGTCGCTTGATGCGTTGTTAAAACAAAACTTGCGGTAATTTTTTTACTGAGAACGCCCAATATTTTTTTATTAAAATTAAACTTAGGGAAACAACTCCCGAAACCTTTGTTGTTGGGTTTGTTTTTTTTTGTTGGTTTTTTTTTTGGGGTGGGGGGGGGGGATTCGTCATAGTACCGCAGTCTTAGGCTTAAAAACGTAGTTACTACGGCGCAAGCGTAGGGGTAAACAAGTCCGCATTTCCCAAATGTTATGCAAGCTATTTAATCAGGTTTAGGGACATTAAACATTTTTAGACTTTAATTTAATTTGGACACGGTATTCTTCTCTCACGTTTCATTAATGGCGTCAGAGTGAACGAAATTGTTTCCCTTGTCCATTGTTTGAGTCCCTTTATAACTTTTATTGGGGCGAGAAAACTGACCAACATTGAAACTGTCCACAGTTCTGACAGAGTTCAGCTGCCCAATCCTCATTTAGATCGAGCTACCAGCAACGAAGCTGATTACCTGATGCACCTTGGGATACACAGAGTCGACTGGCACGTGTTCAAGGACGTAAAGGTACGTAACTCTAGGGCTAGCAGGGCTGTATGATTTACGAGACTACCGCCCCTCATGCCAAGGTTCACCTTGACCCGAGCAGACCTATTTAGAGCAACATGGGGGTAGAGGGCGTCGGACTTCACAATAGAGCAGCGGTTCTCAACCTGTGGGTCGACACCCTGACACACGGGTCACCTAAGACCATCGGAAACACATATTTATGAATTAGCAACGAAAATAATTGTAAGGCTTGTGGTCACGACAACATGAGGAACTGTATTAAATGGTCGCACATAATGGTATTATTTGTTAGTTGTTGTTTTTTTTAAAGTTATTTCTTGCAAAACAGGATTATGAGTAATAAAAATAAAATGAATTATTTGTTACGTCCAGGAATTATTTGTTACATAACAGAATTATTTGTTACATAACAGAATTATTTGTTACATAACGGAGATATTTAATAAGGAGGCGTTGACGTCATTATCATTGAGGGACAGTCAAAGGGCAGTGGATTCCAAACTACGTCAAAGTGAGGGGCAATGTGAGGGGAAATGAGATGGGAAATGTTAGGGGAAATGAGATGGACAATGTGAGGGACAATGTGAGGTGAAATGACTTGTGAAATGAGACGGGAAATGGGGGGGGGGGCAAAGAGAAGTGCAATGAGATGAGCAACGTGAGGGAAATGACATGGGCAATGAGAGCGGAAAGGGGAGAGGCGGACTCACAAGCAAAGCGGAGTTGCCCAGCCACAACCAGTCACAATCAGCCGCAACCAGCAACATCCGTCACTTACCTTGGTGTAAAAAAAACGGGTTGGCGGACCACATTAGAAAAATACATGCCCTAACATGCCCTATTCGTTTTGAACAGATCGATGGTGCAAACTACTTCATTACTAGTCCCACATGAGAACAGGACACTTCCCTACAAATTCTCACTTTCACGGGCCAAACAAAAACGGGGAAACGACCTGTTGGCATTGCACACTTGCCCCAGAGACAATGCCGCACCTGTTGACTTCGTTCCTCAAGAGCAACAGGAATTACTTACTGACATAGCGGAAATATTTTCTTACATAAAGGAATTATTTGCTGACATAACGGAATTATTTGCTGACGTAATATAACGGAATTATTTGCTGACGTAATATAATGGAATTATTTGCTGAGTTAACGGAATTATTTGCTGACGTAATATAACGGAATTATTTGCTGAGTTAACGGAATTATTTGCTGGCGTAATATAACGGAATTATTTGCTGACATAACGGAATTATTTGCTGACATAAGTAAATTAATTGCTGACATAAGGGAATTATTTGCTGATATAAGTGAAGTAATAGTTGACATAACGGAATTATTTTCTGATATAAGTGAATTATTTCCTGACAAAAGTGAATAATTTGCTGACCTAATATAACGGAATTATTTGCTGACGTAATATGACGGAATTATTTGCTGATGTAATATAACAAGTATTTGCTGACATAATGGAATTATTTGCGGACATAACGGAATTATTTGCGGACATAAGGGAATTATTTGCTGACGTAATTTAACGGAATTATTTGCTGACGTAATATAACGGAATTACTTGCTGACGTAATATAACGGGAATATTGGCTGTCATAACCAGAAATCACAGTTGCGAGCTATTTTCTTGTGAGTTCCACCAACGGCTGAGAAAATATCATGTGCATGCAAGTTAGAATAGTAGTTCTTAGCCAAGGAGGTATTAGAATAGCTGTTATTTATTGCTGTTGTTTAATGCAAGAAAATTGATTGCATTAAATAAGTTTAATATGGTATCTCATGGGTTTTTATTAAATAAGTGAATATAATATAAAAATATCATAGGTTTTCGTGTTACAAACTGTTATATATCAGCCAATATATACGTTTTAAAATGCCGTAGAAGAAAAAGAAAAATCCAATATTATATACCCATGGATCTATCCATCCCCGTAGCCTGCTCTAAAACTTCAACTGACGCTATTCTTTTCCATGCTAGGATTCCGAGCTATTGTAGATCTGACTCTAAATCGTCTTTCCACCTAAGCCCCGGTCTTTCTTTGAGTCGTTTGTCTCTGGAGTTAAAGTGGTGTACCTTTTCCACAACTCTGTTGTTCCAAATTCTTTTTTGGGTGTTCCGTCAGCTTAAACTTTCCACTGTTTAAAAAATTTCTGCAGCTGTTGCGGGATCCTTTTATATTTCATGCAGTTCCTTTCAAATAGAAATTCCTCTCTACTTTGCTCATCAAAAATTGTAACTTTTTTGTGTATCGGGGAATTTGTGGGTTTTTTTTCCAATGAAGATATAATTCTCTATTCTCCACAAAATTAAATTATTGATCAAGTATCTGAGTGTGTAGCTCCCTTCACCCATATTTACTAACTTCTGCTGTGATGAAGTCTTCTCCTTGGGCTTGGTGGTTTCTCATGGAGTTGACAACCTCTGTCATTTCTGCCAAACTTGTCAAGTATAATATTATTAAAGGGTTCAGCCCTAAGTGTGGTGGTCCGCAATTTTTATCTTGTCCGTTATCTACCTTTAGTGCGGACCGGTATCTTATCTTGGTATAAAAAAACTGGCAGGCGGACTGTTTTGAGGCAGCATGTTACAAGCAGTGGGCAGACAGTATGACAGCCAGAAGTATATTCTCTAACATGCCATCTCCTAGCAGACAAGACCATTGGTGGGGTATAGGTCGCAGGCAGCAGAGTCTAGGGACACATTCGCACTTAGCACGGTCCCATCGGTACATATTTCAACAGGCTAGACCATAACAAGGAACTAGACCATAAAAGGGACTCTACCTGCCGCGGCATTGCAGCTTGGTCCCAGAAACTCGAGCGCATCTGTTGATCAATGCCCCTCACCAGATGTTTCGGGTGAGGCCAGGGCGGTGGGAGAACCCTACGTGAGGAAAATTTTATATGGCCCAGCTCAGCAGATGGAGTTGATTACCAATGTACTAGCCGGTGTCATAAGAGAGCAATCTCAGTGTGCGTTAGTTAGTATTCCTCAAAATATTCAGCCCAACTCTCCAGAACTTGACTATTTTCGGTAGATAATTCACCATATCTGCTCTGGCAATATTTATTAGCATCATGAAAAAGCTGTCAGGGCATCGAGTCTTAAATCTTGAGACGGTTAAATAAATCCTCTTCACCCAGCAATTATCCCATTACTGTTGACGTCGGACGTCGTTACAGGTTGAATCGAACCCATACCCTCTTGCTTGGCAGACAGACAGGTGACCGTTTTACCAGCACCGGCCCTAACTCAATAATGTCATCTATGGACATGATCTCAAATTTAACTGATTTCTATACAATCATTGACTTATTATATACCACCTATACAAACATTGACTTATTCAATGCCTCTATACAAACATTGACTTATTCAATGCCTCTATACAAACATTGACTTATTCAATGCCTCTATACAAACATTGACTTATTCAATGCCTCTATACAAACATTCTCTATCGCAGTTTGTCTGTGTGGGTGGTACCGTAGATCGCATGAGGAAACTCTCTCAGCATCTTGCCGAAAAGCTGAACATACAGACATTGGATTATTCCTTTGAGAATCATCGTTATTCGGGGTTCAAAGTGGGGCCCATATTTTGTGTAACTGTAAGTATTTTGTGTAACTGTAAGTATGTTGTGTAACTGTAAGTATTTTGTGTAACTGTAAGTATGTTGTGTAACTGTAAGTATTTTGTGTAACTGTAAGTATGTTGTGTAACTGTAAGTATGTTGTGTAACTGTAAGTATGTTGTGTAACTGTAAGTATTTTGTGTAACTGTAAGTATTTTGTGTAACTGTAAGTATGTTGTGTAACTGTAAGTATGTTGTGTAACTGTAAGTATTTTGTGTAACTGTAAGTATTTTGTGTAACTAAGTATTTTGTGTAACTGTAAGTATGTTGTGTAACTGTAAGTATGTTGTGTAACTGTAAGTATGTTGTGTAACCGTAAGTATGGTGTGTAACAATAAGTATGTTGTGTAACTGTAAGTATGTTGTGTAACTGTAAGTATTTTGTGTAACTGTAAGTATTTTGTGTAACTGTAAGTATGTTGTGTAACTGTAAGTATGTTGTGTAACTGTAAGTATGTTGTGTAACTGTAAGTATGTTGTGTAACCGTAAGTATGTTGTGTAACCGTAAGTATTTTGTGTAACCGTAAATGTTTTGTGTAACTGTAAGTATGTTGTGTCACTGTAAGTATTTTGTGTAACTGTAAGTATTTTGTGTAACCGTAAATGTTTTGTGTAACTGTAAGTATGTTGTGTCACTGTAAGTATGTTGTGTCACTGTAAGTATTTTGTGTCACTGTAAGTTTTTTGTGTAACTGTAAGTATGTTGTGTCACTGTAAGTATGTTGTGTAACTGTAAGTTTTTTGCTTTACTTTAAGCATTAATTTGTGATACTGTAAATTTTTTCACGGACTAAAAATAGTATTGTTTCAAAAATAAGGAATATACGGATCGCTTGATTATATTTTAACTTAAAGGACGGTTGGGATTTGAGGTCCCCACCCCACATTAACTTTGTAGACAATAAGTATTTCCCTATGTTGTAAATGTACCTGTCAGTCTATTTTTATCCTGCTCCTGTCAGTCTATTTTTATCTTGTACTGGTCAGTCTATTTTAACCCTTAACTTGTCAAGTCTACTTTTATCGTGTACGTGTGGGTCTATTTGTATCCGTCATTCAAAACAACTATGTGCGGCGTCATCTACTGTCATCTAAGTCCTTCACCCGAAAAAAAAGTTCAATTTTTGAGTCTTTAACCGTGATGATTGACAGTACAGCTCGTCAAGCTAGTAAAGATGCTGAGTTAGAATTAACCCACGGTGCGAGAACGAGTGGTGGACTGGGAAAAGTAGGAGTGAGTGAGGTAGGAGAGAGGAGGTGTGGAAGAAAGAGTGGGACACATGAGCCAGACGGTACTATAAGATGGCCACAGATGGTCCTCCTTTGGCAACCTACACATTTTTTTAAATTGATGTTAATTATAAAAATTTCTCCTATTCGTTTTTAAATTTGCTCTTTTGGCGTCATTCGGAAAATGTTTGTGTGGAATATATTTCTGTGTAAATATATTTGTAAATAGATTTCAAGAAAAAGTATAAATACCACACAGCTAACTGTTTGAGCACTAATATTGGTCAGTAATCGGGCGGCTCTCTTCCAATTATTTCAGCACGGCATAGGCACGCCATCTTTGTCTGTGATGCTGCATGAAGTCTTCAAACTGCTGTACAGAGCAGGGTGCTGTGACGTCACGCTGATACGTATTGGAACCTGTGGAGGTGTAGGTAGGAAGTTGATTTTTTTGAAGTGTGTGGGGGGGGGTAGGAAGTTGATTTGTGAACGTGTAGGTATAGGGATTCGATCACTCCATTTACAACAGTGATAACGCAACCAATTGATTGGTGGATATGCTGGCCAATGAGCTGGTGCATGTGACCATCTTCGATAACCACCCCATCCACTGCCGAGGAAAGTGGGCACACACACTGGGCGCCACCTTCAGAAAGTTCAACAGTCGTTATTTTTCATGCAAAAAAATGTTGCTATAGTGTATATTTTTGGGATGAGAGCGAAAATATTCAGACTTTGCCTCGTACGCAGCTTTTGCTTACCACGGTCCTGGTTTAAGACCATTGATTTTTCTGGATTTTTTAAATGATGAAATACATTGACCGACTTATTGAGTTATTTACAAATCCTCTTCGGAACCGGATCTGCCGTCATCGCGGACAGGCGCCGAAGGCAGTAGTGCATATACTAGCCGAGTGCCCCAACACTAATGAGTTGAGAGGCCGCAGCTGATGCCCCCAGGCTTGTAAAGTTCTAATAACGTTAGCTCGTCCTCACAAAGTAAAGTTCTAATAACGTTAGCTCGTCCTCACAAAGTAAAGTTCTAATAACGTTAGCTCGTCCTCACAAAGTAAAGTTCTAATAACGTTAGCTCGTCCTCACAAAGTAAAGTTCTAATAACGTTAGCTCGTCCTCACAAAGTAAAGTTCTAATAACGTTAGCTCGTCCTCACAAAGTAAAGTTCTAATAACGTTAGCTCGTCCTCACAAAGTAAAGTTCTAATAACGTTAGCTCGTCCTCACAAAGTAAAGTTCTAATAACGTTAGCTCGTCCTCACAAAGTAAAGTTCTAATAACGTTAGCTCGTCCTCACAAAGTAAAGTTCTAATAACGTTAGCTCGTCCTCACAAAGTAAAGTTCTAATAACGTTAGCTCGTCCTCACAAAGTAAAGTTCTAATAACGTTAGCTCGTCCTCACAAAGTAAAGTTCTAATAACGTTAGCTCGTCCTCACAAAGTAAAGTTCTAATAACGTTAGCTCGTCCTCACAAAGTAAAGTTCTAATAACGTTAGCTCGTCCTCACAAAGTAAAGTTCTAATAACGTTAGCTCGTCCTCACAAAGTAAAGTTCTAATAACGTTAGCTCGTCCTCACAAAGTAAAGTTCTAATAACGTTAGCTCGTCCTCACAAAGTAAAGTTCTAATAACGTTAGCTCGTCCTCACAAAGTAAAGTTCTAATAACGTTAGCTCGTCCTCACAAAGTAAAGTTCTAATAACGTTAGCTCGTCCTCACAAAGTAAAGTTCTAATAACGTTAGCTCGTCCTCACAAAGTAAAGTTCTAATAACGTTAGCTCGTCCTCACAAAATAAAGTTCTAATAACGTTAGCTCGTCCTCACAAAGTAAAGTTCTAATAACGTTAGCTCGTCCTCACAAAGTAAAGTTCTAATAACGTTAGCTCGTCCTCACAAAGTAAAGTTCTAATAACGTTAGCTCGTCCTCACAAAGAGAATGTAATATTCAAGAATTCAAAAGAATTGCTGTGACAGTAATGTTAAATTTACAAAATATCATTTCCTCTACTGCAGGTGTAAGACACGGTACTGTGGTCGTGTCAACCGGTGCCATCACACCTGGATTCGAACCCTTTTACATCACGGTAAGTACATATTAAAGGCCGACCAAACAATATTGTTATCGGAGCATTCCTTAATCGTCTTATTGATATTATTATTTTTTTTAAATCACGTTGTAACGCCACTTTGCGTGAATATATCTGTAGGGAAAAAATTAGCACGCACAGTAGAAGTCCGATAATCCGGCACGTTCGGGACCGGCTCGGTGCCGGACTACCGAAAATTCCGGTCTGTCGGGCGGTGCCCCTTCTTTTTAGTGTAGGCTTTGCCGTAAAACAAATGTACTTTGTGTTTTAACTACATACATTCATAAATCTTAATTATAAGAACAATTAGGTTAATAATTAAACTACAAATACAGTATTCAAATACAACAAAGTTTATTTTAAATTTCATATAATGTTATGTACACGTACTGTAAAACATATTTCACTTAGATTTAAAAAAGTCACGAATGTCTTTTTGTTTTCTTGACTTTTGCCGTTTAGTATAAAATTTATTTCTAATGATATGGAAATCAATAATTTCTGAAGCACTGTAGCTAGTACTAGCCTCAGCAAAAGAGATAAACTTATTTTTACAATTTTCCGGAGCGATACCGGACTATCGGGCATTCCGGACTGTTGGATGCCGGACTAATGGACTGCTACTGTATTTCATAAGAGCAGAACTTCATTTAGCAATTTTATATGAAATTGTGTGGATACGAGGAAAATTTTACAACTGCTCCGCGGAAAACAGATGTCTTTTTTTTTAAATAATTTTTTTTTATATCTGTCTCACTTGCCAGCAGTGCAAACATTTCATTCATTTTTTTTGTTTTGTTTACAGTCCTCCCTAGGAGAAATACTCAAACTACCAACGGACGCCGATCCCATCTTGTACCAAGACATTGTCAACAGCAAGAGCATTGAGGACAAATATGACGTCATTTCCGGACTTACTTTCTGTGCCGGGGACTTTTATCAAGGTCCATAAAAATTATGCTTTATGTAGACTTTATGCTATATGTATGCCTTATGCTATATGTAAGCTACCCCTTGGACTATTTTCCCCCCATTGACGTGGAAACAATTTTGTTCAGTAAGGTCATTAAGTTCTGTATTGTTATAATATGCAAACTGGTGGCTAAGTATAAACAATTTGTTGAAATCTAAACGGCGGAAATGTTAAAAGGGTTCAACTAGGTCATGCTAGAGATAATAGAAAGAGGGTTAAACTAGGGCATGCTAGAGATAATAGAAATAGGGTTAAACTAGGGCATGCTAGAGATAATAGAAAGAGGGTTAAACTAGGGCATGCTAGAGATAATAGAAAGAGGGTTTCATGTACCTTAACTTTTAAATTAGCCCAAATAAACATAATATTTGTTAAAGTGTGCATAGAGCACAGATTAGTCTAAATTAACATAATGTTTGTTAAAGTGTGCACTGTACCCCAGCTGAAACAATTTTAGGATTCTTATTGCTTCAAAATGATATTATATAACAAAAGAAACGTGTGCAAACATCATTGGTTTGCGGGGGGGGGGGGGGGGGGCAGTAAATGTAGAAGAGTTAAGGAGGGATTGAGTATCCCCATTTCTTTGTGACAACTGACGCATTTCTCTATCATGTGTTTTGTTCACATGTGACAGCTGAGACAGAGCTCTGTCTAAATTGTATTTTGTACAGGGAAGACGAAGAGATTAAAGTGTACGTGGATATTTTCTCGGTTTAGGTCAAGGTCGATTTGATGGTGCCTTTTGTGATTACTCGCTCGAAGAAAGAGCTGCGTTTCTGAATAAATTACGTCAAATGGGCGTGGTCAACCTCGAGATGGAATCTGCAGGAGTTTTGGGCATGGCGAGAAAAGTTGGAATTAAAGGCCAGTAACCACTCTATAATACAATTCATATAGTTATCTCCCTTGTATAATACTATGAAGTTCCCAATAAAGTTCTCAAAACGATAAGGCTTTCAAATAGTTTGCAGGCATTTACTTCTTCATTCAAAAACGGAACCTATATACTTCGTCCACCTACATTCCATATCTTCTTCATCTTAAATTGTTCTTGTCATACGGACCATTTCAACGTGGGTCATTTACCCATTACCCATCCACCTGAACCGTTCTTGTCAATAAAATGTGTGCTGCTATAACTATAATAGGGCCCATACCCATCCCCCTTTATGTTATCCTCGTCATACGAGTCATTACAACCATGGCCCCCAAAGTTTACATCTGCCCTGTTCTTGCTAAATGGGCAATAATGGTACTTCGTCGTCGAAAAATCGATCATAACCATTTCAAGATCGGAATGTTGCCGGGGCCAAATGTGTCTGCGTTGCGCAGATGGCTCATCAGGCCAATTCTGGCACGAAATGTGCTGTTGTTGAAGGTCCGGGGAATAGGTGGGGCAGCTTGAGTTAAGTCGGGCTATCTGGCTTTTCTTTTGTGTTATGCAGCAGCTGTTCTGTTTGCCTCATAATGCATTGTGCCTTTGTTTAAGGAGAAGCGCCATTCGGTCTCGATCCTTTGACAAGTGTTCCACCATGTCCGGATCAATGTGAAATACTTTGCTTTCAAGGATGCTTTCAAAGATGCTTTCAAGGATGCTTTCAAAGATGCTTTCAAAGATGTTTTCAAAGATGCTTTCAAAGATGTTTTCAAAGATGCTTTCAAAGATGCTTCCAAAGATGCTTTCAAAGATGTTTTCAATGATGCTTTCAAGGATGTTTTCAAAGATATTTTCAAAGATGCTTTCAAAAATGTTTTCAAAGATGCTTTCAAAGATGTTTTCAAAGATGTTTTCAAAGATGCTTTCAAAGATGCTTTCAAAGATGTTTTCAATGATGCTTTCAAGGATGTTTTCAAAGATATTTTCAAAGATGTTTTCAACGATGCTTTCAAAGATATTTTCAAAGATGTTTTCAAAGATGTTTTCAAAGATGGTTTCAAAGATGTTTTCAACGATGCTTTCAAAGATATTTTCAAAGATGTTTTCAAAGATGGTTTCAAAGCATGTTTTCAAAGATGTTTTCAAAGATGTTTTCAGTGTGTCTTTAAAGTGTTTCTTCTGTTCCCCAGCAAACCGCCTGCATTAATAAGGTGTGTTCGAGAGACCTGCTTGTGAGAGTACCTCAGTGTCTAGGTCTTGTAACTCTAACTAATTATAACAGATCCCCCAACCAGTGGTGTAGGAATGGGGGTTGCGTATGGGCTAGTCCACCCTGGTGGCACGCGGGCGCCAACTCAATGCGGAAGGGGGGGGGGCGGAAGCGTTAAAATATTCTTTAAATAGGAAATTAATATTGAATTAAACGATACATTTTTTTTGTACTTCACCAAGTCAAGAGGCGCCAAAATCGTTTTACTGGTTCGCACCGGGCGGCAATTTTCTATATGAGGGGCGTCCTTTAAAGGCTTCGCCCTGGGTGCTGCTTTACCTTGCCCTACACTTTGGCTAAAATGTTTATCCGTAATTAAAATGTAAAGTATCCAGTGTTATGAAATGAGGATACAATCATCAGATATAACTGACAATTTGGGCATCCAAGAATCTATGAACACAGTGTGGTAGAAACAAGCTCACGTCTCTTCGTCTGTCGTTAATCGACCATTTTCCTCTAATGCCCTTGTTTTCTTGTCACGTGAAAACAAGGGCTCGCCACAGAAATCATGCAGGGCATAACGAGAGGAGGGAGAAGAAGAGGAATTTAAGACAGAGAAAAAGATGAGAAGATAACATCAAAGAGTGAACGGGACTAAAACTAGGCGATGCTGTACGAAGTGTAGAAAACAGAGAGGAATGAAGAAGGATAGTTTTCATGGCATCTGCGGCACCCCAACGGTCCAAGGACTAAGGGACATGATGATGATTATTTCTTCTCATAATTCTACGTCTTCTGTCTGTTTACTTTTCAGTTCAACTTACAAACACCTTACAACCAGTTAGCTATTCACACTCGCCACAGTAGCTTTGGTCAATTTCCGTTATACTTTGGCTAATGTAACTCAGAGACATTAGAGTTAACGAGGGAAAAGGCGGTTTAGAAGACATGGCGAGGGGCTAAATGTTAACGACAGAAGTTGTGGACCAGCCTCATGCTGGTCGCCGAATCCCTTTTGTTGACTTAGTGGTCGACACTCCAAACAAAAACACTCGAGACGCAAACCAATCGACCAATAAAATGTTTGTTTTTTAATTTAATTCTGGTTTTTTTTTTAAATTGTTGTTAGTTCGCTGATGAAGACTTCTTGCCGACACGTTCTTTTTTTTTCCTTCAGATTTTCCCCATACTTTATTTCGCTCATTTCCAATGTTTAACCTTATTGCAGTCTGTCCCCCTTATTACCGTCGACGGTGTCTAGGAACGTGAACGCGTGATCACAACGCAAGAGAAATAAACAAAGGAAAACGTTACGGGCGTAACTATTCCCTGTAACACGCTTGTTAAGACTCGTCTTGGGCTAGCCTTACATCCCAGTGGGTTAACCTTACGTCACAGTGGTTTAACCTTACATCCCAGTGGGTTAACCTTACATCCCAGTGTGTGTAATCTGCTTGCCAGCCCAACATTAGTTACGCCACTCTGACCAAGTAGCAATAGTAAAGTGTAGAAGAGTCCGTGCGCTGTGACATTCTGTTTTTAGTGTCAGACATATAACAGGCGGGATGATATATGTATGGTTGAACAATGACGACTGAACTATACTACTCATCATCATCATCAGTGGCGCTACAGCCCGTGTAGGGCTCTGGCCTGCTCCACCACATCCTTCCATTGGGATCGATCCATGGCTTTCCGCCTCCGTGCGCGAACCCTTAACTGGTGTAAACCTTCTCTGCATCGTCGATTCATCTCAGCCTTGCGGGCGACCGGTGAGTCGTCTGTTCCTAGGTTGCTGCCTGTATATCACTTTTGCTGCTCTACAATCCGTCATCCTTTCATTATGTCCTTCCTTGCGACTCTGGGTGGGTCTTTGTGCAATGGGTATAGCTCTTGGTTTGTACGGATTCTCCAGATATCATTTTCCATCACTGGGTCGTACATTCTTGTAAGGGTCCAAGTGTCACTAGCGTAAGTTACGTAAAGATACTAAGCCATTCGCGTTAAGTAATGAGTTTTGTCTTGTTCCTTACAGCTGCCGTTGTGTGTGTTGTTTTGGTGGACAGAATGAAGGCCGAACTGCCGTCACCTGATTTGGACATTGCCTTGCTGCAAGAATATCCCATTACGTTGGTCAGTAGGTACATTGTCAAAAAGCTGAGCAACTAGCTATCAGATTGGTCAGTAGATGCATTGTTAACCATCTGAGTAACTAGCTATCCCATCGGTCAGTAGATACATTGATAACAATCTGAGTAACTAGCCATCACATTGGTCAGTAGATGCATTGTAAACAATCTGAGTAACTAGCTATCACATTGGTCAGTAGATACATCATAGCTATCATATTGGTCAGTATTAGTGTTTTTGTGTGTGATTTTTTAAAGATTTGAGTTACAGAAACATTTGAAGGCATACCTAAATCCGATTTTAGACTTGATAAAACATGTTTTGTTTTGGAAAGAAGGTAAATTGGTAAAAACATGTTTCGATTTTGAACAGTGGGGAAATATTTCTAATGAAAACTTAGCCCTACTAGCACGACATACTTGTCTGCTTGATATACTTGGCTACTTGACGCGTTTAGTAGCTTAGTTTGTGCTAAGCTAAGAAATAACGTTAAAATTATTGGAGATCGTGAAAAGATTAGTTTGAAATCTGGTAGTAAGGTCAAAGCTACTCTTGTCTTTGGGACAGTTGACTTGTCTGATTGGGACAGTTGACTTATCTGATTGGGACAGTTGACTTGTCTGATTGGGACAGTTGACTAATCTAATTGGGACAGTTGACTTGTCTGATTGGGACTTTTGACATCTGATTGAGACTGTTGACTTGTCTGCTTGAGACTGTTGACTTGTCTGCTTGGGACAGTTGACTTGTCTGATTGGTACAGTCGGCATGTATGATTGGGAGAGCTCACGTGTCTCATTGGGACTCTGGGACAGCTGTCTTGTCTTATTGGGACAGTTGACTGGTCTAATAAGATATTAAGTCTGCTACTATGATTGGGACAGTTCACATATCTGATTGGGACACTCGACATACCTGATTCTGGCAGTTGAATAGTCTAAAAAGATATTCAGTCTGCTTGTATAACTGGGACAGCTTACTTGTCTGATGTGATAGTTGACTAGTATGACTGTAAAACTTGTATATTTTTAAATATATATTATGGCAAATGGTTTGCGTGAAACAAAAATTGGATTGTAAAAAAAAAAAATTGCCTTCTATCTAGTTGTAGCTGTAATATTGTGTTCAAAATGTATAAATAGACCTCAAAACTAAATATTGGACTTTACAACTGTATGTATTGTACATCTCATTCAGATTACACAATTTATTTTGCAATGAAAGTGTCTGTTTTTATAATATTACAAAAAAAAACTATTTTTTTTTTTTTTAAATTAAGAAATCACATCAGTTAATCAAGTTTGTAAAAAATTTGTATGTAACAACCAAGGTTTCAATTTGTATACTTTTCAATGACAAACATATTTCTTAATGTACAGGTATATAATAAATTTGAAAAGATTAAAATGTTATCTACAGTTATTCAAAAATTGAAACGTGTTTATTTTAATACAATGGGTTCACACGCCCAATCTTTCCCCATTCTCTTGATCTCGTCTTGTTAAATTCTTGTGCCGAGTGGTCTAAAATGAGAAAATCTTAAGTTGACGGTCTGGAGTTCAATCCCCGCCAAAGCCCAGTCAAGCAAAAACATCACCAGTGCAACGGGTGGATGGGACCCGTTAACCTTAAACGGCAACTCATCTAAGAGAAGGAAACTCTGAATTCAAACCCAGAGATGGCGTCCCGAAAGGCAGATAACATTGATACAATGAAACATTCCGACAACTCCTGCTACGCCACTGGTGCCAAGGTGTATCATCCACATGATGTTCCCTTGGGGTTATCCAGCGGCGTGGAGAGAGGCGATTTGCTGTTGGGAATCTGCTTAAATCCTAGAAGAATAATCCCAGGCCTTGTGGATTTCGTCCATGTCATTCAATGCTGACATATGTACTTGACATGTCATTCAAAGCCAATGTGTTACTACAATTTCCTGACAGTGATATATGACGTTTTGAATATATAGACCAACATCACAATCGGTGGCCATAGGTTAAACATGTCAATAGTATTTAGTTACTTTGGCACAACACTGTCACCAAGTGTTTCCACTTATGACTATGTTACTGTACACATTACAAAAGTCAGTGCCACCTTTGGAAGACTCTTCAATAATGTTTGGACTTGTCAAGAGATGCCTCAGCAATGACAATCAACTAAAACTCTACTGGACGCCTGCGTTCGTTACACTATCCGTTGCCTCAGAAAAATCCTCCACATCCAATGGCAGGACAAAGTGCCAGACCCTAATGCAGTCCCTCAGGATAGTCTCCCCAAGTACCTTCTTCTTCTTATGCCTTTTTACCCCGTCTGGGGCATAGGCCATCCACAAGAATGTTCCACTCATCCCGGTCCTGTGCTTTCCTTTCAAATTGCTTCCACTTCCAGGTGTACCCCAATATTTTGCGTGTCTGCCTCTAGCTCGCGTCTCCATGTATTTTTAGGTCTTCCTCTCTTTCTTTTTCCCTGTGGATTCCATGTTAGGGATTGTCTGGTGGTGCTATCTGTGGGTTTTCTGAGAGTATGCCCAATCCACCTCCATCTTTTCTTTATGATGTCTTCATCAACGGGCACCTGGTATATCCTTTCTAGTAGATCTTAGTTGGTGATGGTATTTGGCCATTTGATGAAATTGATGTTCAGGATCTTTCTAAGGTATGTGTTTATGAATGTCAAGTACCCTCACCATCTAAATGAATTCCCGGGCTGGGTGAGACGTGTGGGCATGCTATGTCTACAAATGCCAAAGGCAATATTTTATAGTCTCAACACAGCAAATGGTATGTTGGAGTGCAGAGAAACGATTCAAAGACACTCATAAATACTTGCTGAAAGCAATCTTCATCAACCCAGACTTATGGGAGCAAAACAAGTCTCATCTAGAAAATAAATTTAATGTTTAGGTACCGTACATTTAAGATTAAGATTGTGACTGCTATTAGGTTTAGTAACAGGTAATAATGGGTGGAAACCTGATAGTAGACAAATCATAACACCAAAAATCCTTCCTCAGTGATTTGAAACAGAGAAAAAATATAAATTAATATATCTATTTTATCTTATAATATAAGCATGGAAGCAGTGTAAAGTCAGAGTGAAATAGTTTAAAGAATCTATAAGTTATGTGCATAAAATACCAAGTACATATATTTTTAATTGTGAATTTATCTGAAATAACAGAAACCAACAGTAATTATTCAAACACCTTCAAATCATATTAAAATAATGTTTATTTCTCTTTTCATGGTTATCATTATTGGAAATAAAATTCTCTATTGTACATTAAATATTTCATATCTCATATAGCACAGTATTAACAGTCTAAAATTTGGTGGCTTAAGTTCATTTTCATTTATTTATTCATACATTTCATTCAAAATTGTGTGCAAAAAATAATAATTAATAATAATTTAAAACAAGAAAAAGTAAAGATCTACTCCATTCGTTACTGCTTATTTTATCTTATTCTTCATTCTCAGTTGAAAAAATCCATTGTGTCTTAGTTCTGAATAAAAATTTCATTTACAAACAATGATTGAAATAATTTAGATTTTAAATGGTATAAAATGTCAAGCAAACAACACTGAAAGAGAACAAAAAATGCAAGCGTTCGAAACCCATGTGCATCCTAAGATTTACATTAAAGACAACAAATTTACAAAACTAAACGCAACATTAATTTTAAGATTATCCTTTGTTGTGTCTGTTACCATCACCTCTCCTGTGATCTGTGGGATAAAAAACATCAAATCAGATAAACTCAGAATAATTCTATGGATGGCCAACATTTAGTCAACTGTTCTGGGTTTACATTGACTACAAAATCCAGGAGGGCTTATCCATTGTGGATACAAGTTAACTAAAATAATTTTTAGAGAAAAAATCCAACTAATTTAGAAAGATTAAATGTGCCTTTGACTGCATCCCAAACTTTAGTGCTTCAGTGCTCCTTAAAACAAGATCTATGAGTATTTGAAAGTATGTCAGCAAAAACCAAATGAAGTTGACCGATCTTTGGTAAAAAGTAGAAAATTAGAATTTATTGTTTAGCATGGAAAGGGAACAAATACATCCAATGTTCACCTATGAGATCTACAAAACATCAATGTTCCCTTTAAAAATCTCAGGGACTGTCCAAATCTGAGATCTACAAAACATCAATGTTCACTTTAAAGATCTCAGGAACTGTCCAAATCTGAGATCTACAAAACATCAATGTTCACTTTAAAGATCTCAGGAACTGTCCCCTTCTGAGATCTACAAAACACCAATGTTCACTTTAAAGATCTCAGGAACTGTCCAAATCTGAGATCTACAAAACACCAATGTTCACTTTAAAGATCTCAGGAACTGTCCACTTCTGAGATCTCCGAAACAACAATGATCACTTTAAAGATCTCAGGAACTGTCCACTTCTGAGATCTCCGAAACAACAATGATCACTTTAAAGATCTCAGGAACTGTCCAAATCTGAGATCTCCAAAACACCAATGTTCACTTTAAAGATCTCAGGAACTGTCCACTTCTGAGATCTACTGAAGGAACAGCAATGTTTACTTTTGAGATTCAAAAGCAGAGATTCTCAAACTTTTTTTGATTCTATCAACTAGTAACAATAGAGAGTGAGAAAGTCAATGTTTAAAGGAGAGGGAAACTTTTCCTAAAACAGAACACAAAAGTGAATTAATTTTGAGCAGTTAAATAATACATAAATATTTATCATAATGAAAAGTGGAAGAAGGAAGAAGGGGAGGGAAGAGGATTCCTATGCATTTAATACAAGAAAAGAAAAAAAACATGACAAGAAGGCTTAAAAACAAAAGTGCCTTAAATGATTTGACACCATAAAGTTTATAAACTGCCTTTATGCCAAGCTTACCATCCTTCCATTCATCCATGGCTCGTGCACGTGCCAACAGTTCAGGGTCTTCCCTTTCAAGTTTATCCTCTTTCTCCGCATCTTCCTTTTCTCTTTCTATTGCGTCCTTTTCTGGATTCATTGCCCAATCCTGCATACTGTGACTGCAGGAAAATACCACAAGTAAAAGTAAAAATGTTAGCAAAGTCATCAAAGGGCTATAGACTGATTTTTCTTACATATTATATGACGACATGAAATTATTTTTTTTATAGATTTTTCAATGAAAATATTCTTGACCGTCATGTGACAATCTGCTGAAGGTTGCATGAAACATAATACAAATAATTAAAGTTAGACTTTAATAAATGTCCAATAACCAAAAACAGAGTAGACGATCTATTAGAATAAACTTGTTTAAACAGTCCTCAGCTGTCTGTACCCTTTGCTAACGGATTCTGAAAGTGTTCCTTCCTTCAATTTCTCTTCATAAAATTCATCCACAGTCATGGTTGGTAAGGCTGGGTAGCCTGCTCCATAAACTTGCTTCTGAAGTTCATTTTGGGTGAGGATGAAAGGTCTGAAAGGCTTAAAAATTAATGTGTACAGGTGAGCATTAAAGTCGGAAATATGTGGACCACAAATGTGTGTGTACTTTCTCACACTACTGGTAAATGCTGCAAACACAAAAGTTATAAGAAATTAACAGAAGCAATAAGACTGAAAAAAGAAATTGTTCCTTGCAATAGGTACAGCCAGAATTGAATAAATTTCTTTATACAACACACCCTTCTTAACAGGTGCTCACCTAATGCAAACTAAACACAACTGCCTTGTTTTAGATGTGTCCTCAAATAAATATCACTAAAACAGTTACCCACCTTTTTTGAAGTTGTGGCAGCAGAACTCTGTAGAGCTATTCCCCCTTTTGTCATCTCCTCCTTGTGTTGCAGCATTTGAAGTTCAAGGTTACAGTTATCTATTTCATCTATAGCAATGTTTGCCCAGTGCTTCAAATGGGTCAAATAGAACTCTCTCTGTTGAAAAGTTTAAATATCTTAGGCTATGCTATTTTTTGTGTTCAAATAAAGGTCCCTCAAGTGATAAATTTGAACAGGTAAAGTGAAACCACCACAAACTTCGCAACCTTTATGGAAGCCATGTCCTATAATGACGTTAACTACAGAAAGTGGTACAAGAGTCAGATGAAGGATATATTTTAACACCACAACCATTTAGATCAACATAATGAGTGTACAACATCATCTTCCTACTTTGATTTCATCATCCACATGTTCCTTCTCAACAAGAACCTTAAGCTCCCCAAGCCTTTTCTCCATCATCTTCTTCTCCTTGAATCTCTGAATTTTGTTGTTCCTGTGAGCTGACATGGCATTCACATCTTGGCGAGTTCGGCTGAACGGGTTTTTAACAATGATTAAATTACCAAAGGATAGACAAAAGTACACTAGGTAATACTGTATATACTCGTGTAAAAGTCAAGAAACTTTAGGCATAAACTTCATTTTAAAACAGTCAACTTATCAACGGATCAGTGCTAGTTTCGAAAGAATTTTATACATTGAATGCGGGGCACTGTTGATTTACCGATAGTGCAAGTGTACTTACCAGTAGCTGTACATTGACCCAGATACAGGGTACTGAAAATTTTCCTGTTTATGATTGCTCATTTTTAAATACGGTTTTTAGCTGACATAGAGAAATAAAATCTTATTGATTGATACATGGTATTTTAAAGACACGTCTAGGGTCAATTATACACCGGCCATAGTTTAGTATACAATGCAGCAAGTGCTGCTAGGTAAAATCATACAAAACTATTAAAAATCCCAGAATTTCATAACCCCGAGTTTTATCCCCCAAATTATCAAGGAGTCACAGCATATTTCATAATTTTTGGTTAAAAAAAAAACTGCCCTTGACTTACAGATGAGTATGTTTGGTAAGTACATTTTTATAAAAGGCAGGGTTCCATTTTTAACATGCAGCAAAAATTAACAATAATTGTAAGTTGTCTGATTAAGGTGATTCCCCTTACCAAGAAAAAAAAGATTCAAATTTTAAATTCATTCACATTTTAAAGAAGGCATGAGATATGCCTTAACATGAATGATGAGGACCTTGGTTTGACTAGGAGCACTCTAAATCCCATTAAGTCACATCAATTAATGTGTTCTCACTATTCTGGCAGATTACAGAGCCCCCTCCCCCATCATCACAAATTTGTCACAAAATTTTGAAACCCCCAAAATATATTCACAAATTCATGACCCACCTCCCCCCCCCCCCAAAAAAGTGTGTATCCTCTTTTATGGGTGACCCTTTAATAGTTGTTATACTTTGAAAGGAATAGAAAAACTTGCCTATATGAAGAAGGGACTGATGTGTCAGCATCCTCCTCATCTTCCACAGTCTGGGTGACATCATAGTCTATCACATTGTATAATTTCAGAAGCTTGAGAAAATCTGTGTAACAGAACTGGGAATGTAAAACAAAGTCTTGGTAAAGCACAGTTAACCTTTAACTGTTTCCATAAAATTAGGAAAACATATTGACTACATAACCAACAATGAGACAATTTATCCACAACAAAACTACTCTACCCAAGATTCTTCTCCAGCACATTAAAATATTCAGCTTAAATACATGGGTGATAAATGAATAAATAAATAAATAAATAAATAAATAAATATATATATATATATATATATATATATATATACAAAGTCATATTTTTTAAACAAAAATGTTAGAAGTTTTTTTTTTAAATGAGCTTGCTGATTATTTCTTTCGTTATAATGTATGCTGTCATGTTACACACAACAAAAACTTCAACAATTTTTACCAGATCATTCAGTTTTTTTAGTGATAACTACTTAACTCTAAAAGTTTATATTAAAATGAAATCACTTGGTCTGTTTACTTTGGATCGTTTGACTGCTTCTTTTCTGGAGAGGTGTGTGTTTAAGCCAGTAAAATATCCCAGAAAGGCTGACAGCATCATGTACCTGTTTTAAGAAAGAAGTAGAACGAATATTTTATGTATTAAGTATTAGTTTCACTTTGAATTTTAATTTTAGCCATTACTTATGATCATATTTTTCTGATCTTTTAAAAGCTGTTATATTCTCTGAAGAAAACAAAATCACTTATACAAAAGTCATTATTTTATTGCTGTCAGGAATTTCCCAAGTGTTGGAGTATTTAGATGAAAGTTAAACAAGGATTAATAGTAATGTAGATAAACATTCAGTTCTTGTAAGTAAAGGAACATGAAAAAAACATTTTTAAAGTTGTGTTTAAGAATTTCAGTAAATTAGTAACTAGCTTTTAAACTGCCATTGCCATAAGAAAAAATAGGTTGAAAACTGCCGGATTAGTATAGTCGCCATCATCTACTGTAGCAACTCATGCTACCTAATGCATTAGTGTAAGGAAATACATTTTGTTTTAAAAACTTACTTTATTTCATTTGTTGAAACTTCATCTACATCTTCATTCCTGCTAAATAATTGTAAACTATTAACCATTGAAATAGCTTTTTCAGCAGTAAGAACCCCTTCTCTGAGTTTCACCTGTTAAAGAAAAGGAGGGGAAAAAATTGATTCCTTGTTTTAAAACATTTATGATAAAAGTAATGGGCAACAATTTTGGTACAGATACCTTGTTTAATTTTTACTTCCTATATTAACTAGCCACTTACACCTGTTAATTTTGGAAAATTTGATAAAATGAGGTCAGAAAAGCTATTTGTGGCTCAGTAAATATCATTCTTAAAGGTGATTCATGTAAAAATTGTTCTTTCTTAACTCTTTGCATAAATGAGACAGAATTATTTTTTTTTATACCTATCACTTGATAAATTAACTAATTTTATTACTGAAATAAAGTATTAGAGTAAGCTATTTTATACTGGTTGTCTGTGTGGTTAATGAACTTTATATGATTATAAAATTACCTGAATTTTATCAGAGGCCATAGATTCATCTGTTCTTTCCAAATACTGATGTAAATTGAACACCAAATCAAAACATTCTGGAAGTGTTTTCTCTACTTCACTGGTGTCTGCTTCTCTTTGTTTATCCTTTTCCATAATGGATGAGTGATTTGATGTGTATAGGTCTCCAGAAAAAGCTCAACTCATTAAAAACCAGTGTTCACAAATTTATGATTTACTTTGTTTGGTTATCCTAATATTGTGGTAATAGTAACATGAGCTTTGTTAGTTCAAAGCTAAAATCTCAACACAGCAAAAAATTGCCAGGGTCCTTAGTAGAGTATACACAGACAATTACATTCAGACAATTTGGTGCATTCATCTGAAATTTAAAATAAATCATAATTATCTTCAGATATTTAAATAGTAGAGATAGACTAATAACATAACAGGTATTTGTGTAAACCACACATTTTGCAGTACATGACAAAAGATGGATGCAGCTTAATATTTCGCTTGAGGACAAATCATTAAATTAAAATTGTTGTAATCTAGTTATAGAAAGACAGTAGTTGAATAATAAAAGTCCTATAAATAATTAGGCATAAATAAAATAATTTTTCATCTAAAAATATACAAATAAATAAAATGTAATAACATATTCATCATGGGCAAAGGTCACTGAACCTGTGTCTATTTCATTTGTATTGTATTGAATTAACTGTGTTATTATGCAGTTTTACCAAATAAATTATCTTATAATGTGTCTGTAGCAAGAGCAAATGCCTCTTCTTTACTTTGTCAGGTTTTCCCCTATCCGTAACCTGCTGTGTTTTTCATTTCCTACTGCTTCAACCAGATCACTGTTCTACCCATACATTGGATATCACACTACACTCACTGTCACTGAGTAGTTGTACTAATATTATGCAGAAGTTAGGCCCAAAGATTGTGACCTAAATCACACTTTGACATGACACTAATAATAATACGGACGGAGTTCTTCTTCTTCTATATATTAAGGCCCACGATCAATTTATTGATCATTATGGCTCTTATGAATGTAGATGGGATTTGCAATTTTTCTGTGCCTGGTGTTGATGAGGATATTTCACTGGTTACAAGAGTAACTGCGTGAGGGTATCATGCACTGGGGGTTGGAAGGCCTGCGGCAATAGACGCAAATGAGTCAAGTGTTGTCGCCTCAACTGTTCCTTTTGAAAGCTTGTTCCAGTCCCCGATTGTCTTTGGCAGGAATGAGCAGTTCCTATACTGGTTTCTCGATGGTATGAGCCGGAACTGCCAGTCATGGCCTCGTCGCTGTCTATGGGGGAGAGGGACAAGTTTCTGTTTAATGCCAGAGCAGTGGACTAGTCCATTATTTATCTTGTAAATCATGGAGAGCCTGGATAGTCATCATCGTTCCTCCAATAGTGACCAGCCCAGTGTTTCCAGCATGCTGCCAGCACTAGAGGTATTCCTGTAGCGGTTCAGGACAAAGCGTGCTGCCCGTCGCTGTACTGCCTCCAACCTGTCGATGCTCTTCTGGGTGAATGGGTCCCAGACCGAAGATGCATAATCTAAAAGCGGCCGGACAAAGGCATTATAAGCTCTTTCTTTCACACTGGAGTTGCTGATCTTTAGATTATGCCTTAAGAACCCCAGGGTCTTGTTTGCCTGGTTGCACACATAGCTAATCTGCTCGTCCCAGTGGACGTCACTTTGAATGGTAACACCCAGGTACCTTACGGAGGAAACTGACTCAAGTAAATGGCCATGCAATTCATAGGGGTAGTGTAGAGGAGTACAACTTCTAGATACTGACAGTGTTTGGCACTTGGCCGGATGAAATTCCATGTCCCAGCTAGCCTCCCACTCAGCCAACAGATTGAGATCCTGTTGTAGCTGGTCCTGGTCAGATCTGTTGGTGATCGTCCTATACACGGCTGTGTCATCTGCGAACAGTCTTGTGTGGGATGTCAGTTTCTCTGGTAGGTCATTGATGTATGCTAGGAACAAACAGGGGCCTAGCACCGAGCCCTGGGGGACCCCTGACTTAACATTGACAAAGGACGAGCTTGTACCATCCACGACTACTGCTTGACAATGGTTGTTGAGGAAGCTAGAGATCCATTTTTTAGTAGTGCCTTGGATCCCATATCTGTGAAGTTTGTGTAGAAGCAAACTGATTGACACGGTCAAAGGCCTTTGAGAAGTCCATCACCAGCACATCGGTTTGCTTGCTGTTTTCCAGATTTGTCATCAAGTCTTCAACAAATTCAAGGAGCTGGGTCTCACATGATCTATTGACTCTGAAGCCATGCTGACAGTCATTGAGTATATTTTTGCTTTCAAGATGCTTCATGACTGCGCTTACGATTATGTGCTCCAATAGTTTGCATACTACGCTGGTGAGGGATATCAGACGATAATTGGCAGGGTTGGAATGCTCCCCTTTCTTGTAGATTGGAGTGACATGTTCTCCAGTCTGCTGGAACATTGCCTGTGCACAGCGACGAATGGAAGAGAATTGTCAGTGCAGGAGCGATTTCATTGGCCAATTCATTGAGCACACGTGGTTTTATATTGTCAGGACCACATGCTTTGTATGGGTTAATGGTTTTGAGGAGGGCAAGCACCCCCTGTCCTGAGATCTGAATATCTTCCATAACGGGGTAGGCTGTGTTCATCATGTTGGTTTTTAGGTTCAAATCAGAGTTAATTTATAGCCTTTTAATAATAAGCATAATTAATTAATGGTATCATAACTTAACTTTAACTAAGTTAGTTTAGTTAGTAAGTCCTAAAGCCTAAGGTAGGGACTTTAACTATTAAAAAAGCTTAAATCACCAGAAAGAGCTCATAATTTGTAATTCATAGATACTAACTCTATGTTAGTAGAAAAAAGTTATTGCATTTTTAGTGGCAGAGTTTTTTCCTTATATATTTGTCCTAAAATCTGTTTTCATTTTTTTAAAGATAAAAGTCCTCAAATTTTCAGCATATGTTCATATGTATTTTGTTATAATATTACCCTATTGTTAACCATTTATTACCATTGTCTTTGTACCAGCGATTCAGATTTATTCTTACATATTCCTGCACATCCTGGCATTGTAATGGCGGCCTTCGTTGATGGTGAACTAGTTTTATTTGTGTGCAGGAATGTTTTTGTGAGTGGCAAGAAATATTTTTTAATTTCAGAATGTCTGACAGTGGCACTGATCAAACTATCATTAGTGATTTTGATATTCTAGCAGTGAATCTGACACAGAAACTGATGAAAACAACCAGGAGAGTAATTAGGACTATCAAAATGAGCCTTATGCTAATGTTGTGAACTCTGGGTTTAGTATTAGGGGTCCTCAACTGGACAGAGATGCCCCTCTGAATTTTAAGACAACATAGTCAAAGGTCCTATAAATAAGACATAAGCACCCCATTTGAGTACTTTATGCTATTTTTTACACTAAATATCACTCCAATGTTTATGAGAGAGACCTATAGATATGCAGACAACTTTCTCAGTTACATCCAGCTTAAGAGAAGGTCCCTAGGTCATAAATGGGGGCCTGTTACAGTGAGTATCTGTAACATCTGAAAAATAGGGGGGGGGGGGGGGGGCTGGAAAAAGAGTAGAACCATATGCCAGAGGTGTCTGATAGGCCTCCATGGGCCAGAGATGTCTGAAGGGCCTCCATGGGCCAGAGGTGTCTGAAGAGCCTCCATGGGCCAGAGGTGTCTGAAGGGCCTCCATGGGCCAGAGGTGTCTGAAGGGCCTCCATGGGCCAGAGATGTCTGAAGGGCCTCCATGGGCCAGAGGTGTCTGAAGGGCCTCCATGGGCCAGAGGTGTCTGAAGGGCCTCCATGGGCCAGGGGTGTCTGAAGGGCCTCCATGGCCTTGAAACCCAAAAACATAAGTGTTAGGACTTATTCAGGCTTCATCCATAAAAAAATTCACAAAATTGATGCAAGTAAGTCATGTTTATTCTAGGTTTCACAAAAAATTACATGAATAAATTATGCAAATCAGGGTAGCTCATTTGCATAAATGCTGATTTTTCAGTTTGATTCATAAAGATTGTGTTAGTTCATTCCATTTCCTACAAGAATATATATAGTTTTACATATATTAAGGAAATAGTTTATTTTTTATAAATTTTTTTGCAATGCGAGTGACAAGCTCGTAAAATGTGCTCCATCTTTTTGACACATACACCCCAAAAAGGCTCCGTCTTAAGAGGGTTAGGTATTGTAATAAAAAGACTAACCCATTGCTTTAAGTAAATTTGCAGCAGTATCTTGCTTTTTTACTACTTTAATCTCTTCAGTATGTGAATAAATAGAACTGATGCTGATTTAATCCATAAAGATAAGATGGGTCATGATTTAGTCCATAGTATGCCTGAAGAATTGATAAAAGTGTTACACAAACAAATGTGCCAAAGTGATGACGATGAAATATGATGATCAAGTCCTTGGCAAATTTCTGTTGATGAGTATATGTATTGGACATTTTGAGTCCTTAAAAAATAATTACTATGTCAATGAATCATTTGATATCAAATGATAAAGTTGATGGTGTTCTTCATAAAGTGTATGTTGATGTTCATGAAGGAAACCATAATCAAGGAAGGTTGTGATGCGTTCAATGTAGTTGACAAGAGGTTATGCCCAAAAGGCAAGACTCATAAAAGATTACCAGAAATAAAAAAACTTTGAAAACCACTTCCCTCCTTTTGCTAGGTTATCTTCAGCACCCTCCATTTCTGCTTCCCTACCCCTACCCTGATCTTGATAGTCGATCAAAACCACAGCCCCTTTCCAAATGTTTGAAATGCTAATGTTTAAATGATAATTTAACAAAACTTCTCAAACTCACAACATTTTAGTGATTAATTTTCTTTACCGGGTGTTTAGTGACGCTCTGGCCCAAAGCACAAATGAAGACCTTAGTGCTAAAAGTACTTAAGTCAAAAAATACACATTTTGAGATAATCAAGTTCAAATATTCTTTTCGTCTATAGTCTATAGAATTTGATCCTTTTCATATTTTGTCTTATCAATGGTACATTTTTGCAGCGGTGTACGCAGGCATATGTCCATGGTTTGCTAGATTACACCGCCACGGTGTATGCAGGCCTAAGTCCATGGTTTTACGAAAATTCGTTCTTTTTTCTATATTTTTATTTGGCTAATGTGCTGTTGTGGTCCCCTTATTGGGAGTCACTTCCCTTTGTTTATGATAGATTTAGGGTTCGGGTTAGGGTGAGCGACAGAGGGACCACAACAGCACATTAACCTTTTATTCATTTATTAGTGAAGTAATGTAAAAAAGAATAAATAGTTTGAGTTCTAAAATAATGCCAAGCATTATCGGCAGACCAAAATCTTCGAATAATGCCGAGCGTTATCGACAGACCGAAATCTTTGAATAAACGGCGAACGTTATGCGCAGTCGTGGCGCAGAGCTGTGCGAAAAATCACTTCGTTTCTTATACTTATATATCTTGGATATACAATAATACTAGGAAGTGTCTACACGTCCGGCGCGCCGGACTTTTTATCCCCTGCACTAAACGTCCGGCGCGCCGGACTTTTTAGTGCGGGAGCTATACGTCCGGTGACCAAGTCACATGACCCCCGTAACAAACCCTATTCCTCAGTACTGACCTAGTTTTAAGATAAGGTTGTTCAATATGAACCAGTGTGGTCTTGTGGTAGAGTAGACGCTTAGCGACCTTACGATATGTGATAGGTTACTGGATCGGCATCAAATTTTACCCTTTTTTTTCTTATTATTTTAATTAAAAGTATATTTTATATTTAATTTATTATGTTTCTTTGTAACAATAGTCAGAGCTTTATGAGATGTTTAACCAATTTAAAGGACTTTTTTTTTTTGTTTTGTCGGAATCAAATAGTAATACTAGTACGTCTACTAATCTACTACTTACTAGTTAGTTAGTTAGTTAAGTATATGTCGACTAGTTTAATATTCACAGTCAAATGCTTAGTTTATGTATCTCATAGTCATAGCATATGAATATATTAACATTTTCTGTATTTATTTATTATCTAGGGATCGGCTGACTAATATAATATGTAATTACTGTACACAATATTGGAATATCATATGCAATGCAACTATTTTGCCGGCGACCTCTTGTCACATGACATATCTTCCACTAGCGGTCACTAGCTTGCCGGAAAAATTTCTCCAACGAGGCGTCCGGCGGTCATGTGACTTGGTCGCCGGACTTTTTATCTCCCGCACTAAACGTCCGGCGCGCCGGACGTGTAGACACTGCCATAATACTAATACAGACTCATACACTAAAAAGTATATATAAACTGCATTTTTTTTGTAGGCTTAATTTATAATTTTAGAGAAGCCAAGCTTAAAAACTAGCACTAGTCTTAGTGATAGTCCTACCCTATGAAAATGGCTATCGGCTATGGCTATGAATGACTAGTCACTAGTCCTGAGACCTAGTCATAGGGTAGGACTATCGCTACCTATGATTATGTAAATTATGTTACTAAGAAATGTTAGTAATTTGGTAGGGGCAGTAGCCTACTCTACTCAGGCTACTGAGTGAGTCGGGGGAACGGCTCCGAACGGGGAAGGCTCGAGCTCGAACAATAATTTTACCGGCCGCGAGTGACCGTGTTGTGTGTTCGAGCAGTAACAAACACGGGACTGACGGCGACGGGACGGTATTTATATAAAAAAAATAATCGCTTAATCATTAATCTTAAAGGACCAACAATTATATGTCAAAAATATATTGAACCGTACTGTACCTGTTTCAACCGACATTGCATCCTTGATTTAATGCACACAAAAAGAACATTTGAATATCCGTACCATTTCCAAACATGATTTAATTTGGTTTGCGAAGGTTTTATATTAACGGAAGTGTCAATTTTTAGCTTGGCGTTAACACTAATTACCGACGGAGCATAATGAATACGCTTGGAAATGCACAATTTTATCATTTCACAGACATGTGATTTTAGTATTCATACCAGTCTTAACTACTTTTCCCCATTAAAATAATAATAAATGTGTAAAATTCTGTTGAAATTCTTTTAAGTTAAACAAGATTTGACCATTATAAAAAATAGCATTATATTTATATAATTTACAAAACCACTTCTTACCTAATTAAAGTTAAAGTTAACTAACAAAATTAGTATTAATATTATTTTAAAACATTTTTTAAAATGTGCACAACTTGCTGATTAAACACTTAAACTTAAATAAATTGTGTATAGCTAGACTTTTTTGGTAAATTTATTAATCTTACTATGACTGTGAGGTTGCAATTATTTCAATTAATTACGGAGAAAGGACGCTTTAACTTTAAGACAAGTCGTTACGTTTCTTGCTTCTTTCCCTTGCCCTTACTTTTATTTTTAAACAATTTACTCAGCTATGCTTATTGATAATTTATTTTGAAATTTCTATGTGTATTAACAGCAAAAATTTGACTATTAACACTCCCGGCAGAGATAGCATGAGGCATAGAGGACCACGGCAGTTTAACTAATGCAGTTGAAACATTAATTCCCCTGGCTGTCTTGTTGATAAGCAGTATTGAATTTTGAAAGCAATCAAATTAAAATGACTTTTGTATCATTAATGGCCATCAATAAATGACGTCAGCTTCTAAATTAAACAACCCTTAAAAAACAAAGCTTTTTTTATAAATCCTTCATATGCATTTTTTAAATTTATTATTAATATTCTAATGTCCCACCCGCTTTTACACCGCAGATTAAATTCGAAAACCTGTTGAGAAAAACAAAAGAAAATATTACGCACCAAACGCACTTGCAATGGTTTTTTAAAACAATCTCATTTAGTAGATTAAGCGCAGTATATCGGGAATTTTAAATTTTTAATTTACAGATCTCTTAAAAAGTGTTCATGTTATTCATTTAAAAAAAAAACAACTAAAATCATTGAGAGAATCAGTACAGTTTTGCAAGGTCCAATAAGTGGCATCTGATCAAGTTACAGGGCGCCATGGAGGAGGAGAATCGGGGTGTAGTGACTTTGACAGTCGTGAGAATTTATGTCGACATGATGTGGAGATGGGATTCATAAAATTAGGACTACCGCGTGAAGTGAGATGGAACGAAAAATATCCCCTCTCAATTTTAAAACATTTCCCGCAATCCCTCCACCCCCACTCGTTAATTTATATAGTAATACAATTTTGTAATGAAAATAATTAAATAGTTATGTTATTGTAGTTCTATTTGTTTAATTAACTCTCTAGAAACAAGGGGGAAAATGCAAGTGTTGCGCAAACAAATTTCACTAGAAAAAAACATTTACTGCTTCTAATCAAAAGTACATAAAAACTGATTTTATGTTTAAAGGCTGGAACAGCTAGCAATGACAGCAAATGAAATTTATTTTCGGCTTAGTAAGGGTTCGTTCGTAAATTATGTCAAGCAAAAAATAACCTGTTTAGACCCCCCCCCCCCCCACACACCTTTTCACCCCGTCTCGAAGGGTCGCAAATTCTTTATGCCCTACCTAATGTTTCTGGCACATGGGATGTGATTTTTTATAAAGGTTTTTGAAAGCACATTAGTGGACAGAGCAATTTTTATAAGTGGGGTCGGCAGATGTTTGTGGCGCTCTATTTAGGGAAAGGGGGGGTCTAATATTTTTTGTGACGATGGGGGGGGGGGGGGAAATGGGGTAAAATAAATCAGACAATTTGTGTGACGTCATTTACGATATTGTCACACATCTGTTTGTCGCTACACATTGGCGACAAAATGGTTGAAAACAGCCATTTGAACTTGGAAAAATAATCACTTTGCACGCCAATGTTTATGTTTTATTTATTAGTTGATGTATCAGCCATGTGGAATGTGGTAATTGAAAAAGCAATATTGCTCATTTTAGGTCATGACATGTAGGGCAATGTCTTTGAAGGGTAATAATGGGGGAGACTGACACAAATCTTTTGCTGCCCTCTTGGACACTACTTCTAAGCTAAGTGCTACATTTTAATTTTTTGATACATTTTTTATTTTTATTCGTTTTTCTGTTTGTTCGCCGATGAAGGCTTCCTGCCGACACGTTCGTTGTTTTGTTGCGTTCAGTGGTGGACTGGAGTGGCAAAGCAGCCCAGAGCAAATATATTGCAATGGCCCTATCCGATTTATATTTTTCTTGTGGGCGGGTGATGTGTTATCAGCCATGGTCGCAGATAACCTTACCATGAAATAGAGGGAATGAACCAAACGATAAATTGAAAATCTATTTTACATGGGGAAAAAACTGAGTACGTTTAGAGTAATAAATTAACTTATAATAGAGAAAATCAAGTTGTAATACAAGCAACTTTTGTTGATAAAGGCTATGTTTGATGCATGAAATGAATGTGTCTTCGTGGTCTCGTGGTAAAGAAAGCGCTGGACGTTCATTTGTAAGAATAAGTCCAGTACAATCCACCGTGGGCAGTACAGACACAAAGAATACAATAAATATGGCTTACACGCCAGCCAATCGATAAAGGATTCATAAAGGCATCTGTTGTTCTCGCCAGACGCCATAACAATTTCAACTAAAGACTCTATTAAGCCAGGAAGGCGTGTGTTCACGCGCACTGACTATCCCCAAATAACAAAAGAACCCATACATTGTCCACGAAGACAAAAACACGTTATTATCTTTTGCCCGAACACATGCCACCTCCAACTCAACTCACAACTCAATCGCATATACCAGAAAGAACACCGTGCGCAAAGTGTCCCTCGTTGGTAACCCTTATAAATGAGATAGTAGTACAGTAGCATACCACTATACCCCTTTCTCTACCCAGCGCTCCGATCAAGGACTTAATTAATTCATCTACCCCAAAGGTCATACTACCGTAATAACATTTAAGTTATTAAGCATTATTAAGTTGTTTAATAGATTTGAGGAAACCAGAGCGCAGTGAGCATGCTAAAGTAGCATGGATACCAGCGCTATAGAAGTATCCAATCATCATCATCATAACTACAGACTACAATGATTTTCGACATATAGCCTCGGGCCGAAAGTAATCTGCTCAAATGGCTACTTGGTCATGGATAAGGGTCAAATACATTCAATTTTTTTTTAGCCATGAAATGAATGTTAGTTGATTCATAATCAGAGCAGGTGAACTAACTACCCTTTGAGCAAAAAACATGTTGTAAATTGTTTATTTTTTTAAATAAATGTATTTTCATCTGGTTTGCGGATTTTACGCCCACTTTTTTTCAAGTGGCGTCCACGGCTCGTTCGTGTCGTGTCTTGCCATAACTTCGGCCCTCGGTACCGATATTTCTTTCAGGCATCAAGGGTACAAAAATTGATAATTAGTTTTACAAACATTAAGAAATTAACGGGCGGGTACAAATTATTGGTGGGCGTTTATTAAATTATTATTAAATCGAAAGTGTTAATGTTTTCTTTTTTTAGGCTACTTTTTTAAACATAGATTCCTGAATAACAGATTTAACCAAAAAATATATACTTAGCCTATATTTATTAAATCCCCAACTGCTTTTCTCTTTAAATCCTTTATACTAACTTAGCTTTTGTTCTTGTGTGGCAAAATCTTCGGCAGGCTAACTGACCCACTTCCCGTCATCACATTGGGCTGAAACTTGGCATAAAGATTCGCTGCCGATGACAACACATCAAATGTTCAGTCCCACCACACAACAACCTCTAATAATCCGTTTTTCCCTGTTTTTCATAGGGGGAGAAATGTTAATGATGTGTACAATGGTTGCGTGTTTTGGTGTTGAGATTATTTGTTTAGCTGTGTTATGTGCTCTGTGTTTTTGACGTATTTAGGTTTAAAGTTTAAATATATCTTTATTCTATTAAACTATTAGATTTTACAAGCACTAGGTTTGATTTTAAAAAAACCAAAAACATTCCCATACTAAAAATCAGTTGTTACAATCATATAAATAATAAATGCAAGCAAAGTTAATAATAAAAACCATATCGCTATTCAATACTATATCTTTAAAATTGTATAAAATAACCAGGTCAAGCAGAGCCATCGCTTGACTTTTCGAGGCCCCCTTTTTGCTTTTGCCCCCCCCCCCCCCCCAAACCTTGCTTTCAAATTTCATGTTAAAAGAAAGTCCCCATCTCAACTTTTAGACCCTTAAAATATCTGAAGCCCCCTGCAGCCTCATATTTGTAGGACCCACATGATGGTACTGAGGTCAAGGGAACTTAATTTATAACTAGCATCTTTTCCGATGCACCCCGATTAAGTGTAGAATGATACAAAACTAAATCAAAATATTTAATGCATTTTGAGTTTTTAATAAAAATAATTATGGGGACTAAAAAGTTTTTTGGCGAGACTACGCTAGGGCAAAAAGCATACCCTCAAGGGCGTCACAAAAGGAGTGAATTCAGTTTATGTATGGCAATGGGTGCCATAATGCCTAACCCAGATGCTTGAAAAATTCCTTCACCGATAAAATAGTATAATAGAAACGCTTAATTCATGTTTACTCCAAAATGCACCTCTATATTTTGAAATAATCCTAAAATTTCCCCTCAGGTTCTATTGACGCTCTTTATTTCTGCCATACTTCCCGATATAAAATGACAATATCGCTAACCCTGGTTGTCAATTTTTGTGCTGAAAGACTCACTGCCTAGTGACGTAGCTTGTTTTAGTTCCGCCCTGGGCTGGCCAAGATTTTTGCAGGGCTTCCTTTGACGAGTCTGGTGAAAACCCTTGAAGTTGTCCGAAAATGCTGCCCCTCCTTATAAAAAAGCGACACCTGGGTAGACCACCCTATCGGCCCCCTTTCTACGCCACTTGCAGAGATGTAGCTAACGTTCTTGGCACAAGGGGGCAAGATTAATTTTTACGTCAACCCCCTCTACTCAGATACCCATTATTCTTATCAATTAAATACCATCAAAGCCCATTTTTGCGCCCCTCTAGTCTAGCGTCCAGGGGAAATATGTCCCTCTCTGTCCTTCTTAGATACGCCGCTGGCACTGCCCACCCGAAACTATGAAATGACCCCGGGAGGAAATTGTCTCAAAGAAACACTGCTTGGTACGCCTCTGATATGACCAAGAATTACCATAGTAACGACACTAGCTTATTTGGAGTCCAAGAATTCATAGTTAGTTTCTTTTTAATATTTTATTTTCTTTTTCGTTTTTGTTCGTGGGTGGCTGGCTGGTTCGTCAACTTATCGAGCTGAAACTTGACACATAGACTTGTTCCCAATGACTACACATTCTTTCAAATTTTCAGCCCCACACACCATCGACAACCACCCAAAATCAGTTTTTCCTGTTTTTTAAAGTAAAATTTTCCAAATGTTGACGTACTTCATGGAAGGCACATTAGCTAGTTAAGGTTTCTTTTTTAAAATTTAAACTAGACCAAAATTTTTATGACCTAAGCCATTTTGTATTTTGATTTATGGAGAATCTGTCACTAGACTATGTCATTATCACCAAAAATTTTATTTAATTGTGTATGTGTGGATGGCGGGTAACCCTAATTTAAATATGTCATGTGTTTCACATTCTAATCTATTATCTCAAATGTAAACATTTGGTATTTTAATGTTTGTGTTAAAAAAAATTATGGCTTTATTAGATCAACGAAAGACTGTTTTGCAAAGATTCGTCACTGATTTTCATTTTTGATTAGTTTACACTTGCTGCATTGTGATTGGTTACAGCAACCTGCGTGGCGTTGCAGCGGAAGCAGTTTCTTCAATATGGCGGACGCCGATTTGGTAGTCCGAAACGACATTCGTTCAGCAATGTGGAATCCAGGAGGATGGAAGAGTTTGTTGACATTTTTCATACTTGCGTTAGCATGGCTTGCTGGTTTCAGTGCTCGCCTCTTTGCTGTGATTCGCTTCGAAAGCATAATTCACGAATTTGATCCATGGTAAGCAATAGTATTATTGCAGCAGCGAAGTAACTCGGAATGAGAAAAAAGGGGAGGGGGGGCGCAATAATAACAATTCAATTGGTTAATAGGGTCGTCCATTAATTATGTCAACAAAATAGGGGGGGGGGGGTGGAAATGTTGGACAATTGTTGACAAAGTATGGGGGGGGGGGTAGATTGGTTGAGGTCAACAATCATGTTTTCTCTATTAAAATTTTAATCTTAAAAATTGACTGGCTATATTACTAATTACATTATTTTAACAAATTCAATGAGTGTAAATTAAAATAGTCATAAGTTATGTAATTTTTAGGCTTTTAACAATAAAGATTTATTTAATGTGTGTCTGTTCACTGCTGAGGGCTGGTCAGAATGCTCACACACTTTGTTAGTGCGAGAGAAGGAAGTGAAAAGTTGACCTCTTTACCTTTAGATTCTGTTTCTCGCAGATGACTAGGGCGGTATGTTTGCGATCGTGTTGCAGGTATGGAACAAGGTTCAAGTGTCATGTCACTCATGTGCAGTCAAGATAAATGATATTGATAGAGTAGGAATACAATATTTTGAGAATTAAGAGAAAGTAAAAGAAGTAACAAGAATAACTTATAACATCGCTGCTTGAACAGATTTGCAAAATCTGTAACATCTATTTTGCATCATGAGTCATGTTGTAAAAGTATGTTCAACAGCACCTACAATGCCCTATTGAGCATAAGATTTTAGCACCTTCTCTTCAACAAAAAAGTATTCGACCAATGCAAGTAGCTGCATGGAGAAAGAAAGAGTTGATGGCAATTATTGCTCACACCGCCAATGCTTCTATTTTAAGTGCTGAATGGTTAGATGAGGATGATGTTGACTTGTCTGGTATATCAGTTCTGCAAGATGAAAATGATAAATCAGCTACTATGCCCATTGAGGCCATTGTTACGATAGACCAACACCTGGCTACTCCCTGGGAAGATGATAGCAGCTAAAAACTATGCAACAATTGTTAGCTATTCTGACAATAATCATATTTATACTTACAATAACAATGATATTTAGTCTTTAACAACCTTTTAATTGATTCATCATTATGAAATTTAAGTGTAAAAATTTTTTAACTTGATTACAAGCTAAAGATGCAATAAAAAATAAAGTGTTTTTCCTACAATTTTGTGTTATTAAAATAGATCAGCACAATGTAATTTTATTATTTTTTTTGGGAGAGGGGTGCGGGGTTTATAAAAATGTTGACATAATTACTTAGGTGGGGGTCATTGAAAGTTTGACATTTGTTGACAGGGTGGGAGGGTGTTAAAAATTGTTGATGTAGTTAATGGACGCCCCCTTACCTCAAGTAAAAACTATTGGTGATATATGCTTTCTTGTCTAAATGCAATGTCTTTCTGGTTTGAGATGGAAATAAAATACCATTGCTAACCATTTGGATGTCTGAGTTCACCCTAAAGTTTAACAATGATTGTGAACAAAGCTGAGAAATTGGACCTGAAAACTCTTCCTGTCTTCTACTTCTGTTGTTTATTTACTCTCTCCCCCCCCCCCGTCAAAATACGTTACTATTCAAAGCACTTGTTTCTAGTGTAGAAATTCTGCTATTGTTATGACTAAACAAAAACGTAGACAATGATATCATTAGCTAAGTTGTTTTTTTTTCTTTCTGTTTTTTATGATTGAAGGGTTTGGAGAACTCATCTGTATTTGAGCACCATTTTTTTTTTACAAAATGGTCCTGCTATTCAGTGCTATCAAATATTGATGAAAACAATGAAGTGATTAAATTGTCTTTTATTTATTTAAGCTTAGGCTCTAAAACCACATTTAATATTTGCAAATAATGATTTCACAGTATTTTCCTTGGATAAAAGTAGGGAAAATCACATCATTTTAGCCAATGGTTTTTATGGGTTAGGTTTGGTTGGCTGAGTTTGGGTTCCCCTGGTCAACTTCTGTCCACTGTGCAGTATTCAAAAAGATATCAATATTAACTTATGTCACCTAATGCAAGTTTTTTGTTTTATTATGTTTATATTTTTGGAAGTGTGGGGAGCCAAGTGGTATTTGGCTTTTATATGTATAAAGTTATCCACTTGCTACTGTAAAGTTAAGTCAAATTTGTTTTGTTTTTTTAAACTGTATAATTTCTGAAGGGTTTGGAAAAAAGCTTTCCTAAATTGTACTCTCAAGAATGTATTAACCGATTTTCTATAGGGCCTAGGCCCATGCCTTTTTGTTGTGAATTTTAAATGTTTACAGGGTTTCTTGAAATATAAATAAGTTTGAATAAACAAATTAATTAATTTTACTGAGTTTAACTGAACTCCATGTGTCCATAGGTTCAATTACAGAGCGACTCACTACATGGTTGAGAATGGCTTCTACAACTTTTTAAATTGGTTTGATGATCGAGCATGGTATCCACTAGGGAGAATTGTGGGGGGAACAGTAAGTCACATTATTTGTCATTATATATAACATAAAAAAAGAAATATATTATTATTGTCTTATTTAATGAGATATTTTCAAAGCTAACTTGATCCTAGTTTAAAAGGAACACATCTGGATTCGATTACATTGGTTCATAAACAGTACCCAGTCAGTTATGCAAAGCGGGAAGAAAATCATGTAAAATATAGTGTAACACAAATGAAGCTAGAATGACTTAAGGAAATTTAAAAAGAAGACTTTTAAATAATCAAACTACATCCTCACACATCTGAGATACATACGTATTTTGGCTTGAGAGTTTCAGATCTTTAACAAATGTAGCATTCTCCTTTGAAAAAAGTGGGGAAATGGTTTATCAAAATATAATAAATGGGGTAGTAAACATTTAATTTATGTTTCTTGCAGGAAAGCTAGATGATAAAGAAATTACAATTTTGTTGTTTATTGATGCTGTTTATTTGTTTAGGTGTACCCTGGTCTGATGGTTACCTCGGGATCAATTCATTGGTTTCTCAACCTCTTGAATATTCCAGTTCATATCAGAGACATATGTGTGTTTCTGGCACCAGTTTTTAGGTAATTGTGTTACCTAGCTTTCAGTGATCAATTCTATTGTAAATAAGTTTTAAAGATCTGTAAATTAAGAGCAGACAGAGTAGTCTGTAACAGCTAGATATTTTATGATATATTTGTACAATTTTGAAAGTAAAATTTTGAAAGTACAATTTTTCTGTTCATCAGTGGCATGACCTCCATGTCCGTGTATCTTTTTACTAAAGAAATTTGGAACCCTGGAGCTGGTTTGTTTGCAGCCTGCTTCATTGCCATTGGTAAGCTGCTGTTAATCATTCTTAACACTTGCTTAAAGCTTATCGAACACATTTTACATGTTATCTATAATTTTATAAATGTTGTTATAGTGGAGCCCAGCTATAAAATGAATACAGATATTGGATGGTTGCAAATGTCATAGTACATTTTAAAAAAAGGCTTATTTAAAATGTTTAACATCTTTTTGCGTATGTATTGCTATCCCCCCCCCCCCCAAGTATCCTAATGGACCCTTATTGTGCCAAAGCTGGTTTCCACTGTTCTTCATTATTTTAAAAATATTTTTGTTTTAAAATAAAAACACGTTATCTATTTCCAGTACCTGGTTATATCAGCAGATCTGTTGCAGGGAGTTATGACAACGAGGGCATTGCCATTTTCGCTCTTATGTTTACATATTATCTATGGGTAGGAGATCTATTTCAGTCAGTAAATGTTTATTTAACGAAATTTAAATTTAACTAGTGACCATTTCTTTTACAATTATCTTTTCAAACAGATTATAGTATGGTTTATTTAAATAAAAATGGCTATGTGGGAAAAGTAAGTAAATTTTTGTCTAATCATGGGACAATATTGTTTTCTCAGATAAAAGCTGTTAAAACTGGACAAGTGTTTTGGTCCATATGTTCTGCATTATCTTATTTTTACATGGTGAGTATTGAAAGAAATAATTTGTTTAACCCATTCACTACTATTACGACCAAATGCGACATACCCGCCTCGCAACTAATACACTTAGCAAAGTATACATAACACACAATAGCCTTGTTGCCTTGCCAATAGCTTTAGAATTGTTAGGAAGTAAGAGTATAGCTGCTCCGTTTTTTTTTGTTGTTTTTTTAAACGGATGTTTCTACCATTTATCGTTTGAAAGCTCAGTCTAAGCTTAGTGAATTTGTGATTGTGTTTTACGAGAATTATTTTGTCATAGCGTTTCAGTTTCTTGACTCATTGATTGCTGCCTCCACTTTTAATTATCAAGTAGATAATAATTCTGACAATGAAGATGAATCGGGCTTTGATATTGATCAAAATGCATTGACTTTAGACAGAATCGGAAAATAATACAGATGAAAGTGATGTTGATGATAGTGATAAGACACTGTCACTGAGTCTTGGTCAGACAATTTGACCAGTGTAACTGATAAGATGGAGATATTTAGTGGGATAGAAGGTGGCATCCATAACCTTCCTATTAGACTGCATCAAACTGTTTGTGACTGATGCCATGGTGGAACTTATAGTGGTAAAAACTGACACAAATGCTGAGCAACAGCAGACTGCTAATGCTAAGGGCCGAAGAAGACACCCAGTGGAAGGCTGTTACTAATGAGGATGTTAACAAATTCTTATATATAAATATTATGTTTGGGCTCCATAAATTGCTTACTATTAAATTGTACTGGTCCATTGACAAATTTTGGAGGGTCACTGAAGTTGCAGATGTTATGGAGCGCACCCGATATAAAAAAATAGACAGTATTTTCATATCACCAACAATGAAAACATTCAGGCCAAAAATAGTGTGAACTATGATCCCCTGTTCAAAGTGAGACCACTACTGGATGATATTAGGAGTGTGTTCCACACAGCATATAAACTGCAACGACAGCTGTCCGTAGATCAGGCAGTGGTTGGTTTTTGATGGCGATTATCCTTCAAGCAGTACTTGAGCAACAAGCCAACTCCATGGGGCATCAAAATTTGGTGCTGCACAGAATCCAAAACTGGTTATATTCTAAACTTTCAAGTTTGCTCAGGACAATTATTGTAGAATTCATGCATAAGTAGGTGCATTCTGGTGATACTCGCAAACCCCCCTCTCCTATCAACTCTGTCATGCGCATCCTTAGCACATATGTAATAGTGGGATAGCCCTTTACGTTGACAAGGTGCGGCTGGGGTAAGGGTATGAATATTTTTTAGTTTTTATTTTGTCCACAGGGTATGTTATATATGGAAGTCCCATTGCCCAAACAGTTCTGGCGTTTGAATTTGGCTACACTGTCATGATGGGCACATTGCGGGATTTTAATGTTACCATTAGGAATAGGCAATCCTTTTTGTTTTTGTTACTGTAGTTTAGCTTACTTACTTCGTATATTACAATATGGCCTCGACAAAATGAAAAGAACGTGAAACGGATGATGAAGAAGAAACTTCTACAGATAAACATCAGATTAAATAGAAGAAAAAGAAAGTTTATCAGCTGATATTCTAGCTTGAATATCAGACAAAATTTACTGAGTTGCATTCTTCATAGACGTAGAATGGTCCATCTTACGCGCACTGCACAATCTATAAGTCGGACTTTTCATTAGCAATCAAGGGCAAAAAAAGTGGTGTTGATTTAGGAGATTGTTTGTATGGCGCGGGTCAAAATATTTAAATCTTTTTAACTCATCACTGTCACATGACAGTTTTGGTTGGGGGGCGGGGGGAATGTTCCTTGGCAGAAAGTATGTGCGTTATTAAAAAATTTATACAATATTCATCCCGAAACTCTGAAAGTCCAAAAATAGCATTCTATTTATATCTCGAATGCTGTAAAATACCACCCAATAATTTTTAGTAGAAATTAACGTATTGTTTTCAAATTGTATTTTCACAAATGAACTCGCTAGCTATACCTAAGTAGTAGAGAAATTACAGTAATGTTTAGTCCACCGAATGTTCAATGCGCATGTGACATATGTTTCATTGGGCTTCGCCAGTGGCTCTAAAATTGTTGTTTGCTGGCTCCTATGCCAAATTAGATTTTCACCAGGCTCCCTGTGTGAAATTCCTGCAAGTACACTTCGAAATAAGTTCCTTTCTAAAGACGATTTTATGCGCCTGTTGCTCTTTGCCACATTCTAATCGCTCTGCCCGAGGGCAATGAGCACCCAGAGTGATGTCGCGTATATTCTGGGAACCACTGGGCTGGTCGAATCACCAGTGGGGAAAACCTGTGTCACAATTTTTCTGTAACATCATAATATATTATGGATTTTGTTTTGTTTTTTTTTGGGGGGGGGTCCTTAAAAAAAAAAAGTACGCGTTCAACAGGGGGAGGAGGCTACATAATTTGACTTTTATGGGTACCAGTACGTGCAATAAAGATGGCCCCTCCTCCCGTTTGTTTGCTTTGTATGACATAATTTTATGACATAATTATTTCTTACGGCGTGTTCCATTTTTTGACACCAGCTTAACTCAATTCCACTGAACACACTATTCGAGTAGTTATATATATATACTTTTTTAAAATTTATTTACTATTAAGATACTGTATTGTACGATTTTAGGAGTTTGAGGGTACACAGGTCTGGTTAAAGATTAGTTTCTTGACTATTTTAAAACTGTGTATCATGTTTGAAATGTATAACTTTATTTCATTTAGTTAAAATTATCATGATTATTAATATTCCATTTGAATATTCTAGTTGTTAGCAATTAGCCTCTTTTGTTGTTTCATCTTGCATCTATATCTTCAGGTATCTGCATGGGGAGGATATGTTTTCATTATCAATCTGGTGCCACTTCATGTTTTTGTTTTACTTCTGATGGGAAGGTATTCACAACGTATTTACACTGGTAATCTTTTTTTTGTACTTATATGTTGCCCATGCTATAATGTTTATCTTAATTTCATTAATAAAGATATTTAGCAATTGATGACTGCTATTATTTTTCAACTGCTTTTGAGAAATGAATTTTCTTATTACTAAATGCTTTTAAGGACCATTTTTAGAAACATTTTATAGTTTTTTTTATTTTCTCTTGTGATGAGAAGCAGTACACCCCTTCAACACTTCAAATATACACTATACATCATGAATTACAAATAATTTTGATGACCAAAATAGCTCCCTGTTCATCCAATGGCATATCTCTTGTTAGCCAGAATCTCATTATTGCACGGAATGTTGCATAGTAAATAAAATGGCACTCCCTTCTTTGTGTTTGTACTAGGAACACTTAAAAAGATCTTATTAAAGAGATTTGACACCTTTGACAATGTGTTCTTTTTAAGATGATTTTTTCAGCACACTTATTGAATGTTTGGAGTTATCTGGTGAAACCCATTGCTGTAATCATTATTGCCTTGTTTGAAACACTAAGTTGTTAAAAATATAATATGACTCTTAATCATCTGTTTGTTTATCCACAGCTTACACCTGTTTCTTTATTGTTGGGCTCATTCTGTCCATGCAAATCCCTTTTGTTGGTTTTCAACCTATTCGTACAAGTGAGCATATGGCGGCTGCAGGTAGGAAAAAACAATTAAAAATTAAATTGTTCTGGTAAATTGTTAAGGTTTGTCTAATTTTCTTCTTCTAGAAATCAGTTAGGTGACTTAATTGTAATTCTCATGAGCAATATCATAGAACAAAAGATTTATTTAATTGAGGTATCTTCTCAATATCAACAGACACCTTATTAATTTATAATCATGATAAGCCCTTTCTAAAAAAGAAAATGATGTCGATAAAGGCTCTTTAAACAATAAATGTATATACTCATTTTTTTAAAAGGACTATGCAACCACTACTTATTGTGTTGATTAGGATTCTTTAAAATAATGTACCGTAGTTATGTATATTATTTACTGTTAAATATTTCAAGATTTCTGTGAAAATGACTATTTCATATTTAATGTTTTTATACCAAATATATTCTGCTGCCTACTTAAATATCATTGTCTATCCCCAGGTGTATTTGCATTGTTGAATGCATATGCTTTCCTCAAGTACATTCAGAATTTTCTCACCAAATCTGAGTTTAGATATGTGTTCTTTGCTGCTGTAGCAATCTCAGCAGCCATAGTTTTTGTGGCTGTTGTTGGCTTGACATGGGCAGGTATGAGATAGATTAAAAAATACCATTTGTGATATTTAAATTTTTTCTCATTCATTAATATCATTTCATCTAAAAATGATTTTGTGTGCTTAATAGTTTATTTCAAATAAGATTTCTCAATGCTGTCAGTGACTAATGGACTCTATTCTTTTCAGGCTATATCGCCCCATGGAGTGGTCGTTTTTACTCATTGTGGGACACAGGTTATGCAAAGATCCATATTCCAATTATTGCATCAGTGTCTGAACATCAGCCAACCACATGGGTATCCTTTTTCTTTGATCTGCATATCTTGGTGTGTGCCTTCCCTGTTGGAGTATGGTACTGCATAAAGAATGTGAATGATGAACGTGTGTTTGGTAAGTTCATAATTTTTTAATGTATTACCAGCTCCCTGTGCAACTGAAGCTTTTTAAACAAGATATTCATAATTTTGGGTTTAGTCATGCAACACAAATTTTAAATTGTTTGTGCACATTATAAAATATGCAATTTTTGTTTCTTAATGGGACACGACTTCTTAGAAACATATTTAGAGAAGGATTTTATTTATTTTTCATTGCCACTCGCATTTTATTTTTCTAGTTATCATTTTATGGTTTTGTCATTTCATTATACTTGAGGTTAAAGAAATTATAGAATTTTAAAAAAAAATGTAAAATGTTACAGTTGCCTAAGACTGAAGTTGTTTTCTCTCCTCAGTGGTTTTGTATGCTATCTTTGCTAGCTATTTTGCTGGAGTCATGGTTCGTCTGATGCTTACATTGACACCTGTTGTCTGTGTTCTTGCTGCCATTGCATTTTCTAAGACATTTGAAGTCTACCTTAAAGATGATTCTCCAAAGCAGAATCAGAAAAATTTGGATGAAAATGGAGAAAACAAAAATGATAGACTCTATGACAAGGTGTGTGATTCATTTGGTGCTAAGATCTATAGAATTTTTACTGATTATTTTTATGTGGAGATTCTCTTTAAATTAAGTGCAGTAACTTTGCTTAGATCTACTTCTTTAAACGTTTTAAATAATTTGTCCTGAATATAAAAGAAATTCCTCTCTTTGTCTCTTAGGTAGGCAATAAGAAAAAGATACGTGATGAAAAACCCAAAGATGAAGAAGGCCTTGGTATCAATGTCAAAAGTATAATTGTAGTTGCCCTTCTCATGATGCTGATGCTTTTTGCTGTTCACTGCACTTGGGTGACAAGCAGTGCTTATTCCAGTCCAAGTATTGTTCTTGCTTCATATGGTCAAGGAGGGTGAGCCAATCTTTTTCAAATGTGAAGTTGTATTTATTCCCCTTGTTTTCAAAGTTTAAAGAAAACAAGCATCTAATGATAGTGTTAGTTAAAGTAAAAGTTATTCAGTCATTAACACTGAAGATTGTTTTTATGGAGAAATTAGTCCTAAGTAATATTTGACCCTTTTTTGTTGTTGAAAATTTATGCAAATAATTTCTTTTTCAGGAGTCGAACTATACTTGATGATTTCCGTGAAGCCTATTACTGGTTAAGACAAAATACAGATGATAAGGCTCGTGTCATGTCTTGGTGGGATTATGGTTATCAAATAGCAGGAATGGGAAATCGGACTACTTTGGTTGATAACAATACATGGAATAACAGCCATATTGCCTTGGTAATTGTGTAATAGTGAAAATAAAATTTATTATAAAAACGTTGACAACTTAAAATAAATTTGAAGTTTTTTTTTTTTAAGTTTCATTTCTTTCCTATGCTTACATTACATATCTTTTTAATAAGTTTTTATTGGGAGGAAAGTTGAAGGATTTTTTATCACGGCACCTTACCTGTAATGAAACAAATTTTATTTGATATTCCTTCATCAAATACACCTTTAGAATTATAATTTACGATTGCATGGCGGTTCATTGCCTCCATATCTAAGGCAAAGCAAAACAATTAAACAAAATGTCATTAATAAATCCTTATGTTTTGCAGGTAGGCAAGGCAATGTCATCAAACGAGTCTGCCGCATATGAGATTATGCGCATGTTGGATGTAAATTATGTCCTTGTTATATTTGGAGGTGTTATAGGTTATTCTGGTGATGATATTAACAAGTTTCTTTGGATGGTCAGAATAGCAGAGGGGGAACATCCAAGAGACATCAGGGTATTTGTCATTCAAGCTTATAATTAAGAAATAAAACGGTACCTTTTTAAAAAAAAAGTTGCTTTAAAAGTCACCAGCTTATAATGGTTGAATGAAAATAATAATCATATTTACAGATACCACACAATAAATTGAACACTGACAAAAAAAAGGTTTATTCAAGTGTGTAATTTATAGAAAGCCTCTTAGTATATTTGGTGCTATTGTAAAATTCATTAATTTTACCTTCACCGTTGTATCTTAAATTCTCTTATCTTTATAAAAATCCTTTCTCTTAAAAAATATGACAGGAAGTAGATTATTTCACTCCTCAAGGTGAATTTCGAGTAGATGCTGCTGGCTCCAAGACGTTACTAAACTGTCTCATGTACAAGCTTTCTTATTATAGATTTGGACAGATGCAGGTAAGTTAATTGAACTATTTTACAAATACAAAGTACTTTCCACTAAATAAATACTACTGTAATTATAAATATGTATATTGAAAATGTAAGTTGTTACCTACATTATAATTAGCTATGCTGCATTTTGAAGAATTGGATTTTATTCTCTTAAAAAAATAGCTCGACTTCCGAAGCCCTGCTGGGTTTGACAGAACTCGGGGTGTGGAGATAGGCAATAAAAACTTTGAATTAACACATGTGGAAGAGGCTTACACAACAGGTGATAAGAAATGTTGATTTCTGTTATTCTGTGAATTGCATTGTGACATTATGGATAAAACTAACATTTTTAAGGATTATACTATTGTCAATTATATCATTCTGTTAACCCTCTTTTTATTCTGCAACCATGTTATTGCATTATTTTTTTACCAGAGCATTGGCTTGTCAGGATTTATAAAGTGAAAGATTTAGAGAACAGGAGTGAGGTCAAAACACCCCACAGACCTATTAAAAAGTCAAAGCGGAAGCCCAAAAGAGTAAGAGTTATATTTTTAAAACTATTTGATGGAAAGAGTCATTCAAATTTTTGTCAGGACTTTTTTTAGGCATGACTAAAACATGTTCTTTCTAAGTGTAAAAAAATTGCATGCATAAATTAGGCAAATCAGGATATCATTTGTATAAATGTTGAGATTTCAGTTTCATTTATAAAGATGGTATTAGTTCTTTCAATTCCCCACAATAATTTTTGTTTTATCTTTGTGAAGAAATTGGTTTATTTAAATTTAAAAAAAAATACTTTTGCAAAGTTAGTGCAGGACTTTTGATACGGGCTCTGTCTTCTTGGCAACGGCAGTCCAAAAAGTCTCATTGGGGTTAATTAATCATATTTTACTTCAAGTGAAAAAAATAAATAATTTCAAACAAAATATTTAACAATTTTCCAACAGCCTTGTTGGTTTTTATTAGGTATCTTTGCTTGTAAACTGGAAATATTCTCACAATCACTTTATATAGTAGGTATTTCTGTATGCTTGGGTAGTAAAATTAGGCAAAGAGCAAAATGCTTAACAGTATCAGTCTGATTAGCCTATTAACTGCTAGCATGCAACATGAAGATATGAATTAAAAAATTTAAGTAAAATAAATAACATGAAATGTCTTTCTTTATCACAGCAAACTGTGAAGAAAGCCGGGGTCATCAGACATAAGCCCAAGATTATTAAAGGCAAAAAGATCAAAACTTCATCTGCAAAGTCAACGTCCAGATCATCCTCCAAACCTAGTGCAAAATAATGGCTTTGAGATGAAACATTTGGGTGATAGATTGGAGATGAGTAAGAGAGGTTGATTGACAGTGATTGATGTAGTGGCATGAAGAGAATAATATTGAGAAATGGAGGAATATGCTTCACTTCTGCCATTAAGCTTTCTTTTTATTTCCCTTTATACAATAAATGTGATTATTTGAGAGATGTTAAAATGTTGGTTTTGCTTTTGTTAAATGAAGAAAATAGTTGAAAAGGTTTAAGTATGCTAAATGAATGAGTTGGTTTTGTTTAGATGATCCAGTGTTTTTTAAAGGCATTTAAAATGTTTCATCCCATATTTAAAAAAATATTGTTTCAAAAATTTGGTTCCTTGACCCGTTTGTTTGAATGTCTATTCACAGGTAAGTATTAATCAAGCAGCTGCCTAATACATTGCAACTGAATCAGTGGAGAGATTTTATTTATGCTAACATATTTGATCTGTTTAAAATCCTCAAGTCCCTTTTCTAAATTGTTTTGTTTAAATCTTTATACCATACAAAAAAAATCAAATACGGGCTAATTTGGGCTGTATTTATGAAAGTTAAGTTCATAACATGGTAGTTGATTTTTTGTTGTTGCTCTGATTGGATTGCATTTTTCTGCTTTATTTATTATAGAGCAAGATTCTGGTTTGGGCTCTGTATGTTTAATTTTAACATACTATTTTTAAGAAAGTTTTAAATGGGTCTTTTAAGGATAATTGGGCTCTTTTTATTTTCTTTCTTGAGCACAGCGTGATGTTTTCTTTGTGTTCTTGCACATTATTCATATCGTCTGTGTTCTGTGTAATTGCCTGAGAGCAGTAATCACATTGTAAAAGAGCAAGAGGACTTTATCAATTTTTTTATGGCAGAGATGAAGTTCTTTTTCCTCTCTTAGCTTTCAATATAAATTTGTCATGTAGCAGACTGATTTTTTTTTTTTATGTATAGATGATCTCCAGCCAAAAAAAAAGGTGTTATTATTACTAGTTTAAAAGATTCAAATATAGTCATTAACTAGACATATACACTACATATTTTTTTAAATAAAAACTTAGAATATTATTTTCTTATGACTAAATAAGTTAATAAATACCAGTAGGCACCACGCACCATACAAATAAGACTTATCAGGTGAACTACTGTAATAAAAAAAGATTTTTTGAATCGAGTTTCTTTTGAGTTTTCTTCTTGTGAAACATGTTGATTTTTTTGTCAGGGCAGGATGAATGAAAGCTCATAGCAGAACTGAAATTTGTATTAGTCACCTCAATAAAGTAGGTGTCAAAATAAGGCTTAAAATATTGTCTAATGGAATGGTAGTTCATTATTTCTGCCAGGAATATTTGTCACTTGATAATCTTAGTAAATATGCCATGAAAATAAATTTGAATTATTGCACCAGCTTAACTTGCAAAGCCACATTTTACATCTCAGCCTAAGTTCTATTTTTTCGTATTATTGTTGAAAGCACTAAGTTGTTTTTCATGTTGAATAATTTTTAATGGGTATAGAGTTTAAGACTTTTGTTAAACTTTGTAATTTCACTTTTTCTAGATATCTTGCTGTTAACACAGCTTAATATTTCTAGACTTGCTATTTTATAAACTACTGAAAATCTGATTCCTTAAAATTGTAAGACCTTGTGCTGATCTGAAATCTACTGCCTTTTCATTTTAATTTACATTTAAGAATGATGTTTACTGTTCTAATAAATAGATGTCCCAAATTTATTTTTTCTTGCACAAGAATGTTTAAGTTTCATTTACAAAAAATTATGGTAACTGATTTTTTAAATGAATTGTTTTAATTAATTTTTTAAAAGCAAGTTCATTTTTTAAAAATTACTTTAATAAAAAAAAAATACATTTTTTGTAGGTTTCATCTAATGCTTGCTTATAGTATAGAGACAACTCACAACACTGTACAATTATGGTCTGAACAAATAATTTTGGAAATTTAAGGACAGCTCTAAACAGAAGACAATGTGATATCAAAGACATAAATGAACCACACTTTATTAGTCTAAAAAATTTAGTTTTTTTTTTTTTTTTTTTTATTAACCTAGTTATTCAAGTTACTGGCTGTTTTTGTCCCATTATGGGTTTCATGACATTCCTCTTTCAATTGTGTTGCTGCCATAGCGTTTGTAAAGGCATGCCTTTATATTCAAGTTAAATCAAAAGTTTTGAGACTTTTTTAAAACTAAATCTCACATCATATTTTAAATATTAAATCTACAACAAAAAAGTTAATTATTAATAGACAAAAATATCCTGTCAAAAATTATTTGCACCAATTTTATTATTAAGATTAACTTTATTAAGAGTAATTATTTGTTCAAACATTTGGAATGTAGATATGAAAATGACTTGCCAATCCTGTCCTCTTTTTAAAGGGACTGTCATTTTGTTTCTTGATCTTAAGTGTTTGGGTTGGGGAATGTGGTGTTGAATTCCTATTCTGTTTTGAGATGAACTTAAATATGTAAACCTCTTGTAATAGACCTTGCCTTTTTTTTTTTATCGTGGTATAATATAATGGTGCATTGTATGAATGTCAACATGCACGCATTTCTTTTGATCATTGGGTTAAGAATGGGATGCTCTTTTTGAAATAAAAATGCTCATATCTTAATTTCTGCTCTTTTATTAGATAGTGCTTTTTTAAAATAATTTTAAAAACTTTTTATCCACATTAATATCTTTTCTAGCCGATGTTTAGTGTTATATAAGCCACAAGAAATTAACAGCCTTGCTATGGGTAACCAATGCAATGATTGGGCAGCATTTGAATGTACAATTTATTGTACATTGTTAGGGAGAAGTATGCTGCACCTGTGTTTCACTTTAAAAAGGATTCATTATTTACTTTGTTAGTCCATAAAATAATGTGTAAAAATCACACCTTAATTTTACAGCCATGTTTGCTGGGTTCTTTTAATTAAAAAAATTATGAGTGATAATTCAAAACAATTAAAAACATTAATTACATTTTTCAGAAAGAAATCTCCTGCTGATTACAGGCACAAGGTTACTTTCAGTGCAATGGAATTATATGTATATATAAATTATTATAGATGAATGTTCTTTGTTTAATGTTTGAGAAATCAAATTGTGCTTTGTTAATAAAATGTGAAAAAGAGATGTTATTAAATCTATTGTAACAATATTCAAGACTATTTTTCTTACTACCAGTATATGATTATAACCAAAACATTTACCCCATATGGTTTTAATCAAATTTTATTCACTTGTTAGCAGTGATTAGCTGGTATAAGTATAAGCTTTCACTTCAAAACATTCATTCTGTTAGCAAGCTAACATTTGATTATAATATATTCCCTAGCCTTGTTATGAGTTGACTATCACAATGTGGGTCCCAAATGTCAAATGGTGTAATTCTACATTGATATTTTTAATACAATAAATACAAATGTACATTATAACCTTGGATAACAAACAAAACAAAACAAATTGAACATCACTTGGTATTTTCTGTGATGCTGAATTCTTTTCTAAATAATTTCTTTCCATATTATTTGATATACTCTGCACCTTACAATCATACAGCGTACATTTATACCAACTTGGTTATATATACAAATAAATAGTTAAAAGGAACTTGGATCAGTCTTGATGGAGCACAGAATCTTGTAACTTTGTTTATCTGAAGTCCTCTGCAGCAAACATACCCTGTGCAATTGGGAGGGAAAAAAGAGTTTCTACATCAATAAAAATTCTACCAAGATTAAAAACTGTAACAATAAAAATATGTTCACTTAAACTTCCCCAGAGTAAATGAAAACTTATGGCAATTCAAGTCTGTTTTCAATGTACAACAGCTTTTCATCACAAATATTGCTTTAAAAACTGCCCATAGTTGGTGAATTAGATGGAAAAAATGTCTCAGACAAAATATGATCACCAGACCTGCCTGCCTAGCTATTTTAGACTTCCTATAATTAATAAAAACAACTGACTTCACTTTTAATTTATTTCCTTAAAAAAAATAATAACAGCATTATGCTTATTTACTTAAGACACATAAGAGAATTTACATCAAAATTAGGTTAGGCAGGAGTAGGTTAAATGAGGCCCAGATTATTTGTTCTGTTTTACTTGCTTGCTATAACTATAATATTATAATATACTTAAGTGTAATTGGTCTTTTTTTATGTAATCATAACCACAAGTTTATTAATTAAAGAAACATAACCAAACAGAGATGGCAATACAGAAGGTAAAACGTAGGGACACGGCTTCTAAGAAATTCAGCGAACATTAATTTTTCAAACAAACTAAACCTATTTATTTTAGTAGTTAAAATTAATTTTTTCCCTTGAAATCATATTTTTTATTGAGGGTCCAAATTTGTCTTAGTATACAGGTCTGCATCACAAATGCCAGAATGATTATGAATTGGTTATGTACTTACATTACAGTTACCATACACTTAACCAATAACGTAAACAAACATATGTAACTAGATATTCAAATTGTAAGAGTCCTAGTCATTTTTATTTTACCTTTGCTCTTCTAAGGATAGAATCTTTAGAAGGATCATATGGTGAATCTTTGCTGGGGATTTCCAAAATTGATGGAATGGGCAGATCATGGGAGTCTATAACATGTCTAATCATCTCAGCTATCTGAAATTTGTGTCATTAAAAAAGGTTAACAAGTAATTAGTTATACAGTGTGCATAGCACAAGTGCTAAATGAAAAAAAGTGTGGGCCACACTTTTAACAACCAGGTATGTTATTTACTGGAGTTTTATTTAAATAATTTTAACTAGACCTTCAAAATTTTGTGAGGAACAGTAGGTTAATTCACTTGGGGAATGTATAATTAAAATTGTAAACCTGTTAAAACTCTGACATCTAAAACACATATTCAATTTGCCTTAAGAAAAAAAAACGTTAACATTAACATATTTTCTATTTCTACATGTTTTTATTTAAATTTTACAAAACCACATTTGACTAAGCAATTTGCAAGACTTACATTCTGGTTTATAAGGATAATGGCAATGTCATCTCTCCTTAAAAAGCTTTTAAATACTTCTTCGATTTCTCCAATGCTTGTATCTGAAAAAGTATGGTATGTCAATTGACATTAGTAGACTTAAAAGACTGTCAGAAAAATCAAAGTAAAAACAATTTTAATCTTAAGCACACAAAAATAATATTGCAAGAACTCCAATTGATTTCTGGCAATTGATCTCAAACAATTTTTAGTTTTAAATGATATTGAAGTGGGCCTTGGTGGCCTACCAAAAATTAATGTTGCACTCACTTTTGTCTACGCTCATGAAGTTACTGCTTCTGTTTTTATTCATTTCTCCAATTCCACCAAGAACAAAACCAATGCATGTGTCCTGAAAAGAATTTAAAGTAGATTTCCATTTTAATATTTTTTTTTTATAGAAATTAACTTTTTATTTTCTAGGAAAATTTATTACAATAATTAAATTATAGCAATGACAATTATTTTCTCACTGTCATCTTATCATTTTAAGAAATAATAATTGTTTGCATCTTTTTGTCAAATCCCTATTCGCACCCCCCCCCCCCCCCCCCCAGGAAGCGACATGTCCAAGATGTTTCACCCTAGTGGCGAACCATACTTTAACAGAAAAGACAAAGGAGTGGCTTCCTTTAAATGAGATGTTACAGAGTAAGGGGTGGATTTCCTACTTCAGATCACTATGACCTCCCCTGTCGCACCTGGGGCAAAACATGATCCTATGGTTTGGCAGACGCAGATAAGGGGGTCTTCACTGGCACCTTCTTGCAAAGGTTTCCTCAGAGCTGTCAACCACTTAGATCATCGTGTTTATTTCTAATGTGGTGCTGGGCACTCATGACCTCTACATTTAAACACCACATCACAAGAACTAGCAAGTGATAGGGATGAAATGGTTACCCTGGAGAACTGCCATCAACCGTATAAATTATATTGTAATAAAATTTAAAATATGAAATTAATTAAATAATTTAGTTATCAGAGTTTTATTTCTTTAATTAACTTTTTGATAAGCAAGGAAAAAAAAGGATCAATTAAAGCAATGGCAATGTGCAAAAAAAATTCATTTGAAAAATATTTACTGCTGATAATCAAGATGCATAAAAACTGATTTTTTTTTTTTAAAAGCAGTAACATCTAGCAATGGCAGCAAATGCAATTTTTAGGCCTTCCGCACCTCATGGCTGGGGAGGTACTTTCACCCCTGGTTAAGAACCACTGTTCTAGTGAAATGTTTCTGACACAACAAGTGTAGTAATTTGATATCCATGGAAGGGGAATTTCTTAAGGGTTTGTAAAGGACAGTAGTGGACACTGAATTTTTATGGGAGGGGGGATTTGTGACGTTACATTTGTGGGGGGGGGGGGGGGGGTCTAACTTTTTGCGACGATTTATGTCATGGGGTAAAAAAAATCAGCAAAATTTGCATGCTGTCAATCGTCATTTATGGATAGCCCATAGCCCTAGTAGTGGTTTTATATAGTACGGTACCCCAGCCTACATTAAATAAATATAACAAAACAAATCTATATTCACTCCACCCATTCCAGAACTATTTAAATACATGTCAAGCCATGGACGGCACTCAGCCCAGCAGTAGCGTAGCAGCATCAGTTATTCACATGAGGGGGGAATCAGTCAGGATAGTAGAGTTTAAAGAGATGTGTTTTGAGTGCAGTGATGATCGCTATATTGCGGATGTGTTGTGGAAGACAATTCCATTGTTTGGGGGCACAGAAAGAGAAATATAGTTCACCGTATCATACGGCGTATGTTTTATGCGAGTCTTGGGGACACAAAGAATACGCCATACGCGCATCTGCGGAGGAGCGACAGTGTCTAAGCCAATGGGTGAATAGACAGAGAGAAGTTCAGTTAGATAGGAAGGGAAGGAATTACATATTTATAGCTCCTTCATTTTCAGAATTACAACATAACACACACTTACTTCATCTCCAATGACTGATATGAGTTTTCCCTTTTGCAAAGCCATTTTCTTTTCGGTACTTTTGTCATATGAATTATGCCGTCATATGATTACATTTTACCGACAAAACCAGAATTTTGAAAAATATATAAGTCTAAGAAATTCAATAGTATAGTCCTGGGTACTGGAGGACTGAATTTTATTTACGCGAATTTTCAATTAATAGGCCTGGTATTAACTAATACTAATAAAAATGTTGTTTTAATTTTACTTATTATATTTTTGTCATAATCTAGTAAATATATTTATATTTTATTCTACTTTTTGTATTAAATATCTTAATTTGGCTTTTACAATTGAAATTTAAAAACTGTGGGTAATAACTTTCTAGTTACAGATTGAATTACTTTGATAAATTTTAGTTATATAAATAATTTTGAAGCAAAATTTTAAATTTACTAACTTAGATTTTAAAAAACAATGCATAAATCAAAATCAGTGGTACCAATTATAGTGCCTTCTACTAATAATAATATTTGAGTCAAACTGGCAAAAATACGTATCAAGGGAGTGAATGCCCATTCTCTTTTAACTGAACTTCCTGTTTCTCTATTTACTGCCAACATCAACTACTCGAGCCACCAATTTCTCCTAAATATTGAATTTGAATTATTTTGGTAAAAATATCGAACGAATAAATTTGGAGAGATAGTACCTTGGCCGCCAACTTGGTGCCTGCGAGCTTATGTTCTAAATGTATCCCTAAACCCTAATTCTAACCCGAACCCTAACTAACTAAACTTATCCCTAGCCCTAACTTACTAACAACCTGGGTTTTGACCCTATCGACTATCGGAACCAGGGACAAAATACGCAAATGACCCCAGCGCCTATCTCTCCAAATTAGCTTAAATTTTTACTTCTAGATAAATTTTAGAAGTAAGGTGTTTATATAATCTTTCTCGATTACCATCTTCCTCTACCTCTAGGGCTACACTAACTGTTCAGTGAGAGTTGACAGGGGGATAAAAGAAAAGGCAAAAGGAAGAGAAATGAGTTAACTTGCCGGTAAATTGAGTAAAGTATAAGTAAGTGAAGTCAGTGAGTAAAGTTCAGTAGTTAGAATACTCTAGAGTACACCAGTAAAAGAAAATATCATGACTCAATAATGCATGGGCATGGGGAAGTAGGAGTCTTTTCTGCCCTTTGGCTAAGATTAAGAATCAATGTCAAAGTATCCTATCTGCACATGGCCCGGTATTGTCAAATAAAGAGACATGCAGGGGAAAAGATCTGAAAGGACAGACTGTAAAGGGAGTCCCTGGTATTTTGCAGTACAACCCAATTTGGGGGTGTGGGGGGGGGGGGGGGAAGAGAGCTTTAAAAAAAAAAAAGAATGTAAAAAAAAAAATTCAATTAAATTGTATTGATGAATTGTCAATTGTACAGGCAGGTGGTAATATCCTATTTTGTTAAAATACAAGCCTGGCTTTTATTTACAATGCTAAAATTGTTAGCCTTGTCACTAAAAGCCAGGCCTAAATTTGACAATTTTTAATTACTTAATTAACCTTTTCTGCCGGGTTAACTAAATATTTAGGCCTACAAATGTAGGTACTTCGCCGAAGCAAGGGACACTCCTATAAAATTTGTATCGGAAATGGAGGTCGGCGCAATGAAATCTGAGTTTTTAATTTTTTATGTGCATGTAATTAGAATAAATCAGGCGTCCTTCTGGTCCATAATTAAGGTCAAACTCCGCCCATTCACGTTAGGAGAAATGTTGACCAACATTCCTATTAAGTTATTTTTTTCATTAAAACAACTTTAAGTGAGGAAAATCATATGTTAATATAAGGCATCTTTGCATTAAAAAATTCGGTCTAAATATTCAGGGTAGGTTTTTCATATTAAATGTAGGTCTGCATAATATATTGAAGTATATGTGTGCAAAATTTCATTGCGCTAGCTCAAGTCACATTTTCTCAATTCTCTCCAACGTTGACCTCATTATGCCCAGGTCGCCCAGGCCATTTTGGATTAGTGATCACGCCCCCTTTTAAATGGCGGAAGACGCCGATACTTAGCTTAGAAAATATTCAATTATTACCACTATATACTTCAAAATATTTGATAACTTGTGTTTCAGAATGCATTTGAAAGAGATTTAAACTGGAAGGTTTTAATTTGAGTTTTAAAAACCCGGTAGAGTCCATATTATTAGCTATCAGAGTTCTCCGTGTGCAAAAGGTCGTCATGGGTAACCATTCACAGCCCTTGCATAATGGCAGTACTACCTCAGAGTTTCATTCATAAGAGTTTGCCGTGTGCAAAACTATTCAACCATTGGTCAGAGAAAGTTTTAATTAATTAGTCATATAGACTATATAGCTTGGCTTATAGTGGTATAATGGACGCTGTAGATTTGGTAAACAGAAAAGCCTTATATTAATACATTATATTAAATTTACTGGTATACAAAGTGCATAGTTAGATAAATTATAATTGTATAACATTATTTTTTAATACAGCATTAGTTCTGAAAATAAAAGTCGTATAAAATTATCATTAAAACGAGAGTTATTTAGCTCGTGACGCGAACAGCAGAATTGGGTCACAGAATGTGGCAATGCTGTCCATGTTAAAAAAAAATGACAAACTAAGTCGTACTTTAAAAATTCATAACTTTAAAACTACAACAGCTAAAAATATGATTTTGGTGTTATAATTCTGTTAAAAATTAGCTCTATTCAACTATGCCATTGGTTTATTTTACAAAAATTGTTGAATTTTTTACCAAAGTACCCAACAAATGCAAGAGTATTGTGATAATATTAGTTATTTGGTAATATTTGATTTTTAAAGTGAATTTTAATACTATTGTAAAGAATTGGTAAATGGAAATAAATATTTGAGCTATTAAATATGATACTTGCTGTCATCTGGATCTTGATAATTTCATTTAGAACAACCTCAGCCTCAATGATAGTCAATGGCTAAAACATAATATAGACCACAAATTGCGTCTTTCTGTAAATTAATCCATTTATAAATGACATTACACATGTTGCATGTAGTTGATGTATTTGTGATGAGGGTGCCTAATTTATGTGAAAATTTTTTATGATCATAGTGGAGGGGTAAAAAAACAAGTGCAAAGATAGTATGACTTCATTTATAAATGACCCCTATGACAAAAGATGTCTGGAACTTAATTTTATTTTTAGTTCAGTTTAATTGTTGTTCTGGTACAGAGAAGTTATTTTAATAACAAAATCCTTTTACATTAATAATGAAATAAGTAGATTCTTTATAAAAATAATTTAACAAAGAATAAAAATGTTTTTTTATATAATATTTAATTTGTATTGAATTAGTCTGGCAGACTACTACTTGAAAAGAAACTTGGCTACTTTGTAGTTGTATTTGTAGTATTAGTACTAGTAATTTTACTAGGCCTATACTATGTCATGAGTTTTAATATGAAAACAAGCCTGTTAATGACCAAATAATGCTAAATCATCCTTTTTTAAATTAAACTAATATCTAATAATGAATTATTTTATATTATGCTTAATTAAATGACTTTATCTTTTCATATTCATCAGAGATGACGTTTAGAAAGAATGAATGATCTGCCAGGTCTATGTTAACCACTCAAGTATTTCAATGAGATATTAAAGAAAATCAGTATGTCTTTGATTGAAGGCATTGGCGATGAGGTCACTCTTATTCTGTGCCTTTTCTTCTTGGGTATTGTTCTGATGCTGGCATGGATCTCGACACACACTGCTGATATTCCGCTTCTTCGAGAAGTAGGGGTTATTGTTGTAGAACTCAGCCAAAGAAGAAGCAGAACGCGAAATAATGATGCTAGCTCTAATTTGGATGAGGTCAGAAATACTGAATCCAGTGAAAGAACTTCTTCTCTTACAGATCAACAGACTGAAGAGCATTTAGAAAATGACAATATTACCTTGACTAATAGGAGAGAAGAAAATACAAATATTGAAAGTGCTAAAGTTAATAACCAAGATGGTAACACAGCAGAGACATCATTTGAGAACTCTAGTAATCAGACAGAGGCATCTGATGTGCCACCAATTACTGTTTGTCAGTTAAATGTTCCAAGAACACAAGAATCTGAATCTTTTTCTCAAGTATTGGGTAGACAAATACAAAGGTCTGATGAATGGAGTAATCAAGAAGAAGCAGAAAGTCTATTTCCAAATGCATCTGTTGTTGTTGGAGAAAACAGTGGCTCTTTTCATGTTTTGAATGATGAACTTTCAACTGAGGAAGAATTGCGACGAAGGAGAGTACAGTATTTTCAGTCATCTAATTTGAATTCACTTCCAGAAGAAACACATATTCCAAAACCACTTTCAGGTGACAGCACTATTACTTCTAGTCTGCAAACTGCAGAACACATTAATAAGAATAATCCAAAGTCTCAGTCTAGTGATAATTTGATTTCGTCAAATCTGAATGACTCAATAAATCACAATGTGAGTGTTTCTGAGCAGAGTATTCATGATGAGGACCATTCACTACCACAGTCTCCTGATGTAACTGCACGTCCGGTGCAGGAAGATGACACATCTATATCAAGAATCCGTGTTAAGCTTAAGTACATGAATGAGACACAGAGGCTTGTATATGCCAGCCCCTTAGATACAATAGGAGATTTTAGGAGGTAATTGTCTGAATGCTCTTCTCCATTACATTAATAGAATACATTGAACATCATAAAAATATTAAACGCTTTGATAAATCATGTTGTTCAGTGACATATCAAAATGCACTCATGTTAATCACAACATTATACTTTTTTTTTCTTTTAAATATTGTTGGAATAGGAGGCTGGCTTGATTATTGAAAATCAAATATTTTGAATAATCTGCACTATATTAAAAGCTACATTATAATACTTAAAAAATGTTATGAAGCATATAAAAATTAAATGTTATAAACTTTTAAACTAAATAGCCATGAAATTTTGATTTTAGTGTTTATATGTATAAATATGTATATATATATATGCATAAAATTTAGCTGTTGGTGTCACTTCACTTTAATAGGACTAATTTTCAAGCTGAACTGCAGGACAACAAATGGGTTCGTTTCATTTACAATGGACAAGATCTACGAGATGATGCTCGTACTCTACAAGCCTGTAATATCAGTGATAACTGTACCATGCATTGTTTGATAACTTCCCCAACAAGGACAGCGACATCACGAGATTCTGGGCATGAAGATGAAGATGACTCCTTCATGGGGGCATTAATGTATCCTCTCTTCACTGTTATCCTTTTGATGGTCTGGTATTGTAGATTTACATACAGGTTAGTCAAGTTCCAAGCTGGTGTATTAATTATTGTATATTATACCATCTGTAGCACACTAATGTATTAATCTATAAATCCTTTTCTAACTTCTACCCAATAATTGTATATTTCCATCTGTAACAAATTAGTATATTACTGGGAAAAAAAACTTTTCTCACCCTTATTTTTTTTTAATCAATGCTTTAAAAAAATATGATTTTATTTTGGTTATGTAAATTTGCTTAATTCTGGATTTTTAACATTTTAAAAATAATTTTGTTGCAATGCTTTAGTGAGTTTTTTTGCAATGAATGTGGAATATCTTCTCACCGAGCTATTTATAATACAAAATATAGATACAAATTTTGTTTTACTGCTAATCACTTAAGTTAACATATACAATACAAATTATATTTTCCTAAAGTGTATACAGTACAACTAAATTTTACTAATCTATTTTAACAGACAATACTTCAGCGCAATGAGCACAGTCTGTTTGATAGGAATAACATTTCTGCTGGCGCTCAGCTATGTCTCTTCATTACGTGTAAGCGAGCAGCCCCCACGGCAGAGTACGTCTCCAGCAGCTGGAAGTAGACCACAACACACCCATGAACACGCAGAGTGATAATTAATTAAACATTAAATATCCAGCCTCTTACTTTTCCTTTCACAGAGAAATTCTTTTACAGATTATTTTCTGGGGTCATATTTTCCTTCTAAATACAACCATCTTGTCTTTGGTCTAACATGCAATAATGTAGTGGATACATTAAAAAATGTTGAATATTTAAAAATAAAAATTACATTATATTTGAGTATGTACCATTTATGTATTTACAAAAATGTACCTCAAACTTAGTGTTACCTAGTCTGTCAGTGTCACTAAAATATGATACTGAATAATAAATATGCTTTGACATGGAGAAATGAGCCAAAGCATTTAGGAGTAATCAAAGTATATAAATATATTATTGTAGGTTACTCTTGATTTTTTTTTTAAAATTGCAAATATCACCCTGTTGCTGATAAAGAAGATAGTGTTTTTCTTTGGGTGAAGGCTTATTAAGTTATGAATAATTATACTTAATCTATTATTTTTCAGGTTACAATTCGTTAACTCGTTTAGGTCTTGGGTACTTTTTAACCACCGGATTTCAATCAATTCCCCCTAATTCAAATAATTTAAAATTTATTTTTTGATTGACTATCTAATTTGAAAAAAAATGTTTGTCTCTTGATGAACTAAAATAAAATAAACTGTAAATAAAGATTTATAATTTTCAAATTACAGGATTTCTTTCTTGTTCTTTCCTTTTTAAAAAGTAACTTATTTTTTTCTTTAATTGAAGCAATTATTTCATTGTATATTGCATACATTTTAACTTTGTTGGCTAACATATCCAGACTCTTAATTTTCCTTTCACAGAGGTTTGGCAAATTTTTAAAAAATAAAGTAGTACTCTAGAAACAATTATATTTCAACGTGTTTTTTCATATTGAGGATGATATTCTATCATGATGTGCTGCATCTTAAAAATCAATCTTTGAAACGGCTTTGGAATCCCACAATAAGTATTTAAGATATTAATAATGATACTATAATTATGAAAAAGCAGAACTCATAGTATTTTTTCATGTATGAAAAGAAATTATTTATATATTTGAGAATGAATAAAGATAATCAGAGATTTATAGAAGCCATGTTGGTTGAAAATAAATAGCTTTTCTAATTTGCCACCTTCAGGGAAATGTAATGCATTGGATGTATAAACATAAACAGTAACATTTATATGAGTTGGCCAGTTGTAAAACATATAAAGGGTATTCTATACTTTCTGAGATTTTGTTTTCATAATTAAAAAAATGGCTGTGAGATGAGCATATTTTTCCAACAAAGAAAAAGCTTGCATGTTAATTAATGTGAAAAACGTCAATGTGTCTGAAAATATGTTTAATGATATCCATAATTGATAAATTATGTTTTTTTTTCTTTATATTTTAATGTCCATTTATAGAATATTGTGTACTTAATCTTTTTTCAAGAGGAAGCTCATGTGCAGTTATCCTGGCTTCATCACTAATTATTTTTGAAGAGCTTAAAAAAAAAATTAATGGAGAAATAGGTGCATCTGTTTTAAGTCTTCAAAAATTTAATAAGTTTATTTGTTAATTTTTAGGGATCTTTCTGATACCAAGAAACAATAAGTTAATCTTTTTTTGTGTGCTCATATCATGATAAACAACAATGTTACTCTGTTACAGTGTTACTCTGTTTCCTGTCATAATTATTTTTATAATTCAAATTTGAATATTTATTTTGAATAATTGTAGTTGAAAATATTTTTTGGGGTGCTAAATAATCAGTTCAAAATCATTTTAGGACTTTGAAGGAAAGAAAAAAAAAGATTCATCAAGTTCTCCTGTTTCTTAATTGAAATATTTTACTTAAACTTAATGTTAGAAGAATGTTCTTTACTCCTTGTACGTTTTTTATAAAATTCTGGACAAGTTTGTTTTTCATGCCAATAGTGAGTTGGTTGATGGAAGTTTAACATCTTCCTGGCATGATATGAGTTCATATCGTGGAGATAATCTCAAGATTATTGATTTAATAATTTTGTCTCCACACTACATTTAATCTTAGTCATGTGGTAATGTTTCTCTTTTGGATATTTGCTGTGTTAAAGGATAATTGCAAGTCTTTGTTTTCTTTTAAACTGCTAAAGTGTTATGACTTATTAGTTATTTCTTGTGTTTTTAAAGCTTGACTTGCTGCCTTTCAGTTATTTTATTTAATGAGCATATTTTATTAACAAAATTACCAGCTTTTAAGTTTAAAAATTCATTTAAAGTGTTAAATATAAATATGGACTGGTCTAATTTGTCAGTAGAAATCAATAATAATAATAAGTGAAGAGAAATCATATATCAAATTTGTTCAATTCTATAATGATTTTAATCTTTTTCTTTTATTAAATGATACATGACCAGCCTAATGATATTTAACCAAGGCACATTTACAACTTTAATGCAACACCCACGAGTATAAATTGCTTAGTTTGCATAGTGTAACTTAAACCATACAATTGGAGAAATAATGGTTGAGACAAATAACTTTCTGTTTTAAATAAAAGACTTTTTGTACAGTTTATTTGAGAGATCTTTTTTTGGCGCCATGTGAAGAAAGGTAGTTTTAAAATAATCGCCTTTCTTAGATAAACCTGGCTGATATGTTACATGTTGAAATGTAGCATTTAGAGATGGTCCCTTTGTGTTTGTTGTCAACATTTTTTTGTTTGAATCATGAAACTGAAATTTACGTTTTTCGCCCATTAGGGTAGTTGTTTGTCCTTTTAATTAACTAGCTAATTGACATGGACAGTTTTATTATATTTCTATTGCTAGGTTAGGTGATTGCTCTTTATTGAATAAATTATAAAAGATTTATGCCTTTAAACAAATTTGACAAGTTGATTTCTATTTCTCTTTGTTTTGTACACCTGCTGACATTTAAAGACGTTTCTGGTGATGTACAAGTACAATTTAACAGGGGGGGTACAGACAAATAATTATAGTTCTGTTAGGTGACTCATCTAGGATAGTGGTTCAAAAATAGTGCTCTGCTTGCACTTCTTAGGGGCTCTGCGGCTGCTCCCTCCTACTCTAACACTACCCCATTAACTTGTTAAATATGGGGTAGACCTAAGATGCTCTTCCATGCAAAGTGATTCTGAAAAGGGCACAGTGACTCAAATAGATTGGGAACCCCTTATCTAAGATGATTCTCCAAATAGAAATTTTTCACAGGATCAGGGCTCAAATTAATTTTTTTAACATTGAAAGTAATTTTCAATAAATTATAAATTAAGTATTTGACATTTATTATAGACATGGGAACATTTTTAAATTGAAGTACACAACACATTTTATTTAAAATTTCCAATAAATCTCATTCCCAAGCATGCATCATGATTAGCCCTTGGGGCAATATTACATTAAAATAAGGCCCAGAAAGCAATTTAATTTTTAATAAACAATAATTTTCTTTTGATAATGGGCCCTGCAAACAGGACAAATATTCTTCAAATCAACCATAGCAATCTCTTCTAATGTTTTCAGACAGGTTGTATGAAATACATGTGTACAGGACAACAGCACCGTACTCCTAATTTGTTGTGGGTAGGTGATGGCTAACTGTGAGTTCCCCTCACACCTTTCATCAGGTTTGTTTCCTGGAAATACAGACTCTGGTCTACCCTCATCATTTTCTAGGTAATCTACTCCACCGGGAATGGCGACTTCGCTCAGTTTTGTCAAGAGTTTTTTATCTAGACTCTTCCTCCTTAAACGGCTGCTTGAGTAAGTTGTGGCTTTGGCTGAACTATCATGCTTGGTTGTGCAGTTGTTTTCAGAGATGGCTGTTGTGCTGTTGAAGGCATTAGTAGCAAAGCCATTACCTAGTTGGAGTTCAGTGAGGCAAATTGGGCAATCAACATCTCCTCTCTCAACAGCCTGTAGGGGTCAAGATAAGGTTTCTTTTAACGTAGGCTTCAGATATTTCAAACACGTAAAGGACTGCAAAGGTTTATATAGCTAATGAATATGGTTACAAAGGCAAATTATATGTGTAATATCGGCTACTCCTCCCATAAAGTAAAGATGCAGTTAAAAGAATTTGCCTGAATTTTATGTAGATAATTTCTGTTAAAAGTTAAAAGGCTGAAATATTTTTTTTAATACATTAAAGTTGGTATTGACATGAGATACATTCATATTTTTATAAAGAATGTGTTTAACTACTCTGGATTTACGTTTAGAATTGTTTCCACATTTTTTTCTTGGACTAGTTTTACCTTGAGCTGGATGGCATCCCATTTCTCAGGTGAGATTTCCTGATGTGCTGCATCCCAAAGACTAAATGCTGCCCGGCTGAGCTGTACACTGTTGTCTATTTCCCTCATAAACTCTGTTATGTTGACATCAATTGATTTAATCATTCTTTCAACAATTGCTGACAACTGGTGACAAAATCAAAAAACATTTTAACAAATTTTTAGTCAATCTAAACTAAAAGAATTCTAATTACCATAGTTTCATTTGACTATAGCTTAAATTTGTGTTAATATAGACTTTGTAAATTAGTATAAATTAAATTTAAAAAAAAAGAAATGAGACACGTCTAAGTTAAGGGCCATCCATAAATGATGTCAAACACATTTTGCAGATTTTCGGTCCCCCTTTCCCCATGGTTACAAATCATCCCTAAAAGTTAGACCAAGCCTCCTCAAATATAATGTCATGAATCTCTTTCACCCCAACCCATAAAAAATTCCTCTGACCACTACTGTTCTTTACAAATCCTTACAAAATTCCCCTCTCATGGATATCAAATTACTAAACCAGTGTCAGAAACATATACCTAGATCAGTGGTTCTTAACCAGGGGTGAAAGCACCCCCTGAGGTGCAGACAACCTAGAAAGTTGTATTTGCTGCCATTACTAGTTGTTTGTGCCTTAAAAAATTTGTTTTTATGCATTTTGATTAGCAGCAGTAAATGTTTTTCTGGTGAACTTTGTTTGCACATTCCATGTATTGGTAATTTTTTTTTAATATTGCTAGAAAGTTAATTAGAGAAATAATACAAAAATAACTAACTTATTTAATAATTTTCATTGTTAAAATTGTATTACATTATAATTAATTTGGGGTTGGGGGGGGGGGGAATGTTTTGAAATTGAGAGGGGATGCAGCGCTGGAAAAATTTTAAGAATCTCTGCCCTAGAATATTTACTAAGATCACATAACCCACCCCCCAACAGCCATTCAATTTTCATTTCAACCCACCCTGCTTCTCTGATGACCTTTAACTTAATCAGAGAGATATTTTTTGGACCTCTCATAACTGTACTGATTCTCTCAGTGATCCTAGTTTAAAAATAAACTAGTTTTAAAAAAGTAATGTTAAAAATGCCCCTTGTCACAAATAATCACAAAAATGTGACACCCCCCCCCCCACTCCCCTAGACATGTGACATCTTTTATGGATAACACCTAAACTAAAATTCACCAAATAAATATTTTTAATGATAATAAAATATTACCCCTAATCTAAAATTCACCAAATAAATATTTTTAATGATAATAAAATAGGAAAGTATAAAATTTATACAGGTCAGTATTATTATCCAATAACTCTTTAGTAGGCCTATTGTGTTACAGATGCTATTTTCTAAACATAAGAATGAGTTTAGTAAATCAGAAATAGTGTCCTGAGTGTAGTAATGACTTTATTGTCAAGGAAATAATTTTTTTTATCATGTTTAAATAAGTTTAATGCTGTAAGAAAATCAACTCCAAGACAAAATCAGCTCTCAGAAGCCAATGTCGGGGTCATACCATGCTAGAAGCTAGATTTCTTTAGATCAAGTGCCTAAAAATAAACATAGATTCTTCTGGCCAAAGACATTCCCCATTAATGAACAGAGAAGCCAAATGAGAGTTACAACAACTGCAGATTTTGTTGAGGTATGTTGCTAAAGATAGCTTGGTCATGTTTGTTGAAAACCAGCAAGTTAATTTCCCAGCACGTCACAGGGTTAGACAACCCAGCAAAAACTAAACTGTGAAAGAACCCAAAAAATCAAAATAATAAGAGTTCTGCAGAATAGAAACCTGACCCTGCAGACAGTGTGCACAGTCGCCCCAGATATAGAGAAGTGTTGTTCCCTTCCTGTTGCTTCAAGCACTAGTTGACGCAATAGGAATGCATGAAAAAAATAAATAAACAAATATTATGTTTATAGTTAATTTGAATGATTTCTATTTACCTTCTCTTCATAGAATTTTTTCCTCAGCTTTAGATCTTTTGGTGGAACAGTTTCACGCAGTTGTTTATACCAACATCTTACAACATAACCTCGCCATAGAGACTGGATTCTAAGAAAAAATACTAATTAAATAAATATTTAATATAAGTAACTTAACACTAAAAATAAGTTTCATATCTGTTGTCTGGATCAAATCTTGTAATGTAAACAGTTTATGAGATTATGATTGATTTTAAGAAAACTTGGTTAGACAAAAACACTAATTTCATTTCTAAAGATATCGAACATTCCTTACTAAAAATAATGTGGACTTTCTATCAACACTATTTTTTTATTATTGAAAATTTAGTTTTAATTATTTCAAGGATTCATTTTCATTTTAATTTGAATTAAAATAAGCTCATTGTTTTAGACATGGCTTCCAATGTGTTGATATTCATCAGTGACTTAAATTTTGATTACGTTTTAATGATTGATTGAAAATTCCAAAGAAAACTGCACATTATCAACATTTTAAGACTGAAGAGATTATATGCTCAACATACTTTGTAGCACTTCTATGTTTATGAAGTCGAGCACCTTCATGAATGATTCTTGTTTGATACTGTTCATGGCGACACATAGGACATGTCTTCTTGCCTGTGAATCTCTCAAAAGCTTGTAGGCAAGCCTGTACCAGTATTTAAACACTTGACAATAGACATGTGATATATCACATAACTCTAATGATCAATACATTTTTTTTTTTTAAATCACTACAATAAATGAGTCTTTATAATGCAATTTCATATAATTGATAAACATTTAATACTAACATGATTTAAATTATAATTAAACTAAAATGCCTATAAGATGTACTTGCTCTGTGAAAAACATGTGTGCATGACAGAATCACTTGTTCCTGTAGCCCAAAATCCTCTTTACAAATGACACAAGGCTCCTGAGAGTCATCACGTTGGTTGGACTTTGCTTTGACTGTATTCCATTCTTGTTCTGAGAGCAGCTGCTTTGGTGCATGGACTAAACCAAACTTTTGTGCTGGAATTAAGGGGTCAACAGTTTACTTCTGATCACATAATTAAGGTAAATTTCAGCACATATTAATTTAGAAAGCCTATGATTAATTTAAAAAAAAAAAAACAGTTACAAAGTTTTTACAAAGTTATGACACTAACAAGAAAAAGTTCAATTTTGCTAAAGAATTTGAAAAAGTAAAAAAAAAAAGCAACATTTTAATAATGTAATGCAAGATGTGTCTGTTAAATATGATCAAAACTGTAACAATCTATTTCAATGTTTCAATATTCCTATAATGATATTACTGTATATTTTCTAAAATAATATTTTAAGGTACAGTATGAGATCATAGTTTTCTTTGCAAAGTGCAAATAACTTTGTTTTCACATACAGTAGCTTGTTTAAATGATTAAAAGTTGCATGTGTTGTTTAAATCATATTACTGTAGTAGAATAGGTTGAGGGGAATTAAGCTATTGTATGAATTTAATATACTTTGTACAAGTACAAGGGTAAAATTAAACATATTGATCTTTCATATTATATATAGAGACCAATGTAACAATCCATACTATTGACAGCTAATTTTTCAAGGTTCAACGTATTTTATATTTTTCTCACCCAGTGTTAGAGGTGGAGGTTTCTCATCCAAGACATATTCTCTTTCTTTCATATCAACACTAGGAATACTTTTTTTTACTTCAAGAGGGAATGGAAAAGTATTTATTAGGAACAAATTATTGAATCATATATTATGATATATTGAAAAGAACATCAATTTTGACATTAACAAAAAGAACGATGTAATATTAATATAATTAATATTTAATTTGGTATTTTAATAATAACAATAAAAATAATAATGAATACACTATTGACCTCTGTGTCTTCCAGTGTCTACAATGGCTTTTACTTCATTTTTCTGCTTTGCTCGAGCTGCTGGACCCAGACCAATTGTTTTAGGGCCATAGTTTGGACCTAATGATAATGTCCGTGACCAATGGTCTTGAAGGGCTACTGCTGTCAGGGTTAAGCTAGCTGACTCTGTAATCTGTTATAACAGAGGAAATTTTAAATTAAATAAAATGACTTAAGTAAAAAAAAAAGTACAATTAATCATGTAACTGTAACAAAGATTGTTGTTTACAAAAAGCCAAAACCTAATTTTTAAAATTTAAAACAAAGAATAATTTAAAATTTTTATTCATGCCTGGATGTGCTGTGAAAATGTAACTGTGGTATAATAATAACTTAAGCTAACATTAATTCGTTACTGCTACCATATGAGGGTTAAGCCAACTTAAGTAGATAATGAAGTACATAAATAAATTAAGTAAAAAAAGGTGTTGTAATAGTAATTAGTACTCTTTTCTTAGATAGTTCTATATGAAAATGAAATGTAACAAAGAGTAATGTATTATTATGCAGAATGAAATTAATATTACGTTTTGTTATTATGGTAGCAGTAACTTTTGAATAATGAGGGATGAACCCTAAACAGTAAATTAGCATTTATTTTACCATTATTTATCATATAATATACTTTGGTATAGGTCTATTATATCAACAACATATACAGTGGTGAACTAAATGCCACCTAGGTTGAAATCCATCCATCCATCTTGGGGCAAACTTCATCCACCTCTGTGATGCTACAGCCCATGTAGGGCTTTGGCCTAACTCACCACTTCCTTCCACTCACACCTAACTGATGCTTTTATTTTTCATGTTTGGATTCGCAGCTGCTGGATTCTTTTTCCACATCATCCATCTAAGCCTAGGTCTGCCTTTGATCCTTTTTCCTCTGGGGTTTTGGTGGTGCACCCTCTTCACTCCTCTGTCATTTGGAATTCTTTTTAAGTGTTCTGCCCGACATAGCCTGGCATTTCTTATTTCTGATATTTTATTTTTTAACTAGGATCACTGAGAGAATCAGTACAGTTATGAGAGGTCAAAAAAATGCCCTCTGATTAAGTTAAAGGTCATCACAAAGGGGGAGAAGCAGGTTGGGTTGAAATGAAAATTGAATGAGATCCTGATATTGATATATTCTATACAATTCCTGGTTGGCTTGTATATTCCATCCATATTCATCCTTTGTTGGTGCGTATATTTTTACAAAATCAGCACGATTTGTAACCTATTAACATAGGCACAAGATGTCCAAAATATGTATTTTTTTATACTTCCAAATTTAAATAATTTTCTTTAACAAAAAATAAAGAAAGAAACTGGGATATATTTATATATATTATTATTATTATTATTTTTTTTTTTTGCAAACTATGAAAATTCAAATTCTGGGTGTGATTTCACTTATCTAACAGTAACTAACAGTTTGTGTCTTTGGTAGATTCAGGAATTTTGAGAGCAGAGCAATTTTCTAATCACCTAGCCTAGGTGGACAAAATATACAGACACTACTTCAAACTTCAAGTGCAAATATGTCATAAATAAAAAAGTGTTTCTGCTACATAATTATAACATAATAAATTAAGAAACTGAGATTCTGCTCCCCCTCACTCAAAGTGGCGACCACAATAGTTCGGAATACCCACCAAGCCCACCAACTTTTTAAACTTTGACTTTGGATAAATTTGGATTAAAAATAAAGTAGTCATAAAAGTGTAATAAGTAAGTATAATAAGTGTAAGTTTAAGTATTTAATATAACATTATTAATTTAATAATTATAAATAATGTTAAAACATTTGAATGTTATATTATATTATTCTGGTGAAACATATGACATATATATCTTATTTTAAAATTGCAATTTTGATTATTTTTGTTACCTTTTTCTTCGAGAACATGTTTTTATTTGCCATTATTATTGTCTTTAATCTTTAAATTATATTAATCTGAAGTACAATTCAATAAACAGCGTCCCAAACAACGGGTAACACCTCTTAACGAATTCTACGTAACGTTTAAGAGATTTACGATGTGTAAGATTTTAAAAGCCACAACATTTTAAATCTAAAATGCAAAGGTTAATTTTAAAAAATTAATAACAAATAAAATGTAAAGTGATTGTTTTTCAAATTTTAATCAAAGATCAGTTAAAATAATGAAGAAAAATTTGAAAAAAATTGAATGAGTTTTTTCACGTATAAACTACATAATAAAAGAGTTGCCGGTACTATAAAAAATTTAAGTCGACAAACACATTTAAGTATTGTCGAATAACCCCCCCGCCCCCACCCCCCCCCAAAAAAAAATAATTTTCCGGATACCTTTCTCATTCATCACATTTTATTACACACACGCATTATTCTTTAACAAAAGAAAAACAATATTTTTATACAGCAGCCAAAATACCGGTACTAACCTAACCATGACCAACTAGAGTTCTAGTAGGCGGTGACTTAACACACAAAAAAAAAGTGTGTTAAGAAATAGTTTAAATTTAACAACAGTATAATATGTTTGATAGCCGTTTTTTTTCTCCCGGGAATTAAATACCATCATTTGGTTTAATGATATGGTGTGTTTTCAATCTTTTAGAATTTTTTTTTTTCCATTTAAAAAATCCTTTATATAAATATAACTTCGCTTTTGTATGTTTAGGGGAAAATCTTCGGATGGCTAATTGAACTTCCCCGTCAAGGGGCCATCCATAAATGACGTCACACGTCTAGTTGGGAGAGGATCACATTTTTGTGAAGATGTGTTACCAGGGGGAGGGGGGGCCTTGAGCAATGTGACGTCACATGAAAAGCTGAATATTGTAGTAAAGATTTGCACTTAATAGCCACAAATTACAGACATTTTTTTTTACATTATTCTTTTATACAACAATTTTAATTATTTTATTTTAAAACTATTTTCACTGAAAGAATCAGTATAGGTATGCTAGGTCCGAAAAATGGCCCTTGATCAAATTAAAGGCCGCCACGGACGAGGATAATTGGGGTGTAGTGACTTTGACAGTCGAGAGAATTTATGTCCAAGTGTGGAGAAGGGAGTCATAGAATTAGGACTACCAAGTGAAGTGGGATGGGGCCAAAAAATGGTTGACTTTGGTTGTGGGTGGTGATCTTAGTAAATGCTCTAGGGCGGGGATTCTTAACCTTTTTGCAGCGCTGCAGGCACACTCCGTTTCAAACAGTCCCCCTCCACAACAACCATTTAATTATATTGTAACACTACTTAAAATAAGAAAATAATTAAATAATTTAGTTATCATAGTTTTCTTTCTTAAATTAACTTTGTATAAACAAGGAAAGAAATTACCAACACAAGTAATGCGCTAACTAAATTCACCAGGAAAAAAAGCCTTTACTGCTCCTTATCAAACTGCATCAAAACTGATTTAAAAAAAAAAAAAGCAGCAACACCTAGCAATGGCATCAAATATAATTTTTTGGTCTTCCGCATCTCAGGGCTGGGGAGGCATTTCAGGTTTTTACAGGGGCGGGGGGGGGGGAGGCAAGCCAAAACATGGTCGGCTTGTTTAGTTATTTATTTCTGGAGGCGCCACAGTACATAGCAATTTAAATAAAACCTGCAAATTCAGGGGGGGGGGGTACAATTGCCACACCATGCCCTACCAAAAATAATGCGGATGTGGGAAGGTACTTTTACTCCTGGTTAAGAACCACTGTTCTAGTGAATTTTTTCTGACACAGGTGCAGTAGTTTGATAGAAGCCATCCGTCAGATCCGCTCCATCCGCTACTATCCTCACAGTTAGCGCTACAGAAACACTATTCTGTGCTATTGTTCTCTCTCGTATTAACTATTGTAACTCTCTTCTGTCAGGTTCACCAAAACATCTCATAGAAAAACTGAAGAAATTCAAAGCTTAGCTGCAAGGTTAGTTCTAAAGACAAAGAAGCGTTATCACGTCACGCCACTACTTCTCTCCCCTTACACATCCGCAATATGCCGACCATCCCAGCCTTTATAATTGCCCTCAAGACCCATCTCTTCAAACTGTCCCACACTGACTCATTCTCACCCCCTCTGACTGATAAACCACGCTCGATTCTGCTGGGTGCTGTCCATAGCTAGACAAGGGTGGATAGTACTTGGGTGGGTGAGGTCAAGCTTTTCACCAATTGTTGTTTTTAAAGGTATGCGTATCTGTAATTGGTAATTGTTATGTGAAGCGCAGTGAGCCTAGCCTAAAATAATAATACTACCCATGGGAGCTGAATTTCCTAAGGGTTTGTCAACGACAGCAGTGGACACTGGGAATTTTCATTGGGGGGTGGGGTGCAGAGATTTGTGTAGTTATATTTGAGTGGGGGGTCTACCTTTTGTGACAATATGTGACAATGGGGGAGGTGGAGTAAAAAAATAGGCAAAATTTGCGTGACGTCATTTATGGATGCCCCCCCCCTTCCCCACCCATCAGGCTAACACTTGACACTTAGACTCGCTTCCGGTGACAACACATTCTTTCAAATTTTCAGGGCCCCTCCCCCACCCCCAACCCCAACAAATCTGCCATTTCCTTTTTTCAAGGGGAAGATGAAGGAAATATGATGCAACTAATTTCATCAAATAAAATTCCCAATAACTGCGCTAAATGAGATTTTTTTTTAAATTTATCTCAGTGAATTGTGAAAGAACTTTGTAAATAAATAGAGGAAGCAGAAATTATGTTTTAGGCTTGAAAATAAATAACAAGACAAGTAAACGGGCGTTTCGGCTAGATGTCCTCTTCGGCAGACAATACAATACAATTAAATACAAATAAATTTAAATAAAATAATAAATCAGATGTTTTCGATGTTCTGAATTAATCTTGTTTTCGTTGTTCCCTCTCGCTGGTGTATTGGTGCAGGAAATTAGAGCCGCAATAGATGCACCTAGTATGCCGTTGTTTTCGGTTACTGAAAATTTGTTTGAAAGAAATTTCGTCGACGGAAGTTTGATCGAACGGAATTTGGTCGAATTTTTTGTTCAGTTAACACATCAATTTTCTTAAAATACTTTTAAGTGACTAATACTTATTACCGAATTACTTTGATGCTCATCATTTTCACTTTAATTTATATTTATGCTTAAATTTATTGATAGAAAATGCATGTGCTTGTTTGAGACACAACAACCTGGATTTTTATTCTGTTAAATCGCTGGGTAAAAAGATTTGATTCCAAGAAGTTGATTATTACTTATTTAAAGAAATTGGTATAGAGACTATTATTTTTTATTTTGTTAAAAAGCATCAATTTGTCATCAAACTTAAGTCGGTGGCTGTGAAAATGTGTAATACTAATTGAGTCTTGATTTATTTTGCGATACACAACTCAAATTCATGGATAAAAGCCACTGCCACTGAGTGTTAAGTAACTAAAATATTCAAGAAAGGTGGATAAAAATTACTATAACTGTCTGTTTTAAAAAAGAAATACATTTTTTAAAAATAATTGTTAAAAGCAAGAAAGAGAAAGATGTGATACAGTTTAGATGTTATCGATACTTGATTTTTAAAGTAACGATTCCATTAGACCTTTGTCCTTTATTGATCTATAATTTATGTCCCAAATAAGTCTATTTCCGTGATATTAATAAAACGTAAATTTAAGTTAAAACTTTAAAGGTCAAATTCAAAGTAGAAGTAAACTTAAACTTATACATGAACATTTTCAGTACATCATAATTATTGAAAAGTAACATTATATTGCAAATTAAATACGATTAGATCATTTAGTAGATGGCCAATACTAATAAATTGACGGGTGCTATCAGGTAGGTGCACTTTAAATAGATAGATCGTACCGAGTTTTTTTATTTTTACTACCTAACCTGAATCCTAAATCTATCCCTTAACCTAATGATGAGGTACGATCTATCTGAATTAGCCCATGCCCATACACACATTCACATCATTATTAATGAATGATAATCATAGTCATGTCATAGGACTAGGCCATACAAATACAATTATACACAACTTAAAATACAACAGTACGAGTATACAGTATACTGTATATACAAAAAAACTAAAAAGCTTAAAAACTATTTATGTAATTCATAGTTTATTTTTTAGTTATATAGTATACTATCAGAGATGCTCAGTATTCTGAGACTGAGAGTATGTTCTAAATCTAAATTCTAAGTATACTTTTTTAAAATTTAAAATTAAAAATTTTAAATACTGACTTTTGAAATAGGCCAACTGTTACTAAGTTAAACTATGGCACGCTGCACGCTACTTGTTTATTACTATGACTATGCATTTACTTTTATAATTAAGATTTAGGCAATATGACAATCAATATAATTATAAGTTTATTTACTTAGACTTAGCATATTAATTTTATCATTGTTGTCTAGCTTAATTTAAGTTAAGTAAGCTACTACATTATTTTCATATTCTTACAAGTCTTTATATTATTTTTATCTGTAAATTTAAGTAAATGATTTGTAAATAAGTCAGATTCAGATACATTATAAATGATATAATGTATTTTATAGTGTATATGGGGGGGGGGCATCCGTAAATTACTTTTAAAAAAACAGGGGGGGGGGTTTGACAATTGTTGGGAGGGGGTGGGGTTGGAGTAAAAATAAAGTCAACAATATCTATCTAAAGTCATGGTGCATAAAAAATATCAGAGATGATGCGTTTTTTTATCATAAAACAAATTTCCACCTGCTCGTTAACAAAACAGTGTGTCTGAAGTGAGTTGCTGCTAAAAGACAGAAAGTAAAGAGGTAAAGAGGTGAATGCAATAATCGCTCACTGTGAACATTATGATATTATAACCTCACTGACTAATTAGATTATACAAGGATGGCGTCAGCCAGTTACATAATAAATTGGGAATGATACATTACTTATTTGCTATAAATTATTGAAGACAGAAGAAAATAATTAAACACTAACTTAAATAAAATTGAATTTTAACCTGTTCAATTCTTTAATCAATTCTGCAATATAAAATTGACTCTAGTCGTGGACCCTAATTCTATAATTGTTACAAAAAATATTGTTGTTCCTCTCAAATTCTATATGTCAACCAATCAAAAGATTCATATTTTTTTATTTCTTGAAATTTTAATAGTTGTTACCTAGTGAGGGTTTCAAAAATTGTCTACAAATTGTTGACTTAATTGATGAACAGCCCCTATATAGTGCTATACTAGATGATATACCTATAGCTACTCCTGACCACTGAAGTCCTGACATGAAGATGCATATTCAAAATATTATCTTATAATGTTGGTTTTAATTACTGATCCATCTCAATGTATGACATTGAACAAATCATACAAATTACAACATGTAAAGTAGGCCTACGAAATATCAGGAGCCAATATATGGACATTTATGACTCCAAGCCCCCTTAAGGATAATTTTTTTACTAAGACTAAGGCTGACAAAAGAACAGAAAAAAATAGTTTTGCAAGTTTCAATTTGTGCAGAAATTTTCATGATAATACCCTTAGGTCAAGGTTATCTAGTGTATTTAAGTTGGAAAACACTGGCCAAATTGGCATGGGTTTCAAAATTGTCTGTCTACATTAGCACAACACAAAATGAAAATTAAAAGATATTAGGTTGTCAAATAAAAACAAACCTACTGGTTATGAAAAATTAATTGATTTCACATAGTTTTCACTGGGTAGCCAAATTCCAGCAATCAGGAACATCATATTTTTGTAGCAATGTTACAGAAAATTTAGCCTTATATTGAGTTTTTAATTTTTGTATTCATAATCTAAAAAGATATTTTAAATGCAACTTTATGATCTTTAACCTCAAGTAAAAACAGTTGATTAGAACATTAATCTGAACCAAGTACTATTTAATTGAAAAACTGCAATGCTAATTATATTTGTTTTGATATTGTATTTTTTTAGAATTGCATCCTCTTGGAAAAGATCTGTGCTTTGCAACTTACCTGTGACAATGAAGGTATCTGAAACTCCATATTTAAATGCTAAATTAACACTTCCAGGGTTAAATTTAGAAAGCCTAGATTTTGATGGTAAGTTTTGTCTTTAATAAATAAAATAAGATCTACCATGTATACTCGATCTACAGAAATTTTTGGAAATATTTGAGTAGAATACTTGGGATGTTTGGATTATGAGCGGGTCATAGGGGATTTTATATAATTTTCTTCAGGTACATTGAATAAAAAAATTTTGAGTGTACCTCACTGAGGTCCCAGACTACCATTTTCCATTTTAATTGTTCATGATTTTCTGGTAGCTGTAAACCTAGATATTTCATATCTAGAATGAGATATTTATATTACTTTTTTTATCTCAATAGATATATTTTGGAAGTGATTGTCTTACAACACAGTTTCATTTAAAATATTAGTATTGATTTGACGTATTTTTCATTTCCATGAAAATTTAATTTACCAACTCTTTAATAGTTTCAAACCCTTGCACGTGTCAGGAAATCCAGAACGTTATTTAATCCAGAAAAGGACTGCAGACTAAACTAAAATATTATTCTAAACAAAATAGTAGCTTTATCAAATAAAGTTGTATGCATCACACAGTTTTAACACCGGTAGTATTCCTTTATTTCAGTCTTTTTTTGTTCTATGCATTTGATAGGTTTAGTCTTCTAATAAAAGCAATAGCCTTTAAGGGTTAAATTTTTCCCAACCTGCATATCTAATAATTTAAGAATTTTTAGGATTTGTTCAATTATGTTATGATTTAGGTTGGAAAGACAGTTATGTAATCTAATTTTGATTTTTATTCTTTTAAATTAAGAAACAAATCTAAACGTAGTTGCAATGATTACAAAGATTACAATTTTTCAATAGTTCATGTTCAATTAGCAACAGCAATTACAAAGTATTAATAAGATTTGATTAATTGTTGATAAGTGAAATACTTATTTTTTAAATACCATAAAATCTTAACCTCTAGCCTTGTGAAATTTTTAAATGTACAATGTTATATTTCATATACCGGTGTTATCACGTTTTGAGAATTAAAAGAAAAGATAGAAATGTTCTCTATATTTTGTAGGTAATCCAAAGGTTACAAGCCTTTTATCATTATGTAACGCTGCAAGACTTATTGCTTTACAAAGACCTTATGGAGAAAGTTCTTTTCTGGACATGCTCACAGTTACTCAAGACAAAATGTGCTTTGTCACTTCCACAAGTGTGAGACTGTCAAAAAGACTGTATGATTTTCGTGTTCCAAAATGGACCCTGGATGCAGAAATTGCTCTTTCCTTTGTAGGCAACTCATCTGTTGCTAATACTGTAAGTTTTTTCCTGCCAGGGGAATCGAATGAGCCTTTGTGGAAGCATGTTTTTCAGATAGTTACTGTTGATAAGAATACAAGAAAGCCTCTAGCCCTACCAGATTGGTTCAAAAAAAAATATGCAGGAAAAGGATGTGACACTAAAGGTCTCATTATCAAACCATTTGAAAAACCAACAAAGACAATTTGTCAGCAGTTTCAAGTAAGTGGTTTTGATTGTTTAAAGCTAAGTAATAGTGTTTCAGTAAATAGTTTTAAAAAACTGAAATATTGTTAGCCTGTGCCAGTTTTTCCCCCAAATACTGCTATGCTGTGTCAGTTTGCTTTCAAAATTGATAGTCTGTGCCAGTTTCCCCCCAAATACTGCTATGCTGTGTCAGTTTGCTTTCAAAATTGATAGTCTGTGGCAGTTTTCTATTAAAAATCTTGTGATTCCCTCAACAGTGTTTCAAAAGGCTTTTTGAAGAGCATGCATCAAAATTGACATTTAATCTTTCTGACAGTAGCATGAAGTTTTTATATTCAGCCCCTCCACAGGGGAGTAGGGGAGGTGAGGGGGGATGGGACATTTAATCTTATTAGGTGCTCAGGTGGGACATGGGGCAAAAAATGTTGGGGAACACTGCCCTAGAGAATAATAATGAATGGCACACCTACAAAATGCACTATAAAGTTAACAAAATGTATTAACTTGTTCAGGCATCTAACATACTATTCCTTCTCGCAAAAAATCACCCTTTTAAACTTCATTTATGAATTGTTCCTTTTTTTTTGGATAAATTTCCTTATCGTATTTTAAAACATCCATGTCAAGAAACCAGAGGAGCTAAAAATACAAATAGAAGCTGATTTTAATAACAAAAGTTTAAATCCTTGGGAAAAATCAATTAATGAGTCAGAGATTGTTGAAGTTAATTAGTAGGTAAATCTCAAATTAAATATCAAATAATAAACATTGTTGATTTTTTTTAATAAAGCAGGCACATTGTAATTCATTACTTGGTATTTCAGGTTGTGTCATCAGATACAGATATAAACCATCACACTAACTACATTGCATACATTGGGTATGCATTGGATGCACTGCATGCTACTGTATATCAGAGTAAAGAGAATGAAGAGAAAAAACCCCCCGGGTTTTTACTACATAGCATAAATGAAGATGTCATTTCAAATGGATTGCAATATGTGGAGGTTGTCTATCTCAATGAAAGTCTGCTTGGTCAAAGTTTAGATGTCCACCTATGGCAAGTTGAAAATGATAAAAACATACTGTTTTCCATAGAGCGAGATGGAGTTCCATTATGTCAATTAAAATTAAATTATTTTCCAGATCGGTTACATGATAAACCTATTTATGTCTATGTCTAATTTTAATTATAATCCGCACAATACTATGTAATATTGTTTTTTGGTTTTTTAAATATTTTGTTGAAGAACCTCACCTTGACACTCCTACAAAATTTAATTTAAGATTTTGAAATAATAATATTTTTATTTTACCAAGTGCATTTAACCAGTTTTTTTTAGCTCTCCTCTCTGGGTAATTACTGAAATTATTTTTGGAGCACAGCTCTGGAAAGTAATGAGATGGAAGGAGAAGTCAAGGAGTAGAAGGATGTGGGGGGGGGGAGAAAAGGGTGGGGGGAGGTAGATAAAGTGTAATTGGTAAGGTGATGAATGTTGGTGTTGTGTGAAGAAGGTAGGTAAAAGCTGACGTGGGAATAAGGTTGTAAGGGGTATAAAAGAGCATTGTGGGAGAATAAAGAGGGAAATGGTTAATAGGGGGGGGGGTGGCAGATGTTAGAGGACAGGGTAGAGAGGAATCAGAAGTGGAGAATGAGTTGGAGAGGTTAAAGCACAGGAGAGGGTAAGAGGGCAAATGGTGAAGCCGTTTGATTTTGTTAAAGATAACATAAACTAATATCAATGAAGTGAAACTTGTAAGGATATGAAGTAGTTGTCCAAGTGCTATATTTATCCTAGTATATCGTAAGGCTTGAATTATTTTTTACTTCAACATCAATATATTTTTAGCCACCACAATTGTCACCCGCTATAATATGGGCTTAATATTGACGTCACTGAGAAAATATGTTGTGTTATCCCACACCCACCCCTCCCCTGGTTGTTTACATTTAAATGCATTCTATTTATTCTGAAGAATGCCATTAGGTAATGCAGTTTTTAGAATGTCTTTACTAGAACATTTGGAACTAATTCCTATATAAAACCAGCCAGGTTTCTTAGCAAATAGGCTGAGCAAGACAGATAGAGAGAGCAGGGGAGAGATTTTTTCTATATCAGATGTTGTATAATTGTGTGTGAATTAATATTTGTATTTTAATGAGTGTACCTTTTTACACTTTTTTTATTAAATACTCAAATTTGTATTTGTATAGAAATTTATTTTTATAATTAAATATTGCTAGCATGACTAGGTTTCATATTGTTTTCTTTACATGCTGTTTTTCTCAGTCCTTTATTACATATTGTTTATTATACAAGCTGAAATCTTAACATAGTTCAATTTAAAAAAAACATAATGCTATGTAAAACTTAAGTTTTTATAAAGAATTAAATTGAGAATATGAGTTTGTTAATTAAAATACTTTCTACTGCAAATCTAGCAAGCTTTTACCTGCTGACACTGCTAATTATGAAAGATATCTATAACTATTTGTGAAAGTATGTTTCATCTTGAGTCTGCCTCCTATAATTACCAGATAATGCCTACCAACTCAAAACTCTATTCAAGTAAGTTAAATTTGTTTAAATTTCTAGCATTTTTGGGCTTATCAGAAAGCATGTTTGTAGTTGTAGGCAGGAATGGAATAGCTGTCAAGTTATCGAAATATGAGCATTACATATAAGTAACTTTAATATGACTGTGAGTGCCCAGAGTAAAAGTTAAAGGAATGAAGTGCTGTTATCTGTCACTGCTGCAATTAAAAAATGTATGCATTATCCACAACTAATGTAAACCGAGGAGATTTTGTACTTTATAGAACAGGCCTATAATTTTGTACTTAATAAAGTAGGAAGGTAATAATGGATAAATCAAAACTTGATGTTTGTCATCATAGATCAAAACTAAAAACTTTTAATAACATACAGTGTATATCATAGGGGTTAAAACATTTTGAAATATGAATTGCATTTTTGTGTCATTGATAAGTAAACTGATGTATAAATAAGTATACTATACTAAATAAATTGATACTTTGACATTTTACTCTCCTGCTATTACAAATAAACTATGCAATCAGCCACAGGGTGTGTTATATTATCATCAAACAAGTCAACAGAAGATAAGATTCTTTGATTGATCCAAATAAATGGAAATCTTTTTATTACATTGTACATATTCATCTTCGGCATATAAATAAATAAGTATTTAAACCACGACAACATTCTACAATTAGAAAAATTTAAACACAGGACATTTAAAGTATTTCTCTAGCCAAATATCAGTCATCATATCTCTCTCTCTCTCTCCCTCCATCCCCCCCCCCCCTTCGGTAAATATTTTATATTTTTGCATACAAAGTATTTTCAATCTCACATTGTGTTATATTTTTTGTTTGGAGCCTGTTTAGATTAGCTCTGTCTGACCTATGTGAAAAGAATTTATACATTTAAGTAATTCACTTTAATTTTCTTAAATTTTAAAACCATATTTTTCTTATGGCACTTATGCTGATGCAAAGCTTTGGTTAAAGCACTTTTTAATATATTCTTTATCTTTAACATTATCATCATTCTAATCCAGCGGCCATTTGGGCATGTTGTCTTTCACTTTCAGCCTGTCTTTTTCAGTGACTCATGTTGGTAACACATGGAAATGCACTGGACTTAGCATTCTCAGAGTTATATATCTTCTAATTAAATCTTAATTGCTATCCGAGTCTTTTTTTAAAATTGATATTAAGCACTGTAAAAAAATTTTTTTTGAAGAAATACTAATTTTTTATTTTAAAATGCCATAATTTTGATGTAACCATTTATGAATGATGTGAAATGCTAAAAATATATATGTGCACGTAGCAAAAGGGAGATAATTCACTTTTTTATAAAATATTGAAAAACTTTAAAAATTATACTTTTGTTTTTCTCCATTTTTTGTTTTTCATTTACAGTTTTTCATGCTGTTGTACAGTTATTTTTATTTATTTTTAAAATTTTAATTTTTAAAAAAAAAACACACATCCCTGGCCACTGTTACACGTCTGTTTTTGTCAGGAGAGGCCACTGTTACACGTCTGTTTTTGTCAGGAGAGGCCACTGATTTCCTTGATTATTTTCAGATCATGTGGTCTGACACAGACACTCTGTGGTTTGTACAAAGATAATACCACAAATGGTCTGAAAACACTGCAGAACTGCTATTTGGCAGAGAGCTCAGAGGCACACCTTAAATGTACATGTTTGGCGAGAAGATAAAAGACATCTCGTTTTATGCTCTACAGAACGTGATGAACAAGTTATTTGTCAAGCAAAACTAGAGTATTTTCAGCATTGCTGCCACGATAAATCTACAGTAGGACCTTCATAACCTTCAGCGGTAGGGTATCAATACCAGAAACCACATAATGCTGTATTTGTTCAGAACTACCTCAAACTTTACATGATACAATTGTGTTAGTGTATCGCTTATTTTATTATTTATATGAATTATTGCTTAATCGTGACTTTTTTTATGTTGTCAGTTTTATGATTTAAACAGTGTTTGTCAAACATGCATACGTTGACAAGGTTATTTGAATAAATATTAGCACATTCTTACAATTTTTTTTTATACTTGAAGTTTTATGATTTAAACAGTGTTTGTCAAACATGCATACGTTGACAAGGTTATTTGAATAAATATTAGCACATTCTTACAATTTTTTTTTATACTTGAAGTTTTATGATTTAAACAGTGTTTGTCAAACATGCATACGTTGACAAGGTTATTTGAATAAATATTAGCACATTCTTACAATTTTTTTTTATACTTGAAGTTTTATGATTTAAACAGTGTTTGTCAAACATGCATAAGTTGACAAAGTTATTTGAATAAATATTAGCACATTCTTACAATTTTTTTTTATACTTGAAGTTTTATGATTTAAACAGTATTTGTCAAACATGCATAAGTTGACAAAGTTATTTGAATAAATATTAGCACATTCTTACATTTTTTTTTATACTTGAAGTTTTATGATTTAAACAGTATTTGTCAAACATGCATAAGTTGACAAAGTTATTTGAATAAATATTAGCACATTCTTACAATTTTTTTTTATACTTGAAGTTTTATGATTTAAACAGTATTTGTCAAACATGCATAAGTTGACAAAGTTATTTGAATAAATATTAGCACATTCTTACAATTTTTTTTTATACTTGAAGTTTTATGATTTAAACAGTGTTTGTCAAACATGCATAAGTTGACAAGGTTATTTGAATAAATATTAGCACATTCTTACAAATTTTTTTTTATACTTGAAGTTTTAGTTACATTTGTTTTATCTACTTGTTACGCAAAGAAAATTAATGTTTTGCTTATTAAAGAATATAGATATAATCTATGTTCTATGTTAGAAGCCCTAAAACATAAACTGGAATATCTATTGTCTCTCATAACAAACAGGCGTATCCATCTGGCATTTTTTATTTACCAGCATTAAAAAAAACAAAAACTGTCATCTCTACAGACAGCTATCACAAACTGGAGTTCTTATTGACAGACATCAAAAATGGGCATCACTAAACACAACCATCATATATGTCATTTCTATTGACAATCATAACAAGTAAGCAGAAGTTTTGTTCAAGGTAAATGTGAACTTTCCTATGTCAATGAATTTCACTTTGTCTATATTCTGTCCATTTTATATAGCCACACATTAACAGCTGTACTTGACTAAGGTTTTATAAACATGGTTATACTTGATAACGTTATACTTGACCCACCATGAGAGCATTGCAGCTGTCCATGCGTGATAGCAAGAATTCAGAGTTTGCCACTATCGGATGAACGTAGTGATCTAGTTGGTACATTTATGTGTGCTTGACACAGTCATACTTGACTCAGCTATACTTGGCTTATTTATACTTGAAGCAGCTGTACTAGACACAGTTACACTTGACAGTTAGACTTGACACTGATACAGATGTAGACACAGTTATACCTGACACATTTATGCTTGACACAGTTATACTTGATACAGTTGTACTTGATACAATTATATTTGACACAGTTATACTTGACACAGTTGTACTTGATACAATTATATTTGACAGTTATTCTTGACACAGTTGTACTTGATACAATTATACTTGACTCTGTTGTACTTGACTCAGCTGTATTGAACACAGTTATACTTGAATACACTAGACAGATGTGACATTTAGTGGAAAGTTTGACTCTGGCTTAAACTTAAAGTGACAGATAATAATATTAATAATAAAGTTCATTAAAAAAACACGCTTCATCCCTAATTAAGGATCCAGGCGTTGTAAAATACAAAACACAACAATACAAAATCTACAGACAAGCCTATGGGCAATACAAGCCAATATACATCAAGGAATATGAGCAAGCTCCTTGAAAACAAGGAGGTAGAAGTCGAAAAGGATGTGTTTTCAACCCAGTTTTGAAAGACTGCTGTGTCTGGCTGTTTCTGAGATCGGCAGGAAGGCCGCTCCGGATACTTGTAAAAGCGAAATTGCGCCTTCAGTAAGTCTCAAGGCGGACTCGCAGTATCCAGATTTTGTCACATTCGGATGAACGTACTGATCTATTGGGTACATAAGGCGTCATGAGCGCTTTGAGATAGGACGGCGCCAGGTCATGCAAGCAGTGGTAGCACAGAGTTGCAATTTTGTACTCTATGCGAGCGCGGACCGGCATCCAATGCAGCTCTCTCACAAGTGTTTAAACGTGGTCAAATTAGCGTTTGCGCAGAACAATTCGAGTCGCATTATTCTGTGCTTTTTTAATTATATCCAGGAGCGTAACCGGAAGACCCAACATGAGAGCAATGCAGTAGTCCATGCGTGATAGCACGAATCTAGACATCAGCCTCTTTGATGCATCAAACGTTAAAAAAGTGATATGACCTATTCTGCGCAGCTCTAGAAAAATCGCCTTGCAAACATGTTAATGTGATTTTCTATAGTTCTTCTTCTATATTTTTCTTCTATATTTTGAGGGCCCACGATCAATGAATTGATCATTCTGGCTCCTATGTTTCAGAGGGGTTCGCAATGTTACTGTGCGTGGTTTTGAAGGGGATAATTCACTGGTTGCAAAGGCTCCTAAGCAATGGTATCATGAACTGGGGGTTGGAAGACAGGAGGCAATAGACGCAAATGTGTCAAGTGTAGTCGCATCAACTGTTGCTTTTGGAAACGTGTTCCATTCCCTTATTGTCTTTGGCAGGAATGAGGCTCCTGTACTGAGTTCTTGTTTTTATAAGTCGGAACTGCTTGTCATGGCGTCTTCGCTGTCTAGGGGGGAGATGGACGAGTCTCTGTTTAATACTGGAACAGTGCACCAGCCATTTTTAAAAATCTTGTACAACATGGCACGGAGAGCCTAGATAGTCGTCGTCGTTCTTCCAATGGTGACCAGTCCAGTGTTTCCAGCATGCTGCCAATACTAGAGGTGTTTCTGTAGCGGTTGAGGACAAAGCGTGCTGCCGTCGCTGGACCGCCTCCAAGTGCATGTTCTGTCCAAGTAGACACTCAGGTTTCGCACTGTTTGAGCAAACTCAATCTGCACACCTGAGAGAGTAAGGGACGTTGTTTTGTTACAGATTTTAGATTCTGAGTGATAGCAGTGGTGATTAGATCAGGCTTTTCATTGTTCAATTTAAGCTTATTTATGGTTATCTAGTGCTTAACTGACTCCATTGTCTTCTGTGTCATACTAAGAAGCTTAGGGAACTGAGAGGGGATGACGGACTGCTGAAGTTTGGTATCACCCGCGAACATGTGATATACCATGTCAAACTGCTTGATCACTGCACCCAGGGGCAGAACGTACATATTGAAAAGCACTGGGCATAGGACCGAGCCCTGGAGTACTCCGAATTCGATAATAGATTGCTTCGAGGTCAAGCCGTTTGCGATAACTGATTGTACCCGATTTGTCAGATACGTGCGAAATCATCTGAGGACGGTATCGGTGACATTTAGAGGAAAGGTTGACTCGAACTTAAAGTGACAGATTCTACATTTAGTGGAAAGGTTGACTCAAGCTCAAAGTGACAGATATGACATTTAGAGAGATATGTGAGAGTGGCTTAAGAATTTTCCAGTTTTTTTTCTTCATTATGAGTATACAAGTGTAAAGCGAACTTCAAAAAAATGTTTGCACAAGTTCTCATTTTCAACGGACATTTACGGACTGTTTGGAAATTTACCATGGTTTTGCAACGCTGGTGACAACAAATTGAAAATTGCAGATTTTGACAAAGCTGGTTCGAATCAGTTTTATAACATAAATAAGTTAAATAAAGGAGCAGGATGCCACCAGTCATGGTGCCCCAAGAACCGTAAACCCAAGAGTATGTTGCCACAGTAGCAGGATGTCGCCAGAGCGTCTAGTGCACTGGTCTCGATAACTAACAGAAATGGTGTAAACTTTTTAACGCCACTGGAGCAGAGCCGTTGCTTGACATTTGGAGGACCCCCCCCCCCCTTTTGCAATTTTTCTGTTTTTGTGGGCTCCCCCCCCCCCCCCCGCATTTAAGGTTGCTTAAGACTTGCATGTATAATTTTTTTTACGTATCACAACTTTGGTGGGACCCTTACATTATCTAAGCCCCCCCCCCCTTTTTTTCCCCATCCCTGCATCCACAGGGCACATGTGAGGGCTTTGCACGACAGTTAACTGCGGGGTTAATCTCCTAGTTTAACGTGTCGTTAAAGTTAATGTGCCGCAGTGAAGACACCAAACGAGTCTGTTTTTGTCAGTCTTTATCATCTGATTATCATATTAACTTGTCAATCATTGCCATATGAGAGCTTCACGATATATATTAACAAAAAGATTCGAAATGCAAATATCTATACAAATAATTTATTAAATATATATAATGTAAAAATGTATGTTTAAATAAAAGTACAATTATGCATTAATCAAGCAAATACTATAATTTCATTTATTCGGTATAGTTGTAATGACTGGCAGGTGATGAGATGTTTTTTTAAAAAAATAAGAAATGGTGTATACTTTTCTATTTCTGTCCACAAAGAAGATTAAGGCGACTAATTTTCCTGCAATGTGACCAAAACTGTTGGAACAAAAATTGCCTGTGTCTGGGGATACACATTTCGGTTAATGTTCAAGTCACATAAAAGTAAATAAAATTCAAAATAATAAATATAAATAATAACTTGAACGATAGAAAAGCGGATATGTCATTATTAGAAATTTAAAAAAAAAAAAAGTTTATACAGTGTAAAATAAATGATGGTAATATTGATATGCTAAGTGAGCTATTTAATAGGAAATGAGCAAAACAAAAAATGGGAAAACCTGAAAAAAAGGATTGCAACAAAATAACGAACGTGTCGGCAAGAAGGCTTCTTCGGCGAACAAACAACAGTAAAAAATAAAATAAAATAGAAATAAACAGTTCGCTGCAAGGACAGCAAGAAGAATGTGATAGAACATAAAAAGGTGGAAGCAGGATCACCGAGAGGATTATCAAGTGCAGGAACAAGACTGAAAATGGGACCCAACTCACTTTAACATGGACACAAATCAATAGAGAATCATTTCATAATTTATTATTTACATTCAAACATGCTTGCACATTTTTTTTTTTTAAATGACAGAAACTTATGTAAAAGTTAATAAAAAAAATTACACATTAGTTTAGGCCTATAGGTAATGAAACAAACAAATAAGCAAAAAAATTTAATACTAGATTGATTACAAGCCCATGACAGTGTCACAGTTATTATAGTTGAGATGTAATGGCATTTATATTCTGCTAAACAGTGATCATTTCCTAGCCGTTTTTTTTCTGAAAACATTTCGAAGCACATCGCCAAAATCAATCGTTCTTGCAAGATGAGACTCCATACTGACTCTTGCCAAATCTACCATTTACCCCTGTGACAAAGTCGATCCTGGATATTTTTTTAAAAAAATCGCAATTAGTTTGCTAAAGGAGCGCTGTGCAGAGGCGATAGTTCATCTCCAGGAATTGGTAGTTACTTCCAGAGGAAGCTGAACTTCCCAGGAATGTCAACTGCAGCATTGAAACGAAAAGGGAGTCCACCAATAACATTATGCAATATTACAGAGAAGACAGACTTTCTGAAATAGGCTTCTTCGGGGCGTTCATTCATTTAATTTTGCTCAGACAATTCTGCTTCTACTGTAGCAATTTTATCACGGGACCTCTTTCTTTAGCGTTTCGCTTCACCTCGAGTCTCAGAGAGTTTCACTTCTGTGTAGAAATTAGAAGCAGCAGGCTTTGCTTCATACCACATACTTTTTCAGCTGTTCATAAGATTTGTCTCTTCTGAAATATATTTTTTTTATAGTTGGACGCTTTGACATCCAACATTGCTATTTCTGGACAAAATAACCTTGTTACAGATATCAAGTGGAGCTTATACTCTGTACCATACAACACGCATTATCCCACCAATGAAAGATGTGACATAAGACAAAGCTCCATTTATCTATGTTCTTGTTTGGCAGTTACATTCATCTCCAAAGGTATTCTAACGCTAATGTGATACCTGGCAAAGGGCTATAAATTATAAAAGGCATTAAACTTCAACACGGTCTGACCATCGTGTGCTAGACATGATAGCATTGTCTATGACTAATGCTTCTCTAATGTTCTGGAATGCGCAGCATACTTTTCGCCATTTCTTAAGCTGCTTGTTTAAATAGTTTAATTTCCCGTGAGACAAGTCTATCTCAGTCATGTTCTTCCCTATTTAAACTTTAAAATTTTAGAAAGTTGACAGGAAAAGTGTGTGGTTGCGAACAGGAAAAAATGGGTGTATGTAGGGGGTTGGTAGGTGGAGCATTATTGGGATTCTTATAATCAAAGCGCGTTACTTGATTGCAAATTTCTCAAGTAATTTTAGTGAATGGAAAGTTTACGCACTGGGGCTGCAATTGTTTGGCGAGCTATATGAAGTAAATACATAATCATCTAATAGATTTAAAAAAAATTGAAATGAATATGCTAAGACTTACAATACACGCATCTCAATATGTAGACATACCATTTTAAAATAAATAAAAAAATAAATAAAAAACCATAAAAAGTAGGCCTTAACCAAAAGTAATAAATAATAATGTTAAAAAAAAAATATTTTGCTTTTGTTCGTTTCTTAAGTGGACGTACCGAGCCTGCATCTGTTTCCTTTTACATAACCTTTTTCACATGGCTGCGACTATTAGCACCCGGGTAGCAGAAGTGAGAGGTTGGGATTACAGAAACAATTTAAAATGCTATTGTTGGGTTTGTAAGACAAAATTTGGTATCAAATGAAAGATAATTGAATGGGGTATACGTTTGTAAATTTACTTCTTCAGTTTAACTAAAATAAACTACCACAAATGACATCACTGATTTGGATAGCACCACTTCAACTTCAGCATTTAGTTAGGTTTGACCATTATTATTATTTGTTTTAAAACAAAACATCACAATTCGCGAGAGATGACGACATAAACTGTTAATTATTTGTTTTCTCAAAGTGATAGCACCAGCAATTGTTAAGGGGGCAGGAGAGCCGAGCAGTCAGTCAATGGCGTAACTAGGGTTAGCGCCAACAGGGGTGGGCCAACTATTTTGCCGCTCACTTTCCCCGAGAAAAACTCATAATTTTTTCAATGAACTAATTTCCTTCAAATCATTTCTGGATACGCTGTAACTATCATCTATGCACGCTGCGCAACCCTTTCTTGCCTTTATATACCAATCCCTCCCCAATTGTCATTATATATTTTATTTATATTTTACAAACAATGAAACATCTTAATATTTCATTGTATCAAAAATAGCTGACGTGCGTTACAATTATTTGTTATTCCAATAATTTTAATTGATTTTCATAGTAAATAGTGAAGGCTAAATAAAATAAAAATGCCAAAAAAAGCTGCACCTATCTATTATTGGTACACCAGAATTGAGAGGTTGGGATTAAAAAAACGATTTAAAATATTATTGTTAAGTTTGTACACGTTTGTACTCTTAAATCTTCAGTTTTATTTGGTCTTACAGACAAATAATATTTTAAATCGTTTTTTAATCCAAACCTCTTTCTTCAGGTACCCGGGTACCAATAACCACTTGGCAATTAAAATATCAAACTAGGTGAGGTGTTCAGTGCATTTCAGTTCCAGCAGTAGAGAAAAATGAAATGTCATTGTATCAAAGTATGAATGTTGGTGTAACTTGTCTTAGTCTGGTACACTTTCGTTGTAGAGCATCTGTCGTGTACTTTTGTCATTAATAATTTGTGCCACTTGTGTTTAAGAACACGTTATATGAGGAGTTTTTAATAACTCAAGGCTTTGTTTACGCAAAATGTGTGCATCAAGGTTTGTTTGTATTTACTTTTAGACTTATTTATAAATTATTCAGTTAATTTAATTCAGTCAGATTTGATTTAATTTAATTGATTAATTTAATAATTAATGTTTAGTTTATGAATCATCATTATAAATTATTATGAAATCAGAAATAAATCGAATAGATTGTACCGCGTTTTTTTTACCTTGTTCGCCAACTTGATTGCCGTGACCCGTAAAATTAAGAATAAAACTAAAACGTTAATGAAAATAATGAAAAAATTCCTAAATTAATGATTAAATGTATCCCCAAACCGAACCCTAAATCTATCCATAAACCTAATCCTAATTAGTAATTGTGATAACTTAAAAACTGCGGCTGATTCTGAGTTATGGGTCCCCGACGTCATTTGCGTGGATTCACTCCCCTAGGGAGAGAGTCAAAACCCTGTTAGGGAGAGGGTCAAAACCCTGTTAGGGAGGAATTTAGGGTTCAGGTTAGGGTGAGGGATAGATTTAGATCATTTTTTCATTTTTAAAATCTTTTTATTCGTAATTTTAGCAAAAACATGAGTTATTTTATTTTTCCAAGATGGCGGCCATGGTAAAAAGCGCGGACCCATCTCTCATAATTTACCAAAACTGCTATACTATCAGATTATCAGCCTTACTAACTTACTTTATATATTATTAAAGTTTATTTTGTGGACCTCACTACACTTACACTAGTACTTAAATCAGCAGTGTTATGAGTGTTTCTTTCAGTTTCAGAGCATCCTTTTTTTATTTTTGAAAATATTATAAAACACAATTTTAATTTTAAAAACAAAATTATAAAGAGTAGTAAAAAGTACCTAAAACACGGTACTCCGCCAAATGCCGGCCCCAAAAATGCCAAATTCAAAACACTAGTAAAATACATCGAATGAGCAGTTACTTTAGCATTTAAATAATGTTTTATCAAGGACACGGACATGTCAAATATGATAATTGTCACTCAAATTAAAGTACTGTCTGAAAATGTGTTCTTTGTGGATAAAGCGTGATTGTGACTGGAAAGCAAACAAGTAGCTTGATAACACACTTTCTACTTGGCATGCTGAACTTGAAACCAATTGTGACCCTCAATGCTGAAAAAAGTTTTTAAAGTTTACAATGATGTCCAAACTTTCAATGCTTTTTGAAAATCATAACATGCTTACATGTCACTTCATAAACCCTGTAGAATTACATCATTGCCATTTTCTGTGTACTTAGCCCACAGTTTGCAAAAATGACCCGGTGCATAAACTGCATCTCATATTGCACAGATAGCTTTCCATGAGCGACCATCAGATGACTCAGCACGTCAGACTTAAGACATGGGATGTTGGCAGTTAGCGCAGTTATGTCTGTTTTGTATTAGATGGTGTTCAGCAAGCCACACTAACCAAAGCAGGCCATCATGCATGCTGTCATTTAGTGCTTTCGGCGCTGTGTCGTAAGTTTGCAGAATTAGGCTTGTAGCATGACACTTTCTTACAAAAAGTATAGTTTTTGAAATTTGGGACCGGCATTCAGAGGAGTGCCCCTTTCACACCTATTAAAATGAGTCAAATGGTGAAACTAATGAAATATCACTAGGCTTGATATGTTTGATATGGGGCATCCAAAAATGATGTCATGCTATTTGGGATCCTGCATCATCACAAATTTGTAACACAATTAAGACACCCTCATTTTTTTTTCGTACAAAATTCAATTATATATATTATATAATTACATACACACACGTTTCTAAAGTTAAGGAATATAATAACTACTCCCAGGTAACAAATTGTCTGAAAGAAACACTGCAGTCTAAAACAAACTGTATGTAATTTCTATAATACTATTTTATAATGTAAAATTAAGGCAACATAATAAGAGAAATACAGCAAAGTTGATGGAATCAATGATCAAGGGTTTTGAACATATGAGAGATATTTTTTTTTTTTACAAACTTTAAAAATGAAGCAATTTTTTTAGCTTAAAAAGGGAACAGGTTTTACATCTTATTACACAAACCATAAAATGTGTAACAATGAGGTCAATAACTATAACAAATTATAAATAGAAGGGGAAGTAATCTCTTGGTGGGTACAAAGTCCAATGTCACATTGCACTTACTTACCTTACATGACAAAGCAAAATAAAAGGTTTAGAGTGTAATTGATACACGTTACAAACAATTTAAGAAATGATGCAGTTAACTTACTTAATATTAATCATTGCTGAAAATAAAAGCCTGTTTTTATTTTTATGTATATTTTGAGCAGGTTTATATTTGGTCGATAAACTAAGATGTCCCATTTTTAAAAGAACAATTTTAATGATCAATAGGAAACATTTCACATGCTAATTATATGTGAAACAGTTTTATTGTTATGAGTAGATTTTCTTATATAAAATTATTCTACTTGTTATATCTTGGTAACATGAATATATGTTTAATTCTCTTTTTCTTGCTCATTAACAAGAACAAAAGCAGCTGCAGCATCTGTGTGGAGAAATGCATATTTGGGTCATTGGAATGTGACCAATGTAACCGTGACTAACTCTCCATTTTGGTGTTCCAAATTCACAATACCTGGGTTGACACATGAAAGTTTTGATAGAGATGGTAAAGTAGCTGTCTATTTAAGTTTGACTACAAGCCATATGATATCAATGTTATTGTTTAAATATATTTCACTACATGAAAGCAGTGATACATACATACACATATATAATATATATATAGCTTGTGTGTGTATACATATATATTTTTATATACATAGTAAATATATAAAAAAAAGTACTAAATCTCATCACATTATTTAAAGTTTATTAACTCTTTTCATTCCTCTACTAAAGAGAGCGTATAACTAAATGCGTCAGTTATTTTGCTCATAAAATGTTGTCTTTTTTATTTTTTAAAGTGTTCTGTATCTATTTAATCGTACATTTGGAAGAAAAATATATTAAAAAATAAAATTTAAAGATTTTAAATAATTATTGATGTTTTTTGCGAATTTGAGGTTCACGTGACATGCCGAAGCGTTAGTCGCCATTTTAGGAAAATTTGTGCAAAACGCTTGTCCACTCGGCAGCCAAAAATTTTAAATAATGAATACTGCACAAGTCCTCAGTCTACAAAAATACTCGTCAACTTCAACAATCTTTCATTACTACCATGAATTTTGGGCTCATGCCTAATTCCCCAAAAAACACACTTATTCAAATAAGACATCCTTCAAAGTTTCTAATATTGAAACAGACAATGAGGACAGACTGTGCAAGCTGAAATTGTCAGATTTTGTCAGAAGAAAGATAAAAACCAAAGCAATGTGATATGATGTGGTAGATAAGAGATAATATAATTTATGTAATGTTCAGTGGAGAGGAAATTAAACAGCCTCACTTATTTCAAACAATATTCCCACAAATGGATTTTCTTTTGTGAACAGAACCAAAACTGATTGTGTATTTCTAGGCAGTTATTGTTGAGAAAACCAAAAATTGTCAAATCAGATGAAAATCATACAATTCATTCATGTGTGTTGTTGACTATTGATAAATGGATATATCACCCTAAGTAAAGAGAACAGCACTGGACAAACCCCTTTTTCCATTTTGTTGATATTGTTAGCCAAAATCTCTTCAGGATTGTTCAAAAGAAAACTATGATATAGATGATCTGAAGCTACCTGACATTTAACTCTCAATGGACTTCACAGAGGAAATTATTTTAGCATTAGATGATTTACTAAAAGTGATGATGTTCCAAGTGCTGCTAATGTAAATAACACAAAATACAATTTAATACATGCAATAATTCCTGAATGAATAGATTTAAAAGACATTCTAGTGTGCTATAAATTAGGAATGCTAAGAAAATAAAATACTAAATCAAAAGTAGCCCATGGTGAACTTATCTTTGTTTAAAAAAACAAGAAACCTTCTAAATAAGGGTACCATGAAGTTAAAAATCTCTATTCTTTTTTTAAATGTGTAAATAATTTTTAAAAGGTAAAATAATAATAACCTGTAATTTTTATGAATATTTTGTGATGCAGTGAATTTTTTTATTATTTCCCCTTCTTGACACATTTTACAAAATAATTTATATTTTGGTCAAATGCTCATGAAATGTTATAAATCTTGCATATGACATACAAAAATGAATTTGCTTTCTAAATAAACAGGTTTTATCAAATTATTTCAGGTGGTTTGTTTTTTTCCTTCCTGGCATCTGATCACCAAATATTTTTTTTACACATTTTCATAAAAAATATTAAGCATTATTTTTTTCCACAACTTTTAAGTGTTGACACTATATGTTTGAAAACCAACATTTTTAGAAACCTCATTCATTTCCCCACAAATATAACATCCTGAATTTAGACATGGATTCAAAAAGTTATTGACTCTTTTGTGAGGTCACTAGAAATCTCAAGAAAATCATAGCAAAATTCAAGGAATGTAAAGAGTTAAAATGTTTTCTTCTCCGTTTCACTTACCAGGGAATGCCAAAATGACAAGCATCATGCTCACATCTGTCATTGCTAGGCAGTTTGTACTACACAAACCATTCAACGACTCCGGCAGTATTTTCCTGGACTGGCCTGCATTAACAGAGGACAGATTCACTTTTGTTTCTTCAACACAGTTCAAAATGTCTAAAGCTCTGTATCATCCTGAAATCCCAAAGTGGCCACTGGATGTGGAATTTGTCCTTGGCTTTGTTGGAAACTCTTCAATGGCGGGTGTTACAAGTTTCTACAATGTTGGGGAAACCTCTGAGCCGCTGTGGACGCAGGTTAATCAGCTTGTTTCCATCGACAAAGTCACAAGGAAGCCAACCCCACTGCCTGATTGGTTTAAAGACAAGTATAAAGGGAAAGGCTGCATGGACCAAGGCCTTATCATTAAGCCTTTCAACAGGCCGACGTTGACCTACGCTATGCCAGTTGTGGTAAGATTTTTTTTCATCTTGTAATTAACTTCAGGGAAATAGAAATACTGCCTCTTTTTTAAATTTTGGGGCTTCCTACTGATGCCGAAAACTAATATTTCAAGTTCTTCTAAAAATATAATATATGAATTGCTGTTAATTCAATTTATGATAACAAAATTGTTGTAAAATTCTTGCAGGTCAGATGGTCAGACACAGATAACTATAATCATACTAACTTTGCATCCTATGTACACTGGGCCATTAATGCTATCCATGCTGCCATCAGAGAAGAGGACAAAGCCAAGAGTCTGAAATCAACAGTTAGTGCAGACCAGCTGCCCAGCGGTGCCCTCAATGGCATAAACAAAGACATAGTTTCCAATGGCCTGAAAGATGTCCAGATCTGTTATCTCAGTGAGAGCCTGGAGGGACAAACTCTAAATGTACATGTCTGGCAACAGGACAATCTTGAGAATAAAGTTTTTACATCCATTGAGAGAGGGGAAGATGATATATGTCAGCTTCAGTTTGAGTACTTCAGTTCTTCAACAGATGAGGAATCTGCTGCTACTAATAACAAAATTTGAATCCTGATGGACACTGCTAGTAATTTAATTTTAGATATTTTAGGAGCCTCACATGTATATAAAAATTGGAGAAGTGGATGCCTTGTTCTTATGTTTATGTTGAATTGCTTTTTTTTATTATATCATAAAACACAAGCTCTCAAATCAATTATTGTATGCAATTAGGTTACTAAGGTAGGATCTTTAGTAAACTAACAATAGAACCGTGGTACTCTATCATTCTGGAATACCATGTGAGAACCTTAAATCATGAAATTAGCTAATTTATAAGTATTTGCTCTTAGAAAGAGCACTTCAAAGAATTTATTTTCTCTGGCAGTGAAGAGAGTGGTTGAAGGCATTTAATTTAATATAAATCTATATTTGGCTGTCCTCCAGATACAATAAGTTACATGGATTATTGTGATTATCGAGATTAAAGAACTGTTCGCTGTAATAAAAATTGAAAATTGAATGCTCATAATGCTATTATTTTTAACTGCTGAATATTAATTAGTACTCAATGGATTTGAATTCACAATTTAAATTTATTTTAACTGACCCCGGTGCATGAGGAATTTATTATATTGAGCATAATTATTATTATTTAAAAAAAAATTTTTAAGCTTGTGTAGTCATTTTGTAGAGACTAGTAAAAATATTTCAGGGGACCAAAGTAAATCTTAAAGAATACCTGTGATAAACTCACATGTCAGCAACCTTGACATTGTCAGACGTCAGCTACCTGTGATGGTGTCACATGTCAGTAATAGTGTCATATGCCAACCAGTACTGTGCCATCATCATGTATATGAGACCTGTGATGGTGTCATAATCATAAATATCAATTTGTGCCACTTTTTAAAAAATAGACTGGCTTTTTCCTCAGCTTATTTGTTTTGATCTGTGTTGAACTAACTTCTATTGTCTGGTCTCAGTACCCGATATCTGCCAGGTTTCCTACAAAAGTTAAACCGTTGTTATTGCTGTTTCACCAGGAACATGAAACATCGAGCCAATGAGAATACTCTCACCACTTTTGACTATGTCTTTCATGAATGATGAATTTTTACAATATGCAAAGAAATTAATTTTTGATCAATGAAATGATTTAAAAAAACTATTTAAGATTATAACTTGTTAAAAAAGGCATTAATTTAAAATAAGGCAGAAAAAGAATCGATTCTTTTTGTAACTACACCTCTTCAAAGTATAATACCGGTGTATATGTATATGAAGAGCTTATTTTCAAAACGCGGTATCCACCATTTTTAAAAAAATGAAAAAACCTAATCATTTTGTAGAGCAAAACAGGTTCGTTTAGGACATGGTAAATTCTATGTACTAAACACATTATATTCCTATTTTATATGTGTCTAAAAATGATTTAATCCTCTAAACGCTTTATTAATTTTTTGTAAAAAGTTGAATAATCTCAAAACCCCCAAAATGGATATACAGCATTTTGAAAATCAGCTCTTCATATATATATTTGTTAAAGTACAATTTATGGTTATATCTATTGAATATTTAAATTATCCTGTGCCATAAGTTTAGAATATGTCAATAATCTATTACAAGTACTTGTATCACAAGTGTGTGCATACATTTGCTTTAACTGTTGTGGATTGGTTGATTTAAGTTGTTGATATTGAAGCAAGGTGTTGATTGGTTGATTTAAGTTGTTGATATTGAAGCATGGTGTGGATTGGTTAATTTATTTCATAGCATTTCACTGAATTACTCTTTCAACTTTAAAAAAAAAAACTACATTATTTAAAGATACCGTAATAAATAGTAGATGAAAATTTATAGAATAGACTCAGATTTGCATATAACAGAATATCAACATTTTTAAATATTGTAGTGCCCCCCCCCCCCCCCCCAAACCCCATTATCCACCACATTGTTATATGATTATATTGTACTAGACATCTAGGACCCACCACTGATTACATTTGTCTCCCTTTATGACATCATTTTCCAGAGCCAGAAATAAAAAAATACAATTGTCTAATCAGATGCGTCCTGCAATGGTCTGAATGAGCTGATGTAAAGCTATGGTCTGAACGAGCTTATGTAAAGCTGTGGTCTGAAAGAGCTGATGTAAAGCTATGGTCTAAATGAGCTGATGTAAAGCTATGGTTTGAAAGAGCTGATGTAAAGCTATGATCTGAAAGAGCTGATGTAAAGCTATGGACTGAAAGAACTGATGCAAAGCTGTGGTCTGAAAGAGCTGATGTAAAGCTATGGTCCGAAGGAGCTGATGTAAAGCTATGGTCTGAAAGAACTGATATAACGCTGTGGTCTGAAAGAGCTGATGTAAAGCTATGGTCCGAAGGAGCTGATGTAAAGCTATGGTCTGAAAGAACTGATGTAAACAACTGGAGGTGGTCTTACAAGATCATTCTGCCGCCATTATCTCAGTTCAAGAAAACATTCCCAAGGTCGTCAAGATTTTTTGACATGTCATGCTCTAAATTTCCTTTTGCTATTTAACACTAGTAACTTGTGCTTCATATAGAACTTAAACTGGTCTAGATTTGTGTAGTTTAGTGTTATACTAACTTATACCTGATGTTGTTAAGCTTTTTTGACTGTTTAGATGTCATGTACGTGTAAATGTTCTGCTGTATGGTGTAAATGTATAGATGTCATGTAAAGTGTAAATGTTCTGCTGTATGGTGTAAATGTGTAGATGTCATGTAAAGTGTAAATGTTCTGCTGTATGGTGTAAACGTGGAGATGTCATGTAAAGTGTAAATGTTCTGCTGTATGGTGTAAATGTGGAGATGTCATGTAAAGTGTAAATGTTCTGCTGTATGGTGTAAATGTGTAGATGTCATGTGGTCAATTAGTAATTAATTTAGTGTTTAGATGTTCTGTTGACTAGTAAATGTGTACATGTCCTGCTGTCAAGTGTAAAAATGTGTACATGTCCTGCTGTCAAGTGTACAAATGTGTACATCTCCTGCTGTCAAGTGTAAATGTATAGATGTTCTTTTGTAGATACCCTGTTGTCTGGTGTATATGTCTAGTTGTCCTGTCGTCTGGTATACATGAAGAGACATTTCTAGCACCAATTAAAACTTATAAAAAAAAAAACATTTGGTGTTGTAGTGTTCTCTTCTTTCTTTAGTTTAAAAATGCTCATGTATTCTTGTGAAAGTTTTAAATAACTTAACGTTTAAAGAATTTAGCCTAATTTTTTTAAAAAGGAGCCCTGGTTAAATATAAGATTCTTAGTTTTGGTACCGGTATCATTTTAAATGGTTGAATAATAGCGTTATATGTCCATTTAATGCATAAATTTACAGGACACAGAATACTTGGTAACAGATTTACACACCCAGAGTTCCATGTGAAGCCATAAAATATTATTTCCATCAATCTACTACTAGATACCATGGGCGTATATCCCCCCTCCCTGGGTGGTGGAGGCCAAACCCCCCCCCCCCCCCCATCCCCCCTGATAAATTCTGCCTGGAATTTAAAGTTAGAGCTCACTATGATTATTATTAAGCAAAACAGAAGATCGCTATTTCAAAATTGAATTTAAAAAATAAAAATGTTGACTATTCAGTAATGATATTTATAGCAAACGATTACGATTTCGCAAATAGCTCAACTAAGTATTTTCATTTATCAGCAAATCAAAATATAAAGTTTATGAAAAAGTTTAAGAAATGAATTAGAATTATTTTTAGTTTTTACTATTAAAAAATCCGAAGTTTCTCGATGCCTGTGAGGTCAAGATTGAGTCCATGTCATACTTTTAGATTAGAATTAAATCCCCTGAAAAGCCATTTTAAAATAAAAATTAAAAATTTCCCCCCCCCCCCTTTTCCCCGATATACTTTATCACTTGGAGAAATTCACTACCTGGCAATGGGTAATGGGAGCATTTTTTAATTACCCCCCTCCCCCCTCAAATAGATAAGTAATAGTAGTAGTAAAAGCAATATGTTTAATAGTGAAGTAATATTTGAAGAAATAAATTCAATAGTGAAGTAATAGTAGCAAAAATGATAAGTTCAATAGTGAATTAATACTAATAAAAGAAATATAAATAAATACTGTAGGCCTATGTAAAATTTTAGTGATATGGTGAAAAGCTAGTCACTCTCAGGAAGGTACAAGCTAGCCACTCTCGGGAAGTTAAAATCTAGCCACGACTCTCAGGAAGGTAAAAGCTAGCCACTCCCAGGAAGTTAAAAGCTAGCCACTCTCAGGAAGGTAAAAGCTAGCCACTCTCAGGAAGGTTATGGGGAAATCAATTTTAGATAGGGCCAGGCATGTAATGAATTCCATTCAATATTAGTCACGTGATTCAAATGTTAAAGGCGGAGAGTAGAACTTTTGTTTTGTATATAAATACAATGTTATTTTATGAGCATTCGATTTGTATTATATGAAGCTCAGTGACAATAAGTTTGTTTGTAGATGGGTCGATCGATCACAAGAAAACAAAACAATTAATCGCAAACAAATTTGACCTACATATTGTGACAGATGGTTACTGGAAAGTTTGTTCGAAATCCCATGATATAAAAAGCAGTAATTAAGAGAAAAAGAGTAAAATGTAGACAGCAAGATTTACAAATTTAAAAAAAAAGCATTTATTCACTGAAACGTGATGGGCCCCAATATTCAATGCTTACAAGAAATATTATAAATCTGGCCTTTTATTGGAGAAAATTTAATAGTTAACTTAGCGAAGTGGGTTTTTTGACTATGTGTTTGCTTATAACCCTTTAAGATATTTTTTCTCAAATGGAAACTCGAGAAGAGCCGGGTATATTGACTAGTACTAAATGAAACTCTTCACAATTTACTTCTCGGCGCTTCTTCAATTTGCCTTCAGGGACTGTGAAGACGGAGTGTACATCCATACGAGATCTAATGGTAGGCTGTTCAATATCGCCCACCTTCGTGCAAAGACCAAGGTAAAAAGGTAAAATTTGTGAACGATGCAGTCTATCATCGCACACAGAAGAAGGTCTTCAGCGGCTAATTAATCGCCTCTACCACGCATGTAAAGAGTTTGGACTGTCAATTAGTCTACATAAAACAAATGTCATTATGCAAGAAGCACCATCCCCTCTAAATATATCTATTGAGGGCCATAATCTGTAGATAGTTGAACATTTAACATACCTTGGATCCAAATTTCTTGTTCTCTCTCCATTGACGTCATGTAAACATAAGGATCGCAAAAGCAGCAGCAACTATGGCTAAATTGAATAAGCGGGTGTGGAACAATCTTAAAATAACTGATTGTAAAAAAACTAAGCGTCTATCAGGCATGTGTACTTAGTACGCTCCTCTTAGGCAGTGAAATGTGGACCACAAATGCCAGCCATGAGCTGAAATTCAACAGCTTCCATCAAAGGTGTCTGCATCGCATCTTACTCTTACGCATTTGATGGCAGGACAAGGCGCCTGGAACGGGCAAAAATGTGTAGCATATTCTCCGCTCTTAGCAAGAGGTGCTTTCTCTGATTAGGCCATGTAAGGAAAATGGAGAAAGGCCGTATTCCATAGAATCTGCTGTATGGAGAACTGGCAGACGAAGCAAGACTTATTGGACAGCCACGGCTGCGATTTAAGGACGTTTGCAAAAGGAGCATGAGGGAAGCCAACATAGAAAACAGCGAATGGGAGATCATCGCTGAGCACCGTTCCAGCTGGCAAACAGCAGTCTATAAAGGAGTCAAAGAGACAAAAGATGCGTGAAACGAATCCCTTGCAATGAAAAGAGCAATACGAAAGGCCAAATCGAATGAGGAGTCCAGGTGCTCCTGTGAGAAATGCAACGTTACTGCCGTTCCAGGATCGGCCGTTTGTTGAAGTGTACATAACTACTCTATTGTCTCGCGAAGACCGAAGGATGCCATATTTATACATGTATGCGAAACGAAACTCAAAGGTCTTAATTTTTAAATGATGTCAAGACGGAAGTTTGAATACGTTCCTTTAGAGTAGGTTCCCTTTATACTTGAAATTTGAAAGTTGCGCTACAAGTTTGGTACCAGCTAACTTGTCCAGCTGATAAATTACACGAATTTTTTATATATAACTACCATACTGGAGCATAATGAAATTATTTTGGAAACATGTTTACGAAAGCTCTGACATATTTTAATTTAAAAGAGAATTGAAAAAAAAAAAGAAACAAACAAATTCAAAATTATTTTCTCAAAGACAAGAGCTGCATTCTTTAAAATGATTTCCGCAATAAGACTGTCTTATTACAGGTTTGACTTTTTATTAGATTATTGGACTCAGATAAAGCTTTATTACAGGGAGGTAAACTAACCTATATTATTATTATTATTTGCTGTCTTATATAGCGCGGTACTCCAGCCTAGGGCTAGGCTCACCGCGCTGTACATAAAAATATTTTAAAAGAGACATAATCGTGACAATAACATAAAATAAATATATGTAATAAAGAACAGATGTATAGAGACAAAACGAAATCTAATGCATATTCACCTCATCCACACCAGAACTTTTACATGACAAGCCATGGACGACGACCAGCAGCAGCGTTTATCGTTCAGATGTGAGGAATCAGTCGGGGTAGTAGAGTTTAAAGAGATGTGTTTTGAGTGCAGTTTTGAAGGCTGTGATAGTTGATATATTGCGGATGTGTAGTGGAAGAGAATTCCATTGTTTGGGGGCACAGTAATAGAAAGATCTATTAAACGGTGCATCTACCCCCGCAGTAAGGCGCCCTCTATCAACTGCTCACACTCATCGGCTACGAATCGTCGGTACAGAAAAATTTTCCGTTCTACTCCCCAATCAAGTTTTTTTTTGTATGCTCTCATCCTGAGTTTACTGACTCATATACATCTTGAGCTTTTGGGGGTTGAAGTGGACACATTTAAGAACTTAGCTGAATGCCTTCCCTGCCCTGGACACAAAAAGTCACTATTTAAGAAAGACTGTGAGCAGGAGCTTGCACTATTAAGTTAGTGGCTGACAACTGGTACGAAAAATTTCTCGCTTAGTTGGCCTACACTTCTTTTTGTAGCGCACCTCAAAAGAAACACCAACAGCAGCTTTAATCACGGACTTTATCTTGCCACATAATTTTGCTCCACGAACAGTGGGGTAGCAAGCGCTAGTGCAACCCGGGGCGGGGTAGAGAATTTTGCTTCCCCTTCCACTAAAAAAAATAAAATGCTACGATTTTGCCACGCCTCTAAATAATAAAAAAGGTTCCACCCTGGGCGGGCCTTCCCTTCTGCACCCCGCTTCATAACGCTGTCCCTGAATTATAGTTAACATTATGTTCGTTCCAGCAAACGCTGACCGAACCATCATGTGCACATTTAAGATGTGCGCCATCGTCTAAGAAAGAAGATCAAACGATCACATTCGGGTCTCTTGACGACATCGACACTTTCGGCCAGGCTCGCCTTGTAGGAAATCGTTTGCAACATCTCATAATCTGCCCACACTAGCTCTCATGTTTAGGAACCACCACACTAGCTCTCTTGTTTAGGAACCACCACACTAGCTCTCTTGTTTAGGAACCACCACACTAGCTCTCTTGTTTAGGAACCACCACACTAGCTCTCTTGTTTAGGAACCACCACACTAGCTCTCTTGTTTAGGAACCACCACACTAGCTCTCATGTTTAGGAACCACCACACTAGCTCTCTTGTTTAGGAACCACCACACCAGCTCTCTTGTTTAGGAACCACCACACTAGCTCTCTTGTTTAGGAACCAGTGCCAAATATATGTAGACGTTATAAAACAACAACAACAACAACAACCAATAATAACAAACATCAATATAAACGTTTCCATAGCAACTGATTTCATTCTAGCGTACCTAGTAGAGATTCTGAATGTTGATTGAATGAAGCACTATTTTCAGCACAAGAGCAACCACGGCGACGGTTAAAGTCAACACTATGTTGAGACACAGCATTGTTAGCAACTTAACTGTGTCGGACACTCCCACCTGGAACGTTAAATTTACCATTCCAGGATTGTCTCTTGAAAATTGTGATCGAGATGGTAGGTCCTTTTTGATTCGATGATTTTTTAAATTTTTGTTTAGATTATCATAATTCAATGTTTCTCACCGGAGCGTTGATCAGACCAGCAGTAAAGAAAGGTTTGAGAGGATCACCTGAGCTTTGATCAGACCAGCAGTAAAGAAAGGTTTGAGAGGATCACCTGAGCTTTGATCAGACCAGCAGTAAAGAAAGGTTTGAGAGAATCACCTGAGCTTTGATCAGACTAGCAGTTAAGAAAGGTTTGAGAGAATCACCTGAGCTTTGATCAGACCAGCAGTAAAGAAAGGTTTGAGAGAATCACATGAGCTTTGATCAGACCAGCAGTAAAGAAAGGTTTGAGAGAAACTTTCACGGGTTTCAGTTCTTCCCCATGACATCCAGACAAACTTCGGAAAGAACTTTTAAATCATGTAGTAACAACGCTATGAAAGATTTTATGAATTAATTTTGCTCTCATTAAAGTACATGACATAATGAGGAATAAAAATTATAATGGGTTTTGGCAAAATGAAGAGGGTGGGGGTCGGGTGAATTGAATTTCGTTTGTTTGTGTGTGTGAGTGGGGGACGAGGGTGTACGGATGTTGGGACCGTTGCAGATAGATGAAGTTAAATCAAATTTCATCGTCTTCGCAAAATTATGATATGTTAACACTCCCGAATTTCTTCTCAATACTTTGTAACGTTTCTTATGTGTCCCTGAACATTTAAATTAAACCCATTATTCCTAAGCACTTTTATTTTGTTCTGTTTATTATGTCTTACTGTCTATGTTAAGTTTATTATGTCTTACTGTCTATGTTATGTTTGTTATGTCTTACTGTATATGTTATTTTATTATGTCTTACTGTCTATGTTATGTTTATTATGTCTTACTGTGTATATTTCACAGGAAACCCCAAGATAACAAGCCTCATGGTTAAACCAGTCATGGCCCTGGCCTATGTTTACAAACAGTTGTCCGATGAAAAGAACAAAACTCTAATGACCTGGAAAGGCTTAACAAAAGACAGACTCGTTTTTTCTGCCTCTGCGACGTTCACTATGTCCCGGGCGGTGTACTGTCCAGAAATACCCAAGTGGCCACTAGATGTCCACTTTTCTATTTGTTACGTAGGAACATCGTCGTTAAAGACGGTTGCGAACTTCTACCCTTCCGGCCGAGAGTCTGAGTCGCTGTGGACTGAAGTATATCATTTCGTGTCAGTGGACAACGTGACCCGGAAGTCGAAACCTTGGCCAGGCTCGTTTCAAGATCACTTTAAAGGAAAGGGCTGCACGGAAAGAGGTCACACCGTTAAATCGTTTGAACGGCCTTCATTAACTTACAACTGCCCAGTTAAGGTGATGCCCTTCATTAACTTACAACTGCCCAGTTAAGGTGATGCCCTTCAATAACTTACAACTGCCCAGTTAAGATGATGCCCTTCATTAACTTACAACTGCCCAGTTAAGGTGATGCCCTTCATTAACGTACAACTGCCCAGTTAAGGTGATGCCCTTCATTAACTTACAACTGCCCAGTTAAGATGAGGTTTCTACGGAACCTATCGCTTTAAAACTATATTTTAGCTCATAACCCCGTGCATCACTGGTTGTGTTTTCCCCAACTCACGTTACTAACAACTTCATGACTAATTATTATGTGCTGAAAATTCCGTGACAGTCTCCTAAAAACTACTGCCAAGGTTCTTTAATTATTGACCCCTTCCCATTCAGTTTCTTGAAATTATCTCTCCATCCATGTCTGAATTTGTCATCTCTCCATCCATGTCTGAATTTGTCATCTCTCCACCCATGTCTGAATTTGTCATCTCTTCATCTATGTCTGAATTTGACATTTCTCCACCCATGTCTGAATTTATCATCTCTTCATCCATGTCTGAATTTGTCATCTCTTCATCTATGTCTGAATTTGTCATCTCTCCACCCATGTCTGAATTTGTCATCTCTCCACCCATGCCTGAATTTGTCATCTCTCCACCCATGCCTGAATTTGTCATCTCTCCACCCATGTCTGAATTTGTCATCTCTCCATCCATGTCTGAATTTGTCATCTCTCCATCCATGTCTGAATCTGTCATCTCTCCACCCATGCCTGAATTTGTCATCTCTCCATCCATGTCTGAATTTGTCATCTCTTCATCCATGCCTGAATTTGTCATCTCTCCATCCATGTATATTTAACAATAATTATAATAAATATTGGGCGGGTAATAAATTTGAAACCATCACAGCCTTCAAAACTGCACTCAAAACACATCTCTTTAAACTCTACTATCCTGACTGACTCCCCACTCTGACCGATAGACGATGCTGCTGGGTGCCGTCCATGGCTTGGCATTTAAAAAGTTATGGAATGGTTGGAGCGAATACACGTTTGTTTTGTTTTATTTAATTAATGGATGTTAATTTTTAAGTTCATGATTATGTTTGTTAAATTGTGTGTACAGCGTGGTGAGCCAAATCCTAGGCTGGAGTACCACGCTTTATAAAACTACTACTACTACTACTAATAATAATAATTTGTCATATCTCCATCCATGTTTGAATTTGTCATTGTTCCCCCCATCCATGCTTGTTTTATCTTTAAGGTTATACAGTATTGTGCACAATCTCATGCAGGTCAGATGGACGGATATTGACTTCAATAACCACTCAACATTCACATCCTACGTACACTGGGCCATTAATGCCATCCACGCTGCCATCAGAGAAGAGGACAAAGCCAAGAGTCTGAAATCAATAGTTAGTGCAGACCAAGTGCCCAGCAGTGCCCTTAATGGCATAAGCAAAGACATCATCGCCAATGGCCTGAAAGATGTCCAGATATGTTTTCTCAGTGAGAGCCTGGAGGGACAAACTTTAACTGTGCATGTCTGGCAACAGGAAAATCTGGAGCATACAGTTTTTACATCCATTGAGAGAGATTCTGAAGTGATCTGTCAGATAAAGTTTGAGTACAACACTGAGCCTACTCCCTTGAACCCCACAGCAATCACTGCATCTTGAGTTATATTACAGACAGAAAGTTTTGGTGAGGGAAGCTTTACTACAGAATGTTTTAGTGAGGGAAGCTTTACTACAGGATGTTTTAGTGAGGGAAGCTTTACTACAGGATGTTTTAAGTGAGGGAAGCTTTACTACAGGATGTTTTTAGTGAGGGAAGCTTTACTACAGGATGTTTTAAGTGAGGGAAGCTTTACTACAGGATGTTTTTAGTGAGGGAAGCTTTACTACAGGATGTTTTAAGTGAGGGAAGCTTTACTACAGGATGTTTTTAGTGAGGGAAGCTTTACTACAGGATGTTTTAAGTGAGGGACGCTATAGTACATGATGTTTTAGTGAGGGACGCTATATTACATGATGTGTTAGGGAAGGATGTTATATTATTGATGTGTTAGTGAGGGTGTTATATTACATTATGTGTTAATAAGGGAAGCTATATTATTGATGTGTTTGTGAGGAAAGTTACATTACATGATGTGTTTGTGAGGAAAGTTACATTACATGATGTGTTTGTGAGGAAAGTTACATTACATGATGTGTTTGTAAGGAAAGTGGTATTAAATGATGTGTTTGTGAGGGAAGCTATATATTACATGCTGTGTTAGTGGGGGAAGCTATATTACATTTTGTGTAAGTGAGGAAAGCTATATTACTTGATGTGTTAGTGAGGGAAACTATATTACATGATGAATTTGTGAGGGTTATACATGATGTTTTAGATGGGGAAGTTATATTACATGATGTGTTTGTTAGGGAAGTTATATTACATGATGTGTTTGTGAGGGAAGTTATATTACATGATGTGTTTGTGACAGAAGGTATATTACATGATGTGTTTTTTAGGGAAGTTAAATTATTGATGTGTTTGTTAGGGAAGTTACATTATTGATGTGTTTGTGTGGGAAGTTATATTATTGATGTGTTTGTTAGGGAAATTATATTATTGATGTGTTTGTGTGGGAAGTTATATTACATGATGTGTTTGTGAGGGAAATTATATTATTGATGTGTTTGTGAGGGAAATTATATTATTGATGTGTTTGTGAGGGAAGTTATATTACAGATGTGTTTGTGAGGGAAGTTATATTATTGATGTGTTTGTGTGGGAAGTTATATTACATGATGTGTTTGTTAGGGAAGCTATATTACATGATATGTTTATGAGGGAGGTTATCATAAAGGTAATGGACTTAGCTAGTTTTGAGCTATAGGTTAGATGAAAAAAGAATTCCGCTCCCTTAATCATTAATGTTGTAAGTAGTTTTCAAAGAAACAAAATTGTCTTTTATTCTTTTAGTGCAAATCCAAATGATGAAAATGTTAACTAATATTTTTATCATATTTAAAAAAAAAAGTTTAACTACTTAACTCAAATTCTTAAACGGTCAAGTCAGTAATATCTAGCGTCAATTAAGAGATTTAGCTTTTAATTTTATTATGATTTCAAGATAAATATGACTTTCTTGATTTTGGGGAAAAAAAAGGTTTGCTCCTGAAACAAATTAAAAAAGACCCTGCTATAGCAAATGTTATCAAATTGTTATGAGTATATTATTATTAAGAGTTTTAAATTTTTATTTTTTTTTTGCTTTCGCAGGAACTAAAGTCTGAATTATTTTATGTCGTCATCCATACTACGACGTGGAAGTCAGTTTTAAATAGTATGACCCAATGAACTTTGTCCTTGCTTTATATTTCCTCTTTGAATAACTATTTAAAATATTGAGAAAAATCTTTCACCCTGTTTGTAAAATGGTGGTTTATAATAAATAATAGGCGGGTAATACATTTTAAATCATATTTGATTCTATAAATAAAAAAAAAATTGACTGTAATTCAAGAGCCGGACGTATCAGTAGCACCGTGTTCACTAAAATCGCCGGACGTATCAGTAGCACCGTGTTCACTAAAATCGCCGGACGTATCAGTAGCACCGTGTTCACTAGAATCACCGGACGTATCAGTGGCACCGTGTTCACTAGAATCGCCAGACGTATCAGTAGCACCGTGTTTACTAGAGTCGGGGACTTATCAATAGCACCGTGATCACTAGAATCGCCGGACATATCAGTGGCACCGTGTTCACTAGAATCGCCCGACGTATCAGTAGCACCGTGTTCACTAAAATCGCCGGACGTATCAGTAGCACCGTGTTCACTAGAATCGCCGGACTTATCAGTAGCACCGTGTTCACTAGAATCACCGGACGTATCATTAGCACCGTGTTCACTAGAATCACCGGACGTATCAGTAGCAACGTGTTTACTAGAATCGCCCGACGTATCAGTAGCACCTTGTTCACTAGAATCGCCGGACGTATCAGTAGCACCGTGTTCACTAGAATCACCGGACTTATCAGTAGCACCGTGTTCACTAGAATCACCGGACTTATCAGTAGCACCGTGTTCACTAGAATCACCGGACTTATCAGTAGCACCGTGTTCACTAGAATCACCGGACTTATCAGTAGCACCGTGTTCACTAGAATCGCCGGACGTATCAGTAGCACCGTGTTCACTGAAAATGTCGAATAGGAGATGGCGTTTGTGGGCCGCCGAGCGCGAGCTCTTAATGCCCCTCCCCCGGCGCTCCCCCACACAAGCCAGCGCACTGAAGGTCTCCCCGACGCCAGCACGTGCGGAAGGACGCCGGGAACATCCCCCCTGACCGTCAGGTCGACAGAGGACGCTGCGTTTAAAGCGTCCGCAGTCCACACTCAAAATGTCAGGACAGTTTGCTTTCACTCCGGAGGGAAGGTGTTGCGTTACCACCCCCCACCGCCCAAGGAGTCTTTCGGTCGGGACGAGTAGTGGCGGGACGAAACGTTTGCCTAGGAGCGGCTTTCTCACGGCCGCGTAGCTAAAATCATCGGCATGGGTTTAGGCCGCAACCCAAGCCTCATATCCATCAACGGCAACAAGTAATCATGTTAGTCGCTACTCCTGTTGCGTTGGGAGTCATGCGTTTGGCCGCGGTTTTTAGCTTCGGGTGAACAAGTCACACTACTGGTCTGCCACGCCTCGAAGAGGCAAATACCATGTGGACGCCCCCAAGTCTCCTCGGGGACGCTGCCGCTTACGCAGCACAGCACCGTATTCACTAGAATCGCCACTGAGTGCGTTCAACATCGATAATGTTTTCGCATATTGCCCTTGATTAAAAAAATGATTTATTAACCAATAATAAAAATACCGCCGGAGAAGGTTGTATTCAATAACCATTAATTAAAATAAATCAAACAACAGCAACCACTGCTAACATGGTTCATGGGCAGAGTTGGAGGGAAGAGTTAGTATTATTTTTTTTTTAACGCAAAAGGCCAGAAGGCAATGGGAAATCCCATGGGCTTCTCGCAAGGGAGTGGTTTTGAAACCTTCAAATATATTTACATCTATATAGGGTTCTGGAAATAATTAATACATTTTTATTTTTTTAGATGCGACGGCCATCAAGAAAGGTTAAATGGGATAATTAAATGCTTCTGCATAAATTGAATGTGTTTAACCACATAACAAAAATGTTAGTTTAAATATGATATGATGTATATACGAATAGTGAACATCTCGGTGAGACTATAAATGCATGATTCTAAAATTGATTAATGGTGAAACAAACAAATAAGATTGTATCGTCGAGCTTTCGAATTTTGAAATTAATATTTTTAAAACACAGGAGAGTTTATCTCAAAAAGTGTCTTGTGTCCAATTCCTATTTCCATCATTTAAAAAGAAACTGACTACATCCATAGAGAGTGGAATTGGTCAGATTCGTTAGGTAAAGTATTCATGACCGGTTGTTCACGCATCGTTGTGGGATAAGCGTGTGGCTCCGCTAGAGATTTGACGCTAAACAATGTCCCTTAATTCAATTAGCATATTTAAATTAGGTTTTTGTTTCGAATGCTCACAAGGGAATATTGATTTACTAAGTATAAAAGCAATTACCACTCTTGGTAAATAATTATTCCCCTTAATTCAATAGAAATGTTGGCAATTTTTTTTTTACAATCCCAAAACAGCAATATTTATGTGACGTCATAACCCAATTAACTTATCTATTCACGAAAGATATCAATTACAGATTTACGCCCAATAACCAAATCAGATATCTACATCTTCACTGCACAGCCGCCGCGTGACTTTTTTTGTGATCCTGCTAATTCACGGTTTCTCCCTCTCTGCACACCCCCCCCCCCCCAGTTTTCAAAGTTACGTATCAGAGGTCCCTGTTTTTACCAGTCACATCTTACGAGCCAAAGTCTTAGCAGTTGGGAAATAAAAGCAGAAAAATAAATATAAATCTATGCAAATTAATTTGACAAAGATTCTCAAATCTTTTGACCAAGGGCCACATGACACGGTAATTAATTCAGCTGCAAACAGCCGCAAGGAAAGTTCGTGATAAGGAAGTCGAAATGACGTCACACAATAAGCCGCGAACATATTTTTTCTATTGATTTATAAGCCTAACATTCGCTGATAAAACATGGGTATTATTTCGACAAGTCGCTGAGTGAGTCCGGCTGTTTGGGCCCGCAGCCAATCAATCATGGCCATTATCTCAACTGTTTGACTTCCAGAAATTATTTGTTGGGGCAAACACAATATTGGCAAATCGAAAGGTTTTTTTGTGCGGTAAAGCTCTGGTCTGACATCACTTCGTGTTTACAAGTCAAGCGGCCCCCGCTAGGTGAACAACGAGACGCTGGGTTTGAGAGTGTCAGTGTTTGATTGGCTGGATTTGTCGACATTTTGTGTACACAAAAGGACGGAGAGTTCCACATTGTGCTGATTGGTTAAAACATGTTTTTCTTACTTAAACTTAAATATAGCTAGAACTTCAACACTTCACGGAGTTCAATGTCCTACAGTGAATAGAATATTTTTAATTATTTGAAAGCTTCTTTTAAACTTCTTCTTGGTGTCCTTCCGGCCAGTTTCATAAAATGAAAACACAATAACAAAGGTATCGACAGGAAGCCTTCGTCGGCGAAAAAACAACAGAGAAAAAAGGAATAAAATTAAAAACTAGCACTTAGCTGAAAAGTAGTATTTAATTCTGGTTTGTTCGCTGACGACAACGTCCTGCCGACACGTTCGTTGTTTTGTTGCGTTCCCTTTTCAGGTTGTCACTTACTTTTCTAATGTGCTGAATTTGAATTTCGACAGTAATGTCAAAACTTACACCGAAATTACAAACCAGCCAGGTGTAAGACCAAATGTAAAACTGGGGACGAGAAACTAATTGAATAAATTGTTTTAACACGAATTCTTACAATGCTAACGTCCGTCATGCAAAAATATTTGTATAAATATTCCAACTTTTTCTTCAAATATTTAAATTGAAAAAAAAACCAACATACAACTTTCAACAACACTTTTCACACTCTCCTTTCCTCTCTCAGAAAATTATCACAGGAGCAGATTGCCGAAAAAGCTCCAGCCTATTGGTCAACCCTTCCTCGACAACCCCAACCACAAAACCCCTTACCTTTCAAACACATTCAGATCAGTTTCATGTAATGGATAGAAACGTCGAAGACTTCTTGTTTAAACGGAAAAAACCACAGGCAAACATTCCCCTTGTTTGTAGTTAATCTTTTGGTAAATGTATTGAACAATGGATGGCTGGGAAATTTCCGTATAGTTTGGACCATGGCCGTACACTTAGTGCAGTAGCTGAAGCAACGGTTCTCAAATATTTTCTTTTTACATCGTTTAATAGTTGAACTTTGTTACTTGAAATGATGACAGCATAGAAGTTGTAAAGAATTGAAGTTCTGAAATTGGTTGCGATAACGGAAAGTAAAGCGAACGACATCTTTCTCCACGAATTCACCGCGCTGGTTCTTTAGATGAAATCTTTCTCCACGAATTCACCGCACTGGTTCTTTAGACGAAATCTTTCTCCACGAATTCACCACACTGGTTCTTTAGATGAAATCTTTCTCCACGAATTCACCGCACTGGTTCTTTAGACGAAATCTTTCTCCCCGAATTCACCGCACTGGTTCTTTAGATGAAATCTTTCTCCATGAATTCACCGCGCTGGTTCTTTAGATGAAATCTTTCTCCACGAATTCACCGCACTGGTTCTTTAGATGAAATCTTTCTCCATGAATTCACCGCACTGGTTCCTTTGATGAACTTACTCTTGACGTTTAAAACAATTTCTTCGCGGAACTCTAAAAAAGTCGGTGGATCCTCGATTTAACTGGCATGTTAATATTAAATGTTTGTAGATTAAGGTGACCATTAGTACCCGCTTTTTTTTTTTTTTTACCGGTGCTGGTGTTTAGATATACGCCCTTTGTAGTCCAGAGTTGTAACGAGTACGGTTAGAGACTACACGCCACACAATAAAAAAAAAAGGTTGATTTATCAAAAAGATCGCGTACATCTGTTATCCATGCATAGATAAATAAATATAAAATTCATTAAAATTAGCACCACGACGATGTACGACTTCACAAGAACGTCTCCCAGTCACAGAGAAAATATGTTGCCCTGTTAATACAAATATTTGTTTATATTGGGGCAAAAAAAAAAAAAAAGAACGTTTTTTTGCATGTCCTGGATTAAATTTAAAGGAAAACAAATGGTCACCTTAATGTAGATTAGTTTTTGAATAGCAAGCAAGCAAAGGGACCCACAATTTCCGTTAACATAGTTTCTGTCAAGCTGTGTATAAAAAATAAATTTACCCTTCATCCTAAGTATAATAAAAAGGTTTGTGCTTAAAACGCTACGCTTTTTTTCTTTTTTGATTTCTATTTACACACTTTTGTTTTTCATGCGTTCGATTAAAAAACAGGCACGATCTTGAAGAAAACCACATTTAACTGGTTACAAACTAATTCTCAGAACGTAACTTATCTTAAAATCTAGGAACTTTGTAATCCATTTAAATGTGGTGGCTCGTCGATTTGCTTATTAAACAGATATGTATTGAAATGCTACAATGCGGAGAAAATTCAAGATGGCGCCTGTATATTCGCCCTCTATTAAACATGGCCATTTTTTCCTATTTATACAACATTCTTAGATATTTAATATTACCAGACTGAGTGGGTATAGCTTAAAAAAAAGATTTTTCTCATATCTCGTTCTCAATTTATTAATTTTTAGTAACACAAAGAAGTTTTAGTGGAAAATGTATTAAGTTAAGCCATTTATTTGAATAATTTTGCAGAGTATTCAAAGACAATTTAGTTTTAGGCCAATTAATGATCAACTTAATTTTGTTCTAGTAAGAAAGCTCTACGTATTCTAAGTGCAAATGAAAGAAAAATGAGCAGGTGCGATACAAATTTGTTCAGTAATTTCACAAAAGTATTTCACCAATGTCATAAAACACATTCAGCATTGTTACAAACAAGGGTTTAGAAACATTATCAAAAAATGATGCTCAATTTTACAAACAGACTTTCTGTGGTATTATGTACATTTGTTCAGCAATGTTACAGAATTTTGTTAGAGATTATATTGTCATAAAGACATCCGGTTCTGCAAATCTGGGTCGTACAAAATTTCAGCCAATGAGAGACAGAGAAAAGGAGAGGCCATTGACGTATACTGAACCAACAGTTTGAAAAGGGAAATAAGGATGGAGCGATAGAGAAAATGCGGGATGAGTGAGAGATGTTGATAAAGTATAGCGAGGACCGCGCTCTCTAATGGGTGGGAGGGGCGGTTTTTAGTAATTTCGTTCGGGGCCCCACATTCACGGGAGCCTCAAATGTGCACCAATATTACATTCAAATATTTGCTGGTCAATGAGGACGTCTTAGTATTGGCTCAACGTTATGGACGACTTACAAATTTATTTATTTCAAGCATGTGAGTTGAATATGTATAAATACTATTGTTATTATTTCGTTTCATTCATATAATTAAATACTTAAATAATAAATTTAGATATCCACGCGAAAACGTGAGATCTGCGAAGGGAAATACGTTTTTATGTAGTATTTCTTTCAGACATTCGACCCCCCCCCTCCACGGGGGCACTTCAAATTTGCGAGGGGGGGGACTGTGTCATTTGCCAGTGGCCAGACGCGTAGTGAAGGGATGGCAGATGGGGGCATATATCTCGGACTCCAGACTAGTGGGGAAGGGGAGGGGGAAGGAATTGTCTTTGATGACATTTAATGGTTGAAAATAATCATTGTCAGAGTTGAGGAGGGACGTGAAAATGAAACTTGCTCCCCCATACCAAACACTGTAGATACGCCTCTGCAAGTGGCGTCGAAAAAGGGCGGGTCCACCGAGGTGTCACTTTCTCTTTACATGCAGGTGTGGCATTTTCGGACAACTGCAGAGTTTGTATCGTGAAAGGGAGGACGGCAAAAATATTTGCCCGCCCATGGCGGTGTATCTATCGATACCAAAATCGGCGATCATTTTCATCGGAAAAGATGGCGGAAATTGAGGGCGCTGATGAATCTTGATAGAGGTCTGCTCCCCAGAAAATTTTTGATTATTTCGAAATCCATAGGTGTATTTTTGAGTATACTTGAATTCAATGTTTCTATTATACTCTTTGAACGGGAAGGAAATTTTTAAGGTTTTGTGAGAGGCATTATGGCGTCCAGTGTCATACATAAACTGAATGGACTACGATGAGTCGATTGTTTTGTCACGTGATACGTGTAAAAACAAGTAAAACTTCCGGTAGACTGTCTGCAACACACTAGTCGCTCACAAATTTTTTCTTCAAACAACTTTCTTCCTTTAATCATAACTGAATTATAATTATTGTCACATTTAATGAATGTCATTTAAAGAAACGCGTGTATTCAAGAATATTTTGAAAAGTAACATTTTTAATTAACACTGGGGAGGCGCTGATGGAGACAAACATTTTGCTTTAAAATTAATGATGATGGCAATGGCTGATCAGCATTTATCTGTTGTTATGTGTTGTTATGTGTAGCACAAAGCCTAACCAATGGCTGGTACGTATCCCGTGACAAAACAAGGAAGTGACTCATCGTAGTCCATTCACTCCGTTTGTGGAGTGCACCAGAGTAATCATTAGGCACAAGCTTATAATATTATAATCAGCCCCATTGATCAGCGTGAGTGAAGAGGTGCAGAAATTTAGGGTGCTAAAAACAGTCGGGCAAATTCAAATTGCAGGGGTGCATTTTGGCGCAAACTTGTATTTGTTGTTTCTTTCAGACAATTTTGAGGTTGCGTTTCAATTAGCCATAATATTGATTAAAGACATCTTAAATTCCGCACCAGTGTGATGTAAACTATATTCGTTCTAGTTGTGTCAGCCCTTGAGGGTAAGCTTTTGCCCAAGCTTAATATCGCCTATTAGAGTGGTCGGAAAACTCATTAGTCAAAAGAGCAGAAAATCAGCAGCAGGACGATTAAAACAATTTTGAGAGCCATATTTATTTTCAAGAACTTGTCAAGAACCACGTTTTTCGGAGTCGAAAACCCATTTGTGGCCGACTGGTCGAGCCGCACTCAGGTCGATAAAGAGCCGCACTCATGTCGATAAAGAGCCGCACTCAGGTCGATAAAGAGCCGCACTCAGGTCGATAAAGAGCCGCACTCAGGTCGATAAAGAGCCGCACTCAGGTCGATAAAGAGCCGCACACCACCCGCGAGCTGCAGTTTGACGACCTATTAAATCTTTATTGTCCACAAAATCTTTTTGATAAATTAAAATTAAAAGAATGCATTTTATGACATATCTGAATTTAGTTTTGCAGCATTCTACACCTAATTGGAGAGCAACGGAAGAGATCCTAGGTTAAAAATGTAGGTGTCACTTAACCCTAGAACCATCGTGTGCACCCAGCAAACCTAACGATGCTTGATGCCTCAAATATTTTATGGGTTTAAGGATGTGATGAGGATATTTTCTTAATTATCATCTCTCAATGCAAGGTGCAAGAAAAGGAGAAAAGGGGAAAAAGGGGGGGGGGGCAAAACAGAAAAGTGCTTGACCTGCTTGTGTTATGCAAAAATACTATTAAATATTACTAAAAATGGTAATATGGCTTTTATACTGTTTACATTATTTTGTAGCTACTTAATTAATAAATGAATTTTCAACACGAACAAAATAAAAAGGGTTCCATCACTAAAAAGCACCGCAAACGTGATTTTACATGCTGAACGCAAATGAAAAAAAAAAAACGAAAAAAACCACTTATAATAATTAAACTAACTTTTCTAAATATTTCCAAATTTTTCCACAGTAAAAAAACAAACAAAAAAAACAACAGCTGTCTATACATTTTTATGGGTTTAGAAAACTGGTCATTTTCATAAATCGTATATGAACGCATAACTATTTTAAGAAGACATGAGTTGATTACAAAAGGCATCATACATTTATTAATGTGTGATTTTTATCTAAGGAATATCGTATGCAAATAAAGTATATATTTCCAAATATTCAGTTGATTGAAATGTTTATTTGTAATTTCAAAACTCTATAACAATTTTCAGATAAATTACAAATTGTCTCTTAGATATACTTTAAAACACTTTTTTTTTGGGTACCAAATCCACAGAATTTACTTTAAATTGAATAAATTAGGAAAAATAATTTTTTCTAAAACTAGTACCAGCAAATTTTTTTTATAGAAATGAAAATGGAAATGCAAGTTCACAAAAAACTTTTCTTTCTCCTTTTTATCTTTTTTAAATTTTTTTTAGCTTTCTGATAGATTCCCATCATGAAAAAAATAATAATAACAATTCACGCAAGTAGGTGGGGCATAATAAATATAAACTGTATTTTATTTTTTAGCCTCTGTTATGCAGGAATCATATTTACAAAATTAGCACATTAAAAGAAAACTCAAAAGCTTTCGATATAATAATTGATACAATGTGTACTTTTTTGTGTGCTTCCGTTAAAGTCTTAATTAAAAAAAAATCTCATTTTTTAAAGTACCAATTGTATATAACTTAACACACATAAACATATTTATTTTTTAAAGACTAATCCTATTATACACTAAGTAATTAGCACTTATCCCTACTTTAAAAGTTATGCTTTTATGATGAAATATAATTTGAAAATAGATTGCGCACGATTGAGACTTAGCAAGAACGTATTATTAATTTTGTAGACCTTTTTAGTGACGAAAAGGTAATTAAATACAGTGCTTTTAGAATCTTTAAAAATACCGATATATTATGTGAACTACATGAAGTAAGACATCGGCTTATAATCTGGAGCGGCCAGTACGATATTATTAATCGAATACACTGTAAGCCTTTAACAAGCTTTGCTTTATAAACGGATCATCAAATATATCTAATGTAGCGATATTTCATAGATTCCACTAATTGTAATCAGTTAAAGGCACCAGATACTATTCTTTTAAAAACTTTAAAAAAAGACAATGTAGTCTTTTTAATAATAAAATATATAATCTTTATATTGTTGTCCCCATTTTGCTCGGAAGGGGGGGGGTCACTTGACTTTCCCCGGGGGGGGGCAGTGCCACCAGAGATGGCTGAAAGAAACCCTGGCGTCATTTTATCCAGATGTTATGCTATTGTTTAAGCCTGGTGTAGGGTAAGGCAAGGTGTAGTAAATAAAGAAAGGGTCACAGGTCCTGGTCTCGTCGACTTTTGAAAGTTCTAGGTTTATAAGTTGGAGAGTCTCTCTCTGTATCTCTACGTGGAAGGGAAAGCGAGAAAGGTTTTGTGCAGGAAAATAAATAGTACTAAGAGTAGTAGAGAGAATAGTAAGTTCAGGGTCACAAGGATCTCAAACTATAGCTGGTTGTACTTCTTGGTCCAGTTATATAACATCTTGAGTAAACCAAACGTCAAGGGACAGCTGATAATGAAAGTGACGCTTGATGAACGTTTTTATATGAAGGCTTTTGACTTATGTACTAAAGTTAATCATGTTTGGATCGCTATGGGAGATATTGGGAGAACTTTTTATATCGTCTGTGGTTAATGTCAACAGCGCGATAAGGAAAGCTGGTGAGGAAATCATAGGGTTAATCCCACATGATGGATGGGGAGATTTATGCAGAGGCGTTTCCATTTTGTTTTGGATCAGCTCGGTGTAAAGTGAACTAATGTAGAGAGACTTAGTGGTTAGTGGCTCAGTGGGAGAGGCTTAGTGGGGAGTGGCTTAGTGGGGAGAGGCTTAGTGGGGAGAGACTTAGTGGGGAGAGGCTTAGTGGGGAGAGACTTAGTGGGGAGAGGCTTAGTGGGAAGAGATTTAATGGGGAGAGACTTAATGGGGAGAGGCTTAGTGGGGAGAGATTTAATGGGGAGAGACTTAATGGGGAGAGGCTTAGTGGGGAAAGGCTTAGTGGGGAGAGACTTAGTGGGGAGAGGCTTAGTGGGGAGAGACTTAGTGGGGAGAGGCTTAGTGGGGAGAGACTTAGTGGGGAGAGGCTTAGGGGGGAGAGACTTAGTGGGGAGAGACTTAATGGGGAGAGATTTAATGGGGAGAGACTTAATGGGGAGAGGCTTAGTGGGGAAAGGCTTAGTGGGGAGAGACTTAGTGGGGAGAGGCTTAGTGGGGAGAGACAGTGGGGAGAGGTTTAGTGGGGAGAGACTTAGTGGGGAGAGGCTTAGTGGGGAGAGACTTAGTGGGGAGAGACTTAGTGGGGAGAGGCTTAGTGGGGAGAGACTTAGTGGGGAGAGACTTAGTGGGGAGAGACTTAGTGGTTAGAGGCTTAGTGGGGAGAGACTTAATGGGGAGAGACTTAGTGGGGAGAGGCTTAGTGGGGAGAGACTTAGTGGGGAGAGGCTTAGTGGGGAGAGACTTAGTGGGGAGAGACTTAGTGGGGAGAGACTTAATGGGGAGAGACTTAGTGGGGAGAGGCTTAGTGGGGAGAGACTTAATGGGGAGAGACTTAATGGGGAGAGACTTAATGGGGAGAGACTTAGTGGGGAGAGACTTAGTAGGGAGTGGCTTAGTGGGGAGAGACTTAGTGGGGAGAGGCTTAGTGGGGAGAGGCTTAGTGGGGAGAGACTTAATGGGGAGAGACTTAGTGGGGAGAGGCTTAGTGGGGAGTGGCTTAGTGGGGAGAGACTTAGTGGGGAGTGGCTTAGTGGGGACTTGCTTGGTGGAAGTTTCACGAAATATGGTACATGTGTTTGGTTAATTACTTAACTGTGATACATCTGCTATGTGTCCGATTCCTTTGCTGTTAGACAACAGAAGATACTTGTTACTTAGAAGGTTCAGTTACACCTCTGCATTTTTATAAGCTGTTTTCATTTCTAAAAAAAAAAAAAATCTTTGCTGATGTGTGTGTGTGTGGGGGGGGGGGGGGGGGCGGGAGCTGATTAGGCTACGGTAAAAGACTATTGAAGCATATTTTATGTCTAATCAGAAACAAAAAGAGAGAAAAAACAAACTCTTACCGAATGCACAAGACAATTTTTTTGGAGAAAATTTTAGTTTACAAATAAAGATATGAGGGAATAAAAAGTGCTGTAAGAAATTTGTTAAAATACAATGAATTATTTTTCAGTTACGCACAGATCAACTTGAGCACAGAAGAGGGAGTTGATTTGAGGTTCACACACACATGTGTATTTGTCAATCTGATCCAATTACAGCAACGGGTTACTGGAGGCACTTCCGTTTATTTTCCACAGGAGGACGACAACACGAAACAAGGAAATGCTAATCGAAGTTGTTAAAAAAAAGTAATCGAGAATACAGAAGAACTCCAAAATTTAATTCACATTCACGTGAAAAAAAACTATTCGATTGTTAAAATGTAATGTGCTGGCAGACAAGAGCTTCCATATAAATAAGGTTGAGCTCATTATAAATTACAATTTAAATTTTTTTCTCTTATACGCTTAAATGCTTGGCTGCCGTTCTGATTTCAAAGAAACAATGTGTAGCTTTATAATTTGTTATAAATCTTGTGCGACGTTATGGCCTATTCTGTGCGCTTAAGCATCTTAGCATTATATGTGTCTTTAAAGTGAATTTATCATGTGTTTTTAAATTAAATATTTGTAGGATTAAATGCCCGCTTAAACCATATATTACATTATATTGTGAGTTAAAAATTTTTGTGACATGATTCTGTGCTGAAATTATTGACACAACATACTATTCAAGGGAGACAAATGTTAAAATCATGTTGTTTACAAGGGAGACAAATAACCCGGAAAACTTTGTTTGTTTATTCCATTTTCAATACATCGGCGGTTCTTAACTGTTTGTCTGTGAAATTATAAGGTTCCACAAAAGGCTTATATGGGCTTCACACATTTTGTAAAAAAAATCATTTTATTTAAAGGATTTTAAAATAAGAACAAAGCTTCTGTTATTGTATTGCTCGTTGGTGTCAGGACATCAAAGAAAACAATAATTACTGTCAATATGCTTTTATTGATTGGCGCACAAGGTGTACGTGGAAAAAAAGGAAAATTGGTGGGGGGAGGAACATGAGTTATCTTGATATATATAATTTTGTAACTGAAGTTCCTTCATCCCATGCAGGTCAGCATCCTAGGCCTGGGCTCCATCTCCAGTTAGAGAGCCTGGACGTTCTGATAAAAGAATTTCTCGTAAGTATGATTAAGTATGTGAATTATTTAACGAACATTTTGTATCAAATACTTTATATAGAAGTAAAGACGTCAGTTGGTTTAAAAGAAAAAAATGTCCTGACCTGGATTTTCAAGCTGACTAACGAGGCCCTGGTCTATTCTCAGTAATGGATCCTCCAGTCCCTGAAAAAAATATTAATTTTTGTACATGTAAAGTGGCTCATTCAATATGTCTACCTCACTGGTACATTCATTCAAAGTGTCTACCTCATTAGTACATGCATTCAATGTGTCTTCTTAACTGATACATTCATTTCATGTGTCTAACTCCTATGTGAATTCATTCAATGTGTCTCACATTTACATTCAATCACTGTGCCTAACTCACTGGTACATTCACGTACTGTGCCCACCTCACTCGAACATTCACTCACTGTACATATTTCACTGGTACAGTCATTCGCTGTGCCTACCTCACTGGTACATTCATTCACTGTGCCTAACTCACTGGTACATTCATTCACTGTGCCTAACTCACTGGTACATTCATTCACTGTGCCTAACTCACTGGTACATTCATTCACTGTGCCTAACTCACTGGTACATTCATTCACTGTGCCTAACTCACTGGTACATTCATTCACTGTGCCTAACTCACTGGTACATTCATTCACTGTGCCTAACTCACTGGTACATTCATTCACTGTGCCTAACTCACTGGTACATTCATTCACTGTGCCTAACTCACAGGTTTATTTTGGGATACTTTATGAAGTTAAAACGTTAGTTATTGATGTTTTTTTAACAGCGAAATTCAATGTTAGGAAAAAAATAATAATTTAAAACGCTTTTTGACTTTTCATGACGACTTTGTACATAATTATGAAAAACTTGGATCGATTTTCCCTTCTGGTTCATTTTTCCGCGAAAAACGATTTTGGATTTGACAATTTTGTGCACTAAACAGTAAACATTTTTGAGTATTCAACTCGTGAAATCCTTTTCGAGATTATATCCCTGATAATTCTCAGACATGAAAATTAATACCGAGTATGTTCAAAACGTATTTGTCCACCCAAACTCATTAAAAGGGTTTCCCGTGGAAAAGTATAGAGCACTTACTGAAACTCAAAGAAAATCTAATGTTTAAAATCGAAATTTGAAAATGCGCGTGGTCCTGATAAAGATACAACGGTCATTAACCGACAGAAACTTTCTGAGCACTGCTCCCCTTCTTGTCTACCTATTTATCAGATCAGTCCTCAGGCGCCTGCTATAAGAAAAAAACCACAAACAAAGATAATAACAAACCACAACACATCAAAATACATGATAGGACACATACCCCCGTGTGTCTACCTATTCAGCTATATTTCAGAAGCCCACACAATTTATCAATATTAAAATTTTAAAAACAATGTATGTATACATTCTCTGATTGATGATTTAGGTCAATGCTTAATCTGTTATAGCGAAAAATAATTTCATGACTTTCATTTGACAAATCCTTGGTACTCACGAGTGCATGTTGATTTTTAAAATAAATGTTCTCATTTTGTTTACCTTATACAGAAAATGCTCCTGCTCCTTCACGTGTTGGTGGCCTTGTTGTTTGGTATTCACGGGAACACCAAAACGTATTACAACTACACAAAGGAGACTGGGTGTTACGCCCCTGCCAACTCCAGTCTCGTCAAGAGCAACTGCATGGACCCGAGAGAGCCCCGCAGTTTCCTCCACTGCATAAGTCTGTGCAGCGCCAACGAATGGTGTCGAGGTGTCGTTAAGGACGCCGATGCCAAATGTTACTACTACAGCCCGTGCAGCTATCTGAAACTAAGGAGCTCGTGCAAACACGAGGACACCGAAAAGGTTAACGTTTATCGGAAGCCTGGTAATGTATCCGTCATGACGGGCTGCGGGGCTGGAGGGAAGTACAACCCCGGAAACAAGACCTGCAGCTGCCAGCCCGGATGGTCTGGTGTTTACTGCGATACTGCCGCGAGGAGCTGCGAAGACGCGAAGACTTCGGGGTCATTTTGGATCGACCTTCGCCTCGCGAATGTCGTAAGGACTCTGTGTGAGGTTTCGTCCGGGGAATACAAGCTGCACGCCTTCAAGAACGACGGGAGGTCCCATCACAACAGAAGCTGGCACGACTACGTCCGTGGTTACAGAATCGACGACAATAACTTCTGGTTAGGCCTCGAAAACATGCACTATGTCATCAATCGAATCACAAACACCTTTCGTATTGAGGTCAGTTTCGGAAACAGCTCCTACTTCCTCATCTGGGACTACCAAGGCGTGTACATCACCAGCTCCCCGTTTCTCTACTCCATCAATTACTACCTGACGATGCATTGTCGTGGAAACCCAAGTAGTTTCTGCGGTAACAACATCCCGAAATGCCTCAACCCAGGCGTTTCCTTTTCAACCATTGACCGGGACAATGACCCGGACCTCCTTGATGACCTGGCCAAGACGGCCGATGCTGGGTGGTGGTTTCAAGATACGAGCTTCCTGTTCGGGAACAAACTCGTCTGCAACCCTCTGGGCAGACTACCGAGTGAGTTGGCGGCCAAAACGAACAAAGGCAAACTGATCTTGCCGGGTCTGGACACCGAGAAGGGCGAGTACATGAAATCATTTCAGCACGTGGCAATGTACTTTTATAAATAAATAGCAAAACTGAAAGTTCATTAAATTTCACTACATGACTACAGCGTCCATCTTTGGCCAGTGAAAAAAGTGAAACAAAATGTTACATGATGTCACATAACTGCATGTTTTGATTATATACAGGTTAGAAATCATAACTATAATACTGCGACGATGTTTGTTATAAGTTTTGAGACGGTAATTATGAAAGATGTTATGAAATGCTTTTTGAAAGATTTGTTCCTGAAATTTTGTAGGATGGAAAAAAAAACGCACTTTGGGCCATGGGAAATGCCTGACTCCGGGTGGTCAAAAGAAAGTGTTTGGGATGTGAAAAGGTTCAATGGGATGACATGCGTTGTTTGTGTTCCGTCGCGATTTCAACAATACAGAACGTACACATCCTCTGTCAGAAAATGGACGCAAACCTAGACATGTCATGTCTTCTCTTACAAAAAGGATATAGCCCTGGATGTCGATTTTGCCAGACTGCTCTCGTAGGTTCTTACGTTGTAAACTTGACGCCCCGTGAAAGTAAAAAGCACTCAAGGCACGCGCCTCTCCTAGCTTGTATATAAGTGTATTTTATTGTCGTTTACAAAACGTTCATGAACATTCGATATAATGAACACAATAAATTGCAATAAAAAATACACAGTATGCTGTTCGTTATTTAATTGACTTTGGTATCAGGCATCTTGTCTCTAGAGCAGGGGTCACAAAAGTCCGGCCCGCGAGTCCAGCTCATCCGGCCCGCGAGGCCAGTTCATCCGGCCCGCGAGACCAGTTAATGCGGCCCGAGAGACCAGTTCATCCGGCCACGAGGCCAGTTCATCCGACCCGCGAGGCCAGTTCATCCGGCCCGCGAGGCCAGTTCATCCTGCCCGCGGGGCCAGTTCATCCGGCCCGCGAGACCAGTTCATCCGGCCTGCGAGGCCAGTTGATCCGGCCAGGCGATGGTACTTGACCTTGCTTGATAACATGTATTGAAGACCAGACGTTGCGATACAACTTAAATTTCAATATTATGTTTAGAATACTAGGAGATCTACACACGCGGGGAGACCTCCTGGATGCTATGACCTCCTGGCTGCTATGACCTCCTGGCTGCTATGACCTCATGGTTGCTATGACCTCCTGGCTGCTATGACCTCCTGGCTGCTATGCGCCTTAATTTACCATTTTCAATTTTAAATTATTCTATCTAGATTTTCTTGTTTATTGCTCACCTGTTTACCCTCGAACATCTAAAATCGTACACTATTGTCTCAAAATCGTACAATAAGGTATCTTAATAGTAATAAATAAACATACAGTACCGGTTTGTAAAATGAATACAATAACTACTCGCATCGCAGTACATAGTGGGAGCGAGTTATGAGCATTGTGAAATCAACTCAACGAACGATGGAGATTGATGACCGTTTGAAAACCATTCTTTTGATTGGATGCAGCATTTCCAAACCAAACATTGATGATATCTTGAAAGCCAAACGTCTGTTTCACAAATCTCACCAACCTTTATTGCTGCTTAGTTTGTGAGATTCGAGTACGTGCGCACTAGGTCTGATGTAAATATCTTTTTTTGAAAACGTCGCCTTCTTTGCTAACTTTTAAAGTAAATAAATATGTTGGTTGTCTTTGATTTTTCGCATTGCAAGCCACTCACCCATGATTAACATGGAGTACTAAACTTAGTTTTTCGTCGTTTTTCCCAGAGCTTCCGTTCTGGCTTGCAAGTGTTGTACGAATGATTATCCGGCCCGCGCTCGTCATTTTTTTTCTGTTATCCGGTCCGCCGTGAAAAACGTTTGGTGACCCCTGCTTAGGAGCAATAAATTTGACAAGCATGTATGTTAAAGACTTCGTGTCTGTTAAAATGTGACAAAATTATTTTATTTACTGAGACAAAGGTCAAGAAATTTTGTATAATGTTGGCCAACAAATGGTGTATCGAGGGATGTTTTAACTTTTTTATTGTGTTTCTATAGTGTGTTAGTACACAGATGTGTTTGTTTTAGTGAATTAAACACATGGTGTGTTAGTACATATCTGTGTTTATTTTAGTGAGAACACATGGGCAAAGGTTAGAAAACGTAAGAGGATTGGGAAAAAAGCACATTTTTTTAACGAGGGTTGACGCTTAACACGTGGAAGTTGGCCACCTTTGAAGACGACCACCTTTGAAGACGACCACCTTTGAAGACGACCACCTTTGAAGACGACCACCTTTGAATACGAACGCCTTTTTAAGACGACCACCTTTGGAGACGACCACCTTAGAAGACGACCACCTTTGAAGACGACCACCTTTGAAGACGACCACCTGTAAAGACGGCCAACTAAAATTTATGGTTGAAAGTTGGCCCGGTAACTTCAGCAAACTAATTTTACAAGAACCTAACCTGCCGCTCAAGTCAAGGGTAGCTTACGCTACTTTGCATATATTTATCTCTATTCGACAATTATTCTGGAGATACCATTGAAAAAACGTCCCAAAAATCACAAAAAGATGTATCGAATCCAATGAATATTATTTTATAATATCGATGCCACTCACTACGGTTTCATCTTATTCAAGGATATCGATACATTTTAACATACTATAACCATTCTGCAATGTGCAATCACATCAAATTGAATATATCACCAGCTGTGGTACTTGGTAATTTCAAGCCGCATTACTAAAATACAACATTAGGTTTGCATTTGTCAACTGTGTGACGTGATTAATCCATTAGTGAGGACACCAATTGTGTATGGGTGTTGGGGAGATAAGGTTACCAAGAAATGAATAGGCGCGATATGTAAGTACAGGTTTTAGGTGCATGTGAGAGATGGGGTTATCTTACCCATGGTTATGCACAGTATGTCGGGGAGGAGCATATCAGAAAGAATCGGAACGTAATTTTTAATTAAATTCCATTTCCCAGCAGTTTCACAACATACAAATTAGTAAGAAAGTATTTTTATCGATACTGTCAAAATAACGTTAAAATATTTGATTTTTAAAAAAAAATGTCAAAATGTAAGGTACCATCAATTATGATATTGATTTTTTAAAATTGATCTAAGTTCCTGGCAAACGAAAAAGAAGATAGAAGATAACACCACACCAAAACAATAAAAATTAAACAACTTAGTCTTTAACAGAATGATTCGTATAGTTCATTGACTCTGAATGATTTACATCAAATTACTCCCATTTAGGAACGGGACTACCATCCGTGTGACTGAATTCAGTGGCGTAGCTAGGGTTAGTGCCATCCGGGGACTGTCGTCAGTGACGTAGCTAGGGTTAGTGCCATCCGGGGGACTGTCGTCAGTGACGTAGCTAGGGTTAGTGCCATCCTGGGGACTGTCGTCTGTGACGTAGCTAGGGTTAGTGCCATCCGGGGGACTGTCGTCTGTGACGTAGCTAGGGTTAGTGCCATCCGGGGACTGTCGTCAGTGACGTAGCTAGGGTTAGTGCCATCCGGGGGACTGTCGTCTGTGACGTAGCTAGGGTGAGTGCCATCCGGGGACTGTCGTCAGTGACGTAGCTAGGGTTAGTGCCATCCGGGGGACTGTCGTCAGTGACGTAGCTAGGGTTAGTGCCATCCGGGGGACTGTCGTCAGTGGCGTAGCTAGGGTAATACTACCCGGGAGACTGTCGTCAATATAAGCGTAGCTAGGGTTAATACCATCCGTGTGACTGTCTTCAGTGGCGTAGCTAGGGTAATTACCATCCGGGAGACTGTCGTCAGTAACGTAGCTAGGGTTAATACCATCCGTGTGACTGTCTTCAATGGCGTAGCTAGGATAATACCATCCGGGAGTCTGTGTATAGACAGTGGCGAGCTAGGGTTAGTGCCATCCGTGTTACTGTCTTCAATGGGTTAATACTACTAGGTACTAGGGTTAATTGTATGGCATCCTTCCGTCTTCACGAGACGATGGAGTAGCTATATTGTAGTCCTACACTTCGACGAGTGGCTCACTAGGCCAATCCTGGAATGACAATGTAGACAGTGGCGTAGCTAAGGTTAATACCATCCGTGTGACTGCAGACAGTGGCGTAGCTAAGGTTAATACCATCCGTATGACTGTAGACAGTGGCTTAACTAAGGTAAGTGCCGTCCGGGGTGGGTCAAGATTTTTTTGCCCCCCCCCCCCTTTTTTTGCCCACCATTCCACGAAAAAAAACTGGTCAGTTTTACGAAAATGCCGCCCCTTCATGTAAATAATAAATTGCCCCCCCTCCCCGGTACATACCGCCACTTCCACCCCTCCTACCTCAAATACTGCTGTGTTTATTTATCCATAGAACAAATATGCTGTAACTTAGTGTAACTCTAGAATCTAGACTGTCCAACAAGTTTTATAGCTAAAACAGAATTATTTTGTTTCCTTATTTTAACATAACGCGTCTCTGATTATCATTTTTATAAAAAACAACAACAAAGAAAACATAAGCCTTGGCCGTGGAACCATATTCGTGTCTGCCATGTCGCACCGCCCATTCATCTGTTGCCATTCGCGGTCCGTTGCACCCAGGTACCACCGGTAACAGACCCACTTCAATTAAGTGGTAAACCAAGTAGCAGAGATGTGCTACAATTAGCCATTATTTTAGCCGAACAAAAAAAAAAACCTCTTAGATTTGTTTACGGTCTGCCATCTAGCGATTCATGGTCGATGCTTTTGTTTTACAACACAACGTTTGCAATTAAGAACAATGAAATAAAAGGCGGTCAGTTTCTTATTATTTCTAGACGTTTTTATCAAGTAAACGTATAGTTTGTCTTCAATAAGATGTGAAATGATCTCATCATTTGTATTATGAAATAATCTAATCCGTTGTAGTATAATATGGTCTTATCAATGGTATAATAATATGGCCTTATCAATTGTAGTATAAAATGATAAAATCAATTGTAGTATAAATGATGATCTAATCAGTTGTAGTATGAAATAATCGAATCAATTGTAGAATAAATATGATCGAATCAATTGCAGTATAAATTATCCAATCAATTGTAGCATAAATGATCTAATCAACTGTAGTATAAATGATCTAATTAATTGTAATATCAAATAATCTAATCAATTGTAGTATTCAAAAATTAAAAGATATCAATGTTCAAATGAAATGTTCCGGGCCGGGGGGGGGGGGGGGCATGGGGAAAATTGAATTTTGCGGGGCTGCTTGACGCTACTTAGACCTGCTGATAAGATATTAAGACACGTCATATTCACACTAGGCCTCACTGGTCACAGTGATGGGACTCGTCATACCGGGTCAACTTGTTCATTGGCTCATTTTCCGATTTTTTTTTAGCACTGCAACATTTGAATTGCTTGAGCCAAGGTCCGCCCGGGACTCATCGCTGTCAAAAAAGAAATCCCGAAAAAACGCAAAACTGAATGATCTTTCGGACCGACGCTTTCGAAGAGAATGCATGATGTAAAGAACAAAACGAAAGTGATTCTTATCACATCGGTGTTAAGTGCAGTCGTGATAGAATGTGAATGAGAGACAATGAAATTCGGATCGTTCCATAATTAACTGTGGAACCACATGACAAATAAACGTGTGTTGAAATGCGGTGATTCTCCAATTAGATCCGGAATCTCAAGACTGGAGTGGCAGATACTACTTTTGGAAAGAGAAGCGCAGAAAAACAATGCACTGATTGTGAAGGTAAATTATTGTAATCCACGCGCAAAAATGCAGACATGTTATAGCGAACATTCCCCTCCCTCGCTTTCTTGGTGGCCAACACTTGAATGACTTCTTCATAGTCAATGCTGGTAACTATGTCTCCTTAATGACTTCTTCATAGTCTAGGATGGTAACTATGTCTCCTTGAATGACTTCTTCATAGTCAAGGCTGGTAACTATGTCTCATTGGATGACTTCTTCATAGTCAAGGCTGGTAACTATGTCTCCTTGAATGACTTCTTCATAGTCAAGGCTGGTAAATATGTCTCCTTAATGACTTCTTCATAGTCTAGGATGGTAACTATGTCTCCTTGAATGACTTCTTCATAGTCAAGGCTGGTAACTATGTCTCATTGGATGACTTCTTCATAGTCAAGGCTGGTAACTATGTCTCCTTGAATGACTTCTTCACAGTCAAGGCTGGTAACTATGTCTCCTTGAATGACTTCTTCATAGTCAAGGCTGGTAACTATGTCTCCTTGAATTACTTCTTCACAGTCAAGGCTGGTAACTATGTCTCCTTGAATGACTTCTTCATAGTCAAGGCTGGTAACTATGTCTCCTTGAATTACTTCTTCACAGTCAAGGCTGGTAACTATGTCTCCTTGAATGACTTCTTCATAGTCAAGGCTGGTAACTATGTCTCCTTGAATTACTTCTTCACAGTCAAGGCTGGTAACTATGTCTCCTTAATGACTTCTTCATAGTCTAGGATGGTAACTATGTCTCCTTGAATGACTTCTTCATAGTCAAGGCTGGTAAATATGTCTCCTTAATGACTTCTTCATAGTCTAGGATGGTAACTATGTCTCCTTGAATGACTTCTTCATAGTCAAGGCTGGTAACTATGTCTCCTTGAATTACTTCTTCACAGTCAAGGCTGGTAACTATGTCTCCTTGAATTACTTCTTCATAGTCAAGGCTGGTTACTATGTCTCCTCGAATTACTTCTTCACAGTCAAGGCTGGTAACTATGTCTCCTTGAATGACTTCTTCATAGTCAAGGCTGGTAACTATGTCTCCTTGAATGACTTCTTCATAGTCAAGACTGGTAACTATGTCTCCTTAATGACTTCTTCATAGTCAAGGCTGGTAACTATGTCTCCTTGAATTACTTCTTCACAGTCAAGGCTGGTAACTATGTCTCCTTGAATGACTTCTTCATAGTCAAGGCTGGTAACTATGTCTCCTTGAATGACTTCTTCATAGTCATGGCTGGTAACTATGTCTCCTTGGATGACCTCTTCTTACTCAAGGTTGGTGGTAACTATGTCTCATTCAACTGACGATGTTACCAGTCCATTCAACCGAAACTGAGGCACTGAAGATCTCAAGTAAGTTTTTGTCAACTTGAACTTTGAAAAAAAACTTCTTTATGCATTAGCCACGGCTACCAGCAATTTTAACATTATTTTGTACTGGATCGCAACATGTGGGCACGAATATGTGCCCGTGGCATAACGATTTGTTGACACTGCAAAAGTGTTTATGTTTCTCCTGGCATCATTTCTATCAGGATCTTGAGTTCTTCCAGTGAGTCCAAAACCATCATACATCCCGCGAATCCAGAGTCATGGTACGGAGTTGCTGAATACCATATAGAACGGCTTTCCCCAAACGATCGTCCGTGGACCGGCACCAGCCCGCGGGCCTTGCGTCGCCGGTCTCGTCCACCGGAAGATTTTTGGTCAAATAAAAAAAAAATGGTGCGATTTATAAACTTGGCCACCGGCCCGCCGAACTTAAAAGTTGTGGGAAAACCCTGAAAAAGAAGACCAAATTTGTATAGTGTCTGTTGTTGAAAAGTGTCCTCGAACTTTAAGGACCGCCAACACGTGGCCTACTAAACACAAGTAATTTTATATCTTTAGAGATTCTACGGGCTTTTGTTGTGTCTCGTCTCTCGATTCATTTTTTTAAACTTCCACTTTCTGCGCTAACCAAACACCCGTTCGATTCTGATGAAAATTCCTTTTCATTGCTCATCGCTGATGCAAATTCTTCTTTTGTGTGTTTAAAGGGGAAAAAACGGATTAGAGATTTGACTCGTGTTGTAGTAAAATCAATTTGCATAGTCGAGGGCTTAACGCGTTTGACCTTTAAGGGATGGTAGGAGAACCGTACAGACTAACCATTGGATCACCTTGTACCAACTAGTATTGTGCTTAACGTAATTTACGAAATGTGAAGAGGCAAAGTCCTCGTTATATTAAAAAAAAAGAATAAATTATAATATCATAAGGGCATCGCACGTGGCCCCAACAAGCCGCCGCCCCGTTCGTCCCCATCATGCCGGTCTTGAACGTTCCTAGACATTGATACACGGCCGAGTATTGACCAGATGAACGTCGATGTAATTAACGGTGAGACTGGCAGGTATATCTCGGTCAAAACTTGAAATTGTCCGATCAGCGATCAGTTGTGTCACGAAGGTAGGTGAAGTAAACAAGTGCTGCCATAATTACTGATTGATAAAAATGTATAGTTCTTGTTTTTTTTTTTACAATTGTTCTATACTGTTATGCTAACCAGTGATGGTAAAATATTTAACTGTTAATAAAGCCTCCCAAAAATTTAGCGGTGCAGATTAAATTTATTCAATGACAGTTCACATTCAAACAAGAATTACTAATTCTCATTATTATTTCACACCATCTTTATAAATAATATTGCGAACACAGGGCCGTGCGATCGGTAGGTGGGGCGAAGGAGGTACAGGATTCGGGCGTCAACATCGGGAGTGGGGGGGGGGGGGGCGAGAAATCGTCTTTAGATAGGACCTTAATAGTGAATTAGATGATAAATTCCCATGGGCTTCACAAAGGAAAGTGGCGCCAAAATCGTCTTTTTACTGTTGTGCCCCCTGGTGGAGCTTTTTTCCGTATTTTGGAGGACGTCATTTTCATATTTCACCCCCGGGCGCCACTTGTCCTTGGCATGGCGCCCTGCGCACATCGTCTTCATCTCTTTATCATGATAACGAATGTTAGCGTCAAATTAACACTTTGTTAACATCTAGATAAAAAAATACACTTAACTGGACAGAGGTAGGAATGTCAACTTTATATTTAAATACTTGTCATTAAATTCTCCAACAACAACAAACATATTGCAGTGTGATTGTTGGTTAAGTAACTGGAAATAACAAACTCAGTGAAAGTAAAACTGTTGTGTGATAGTTAGAGGCGACTGACAGAAGAGTAAGCAAAGACGCCCAGGCTTAGCCAAAGTTGATGGGGGAGCCACTTGTCTTTTATAATATATTATGATATATAACGAAGCTCAAATGTTTCGGAGATTCAAATACATGAAATGTATTCACCATCGATTATGTCAAGTATATGAAATGTTTTCCAGTAAATGCGGCATATTACCGTATTTTTAATATTGTAATTTTAATATTGTACTAGATAACTATGCAGATAACCATCAATCTATTGACCATTCTGGCTCCTATTTATGTAGATGGGATTTGTAATTTTTCTGTGCCTGGTGTTAAAGAGGATATTTCACTGGTTGCAAGGGCTACACAGCGTATCAGGAACTGGGGGTTGGAAGGCCTGAGGCAATAGACGCAAATATGTCAAGAGTTGTCGAATCAACTGCTTGTTTTTAGAAGCTTGCTCCAGTCCCTCTTTTTGGCAGGAATGAGCAGTAAATCACGGAGAGCCTGGATAATCATCGTCGTTCCTCAAATGGTGACCAGCCCAGTGTTTAAAGCAAGCTTTCAACACTACAGGTGTTCCTGTAGCCGTTCATGACAAAGCGTGCTGTCCGTCACTGGACCGCCTCCAACTATTATCGATGCTCTTTTGGGTGAAGATGCGTTATCTAAAACCAGTCGGACAAAGGCTGTATGTGCTATTTCTTTCACACTGGAGTTGCCGACCTTCTGATTTTGTCTGAAGAACCCTAGGGTCTTGTTTGCCTGCATGGTTGCAGATATTGTTAATATGCTCGTCCCAGCGGGCCTCTATTTGAATGGTAACACCGAAGTACCTTACAAAGGAAACTAGCTCAAGTATATGGCCATGCAGTTCGTAAAGGTGGTGTAGAGGAGTACATCTTCTAGAGACTGACAGTGTCTGGTACTTGGCAGGATGAATTCCATGTCACAGCTCATCAACCACTCAGCTAACCGATTGAGATCCTCTTGTAGCTGGTCCTGGTCAGAACAGAACTGTTAGCGATCGTCCTATACATCGCCGTGTCATCTGCGAACAGTCTTGCTTCGGATGTCGGTTTCTCGGACAGGTCATTGGTGTATGCTAGGAACAAACATGGGCCTAGCACTGAGCCCTGGAAGACCCCTGACTTAAGACTGACAAAGGAGGCATTGTACGGTCTAAGTCATGCGTCTGCTAGAGTCGCAAATATAGTGCTCAACTAATTCACAAAAATGTGTCTACTTCTGCAGACTCCAAAAAAATTTGTTAATAAATGAAAACAACAAATTTCATACCAATTTTTTTTAAAAATAATTTTTATTTTATTGATTTAAGTTACAAATTACAATATGTAACATTTTTTTTATTAATTCAGCTGAAACAAAACATTTGGAAAATAATTGGATTTTAGTTAAAATATGACTATTTTATTTTTATTTTTTCCACAGTGTCCATGAAGATGGAAAGACGATCACATCTCCTTCCAATTGCCTCGTGCTTGTGTTTATTTGTTTGCAAAATCCTGGCAACGAAAGTGCCAAGCACCAACTACACCAGACACTACGGCTGCTACTCTCCCCTCGACCAAACTGTCGTACTTACAAAGTGTATGGAGATTCGTCAGGCCCGGAGCTTCCTCGAGTGTATATCAATATGTAGTTCTTACAGCTGGTGTGCTGGGACAGTGAAGCACCCACAAGACAAGTGTCAGTTCTATTACCCATGTCAGTACCTGAGATTTGGCATAAACTGTATGGTCACGGACACTAGTACTGTCAGCGTCTACAGGAAACCAGGGTTCGAGAGTGTGACCTGCGGCCCAAAGGGTGTTTACAACTTCACTTCCGGCACGTGCGATTGTCAGTTGGGATGGACAGGTCTGTTTTGTGACGTGGCTCCGGCGTGCTGTGACTTCCTCCTGACTGGGACGTACCCCGCAGGGCGTTATGTCGTTGAGATGAAGCTGTCGAGGCTGGTTAACGTTACATGCGAGGTGACCAGCACCTCCGGTAAACTGCTCCTGGCGAGCAACAGTGGTCGGTCAAACCACAACAAAACATGGCAAGAGTACGTCACGGGTTATGCCATTGACGGGAATAACTTTTTCATTGGTCTTGATAACATCCACACGCTTACCGAACCCGGAAGAAGAGTGCTGAAAATTGACGCCGTTTTTGACAAATCTGTCAAAACTTTCATGACCTGGACGTACAATGGGGTGGCCGTTTCGGGCCCACTGTCCAGCTACGTGATAACTTACACGTCAGCCTCGTGCCAGGGATCAAGCCAGAGTTTTTGCAGCTCAAGCCTGCCCACTTGCATCGTGTCGTTGATGGCATTCTCAACCTATGATGTCGCTCTAAACCTTTTCGGCGTCGTGACTGGCCCTGCGGTCCAAGCGGCGGCGGGTTGGTGGTTCGATACCTCGGGGTTCCCCTTGAATATGTTTAAGCCGCCCGACAAATGCAACCCCTTTGGTCGACTTGCCAGCACACTGCCGTCCACCGTGACGGATGGGAGGTTGATACTGCCTGGACTTGACATGGTGTCTGGCAGTTATGTCAGCTCATTTCAGTACGCCGTCATATACTTTACCAACTAGATGTCATATACTTTACCAACTAGATGTCATAATCTTACCAGCTAGATGCCATATACTTTACCAACTAGGTGTAATATAATTACCAGCAAGACGTCATATACTTATCAACTATATGTCATAGACTTTATGAGCTGGATGTCATATACGTGCCACCTAGATAGATGTCATATAATTACCAACTACATGTCAGATTTCCTGATGGTAAAATGATAGCCAAAAAGATAAGACAGGCCACTAAAGTCACCTATCTCCTCATACGTCTCTGCATTTGTTCATTAATAGTGAAGGTGTAATATAGACATGAAGTTTTAATGACTGGCTTATTTGATTCCACCTCTTTCTAGTGGCATCAACCATTTGATTCCACCTCTTGCTGGCGACATCAACTATTTGATTCCACCTATTGCTCTTGACATCAACCATTTGATTCCACCTCTTGCTCGTGACATCAACCATTTGATTCCACCTCATGCTCGTGACATCAACCATTTGATTCCACCTCTTGCTCGTGACATCAACCATTTGATTCCACCTCTTGCTCATGACATCAACCATTTGATTCCACCTCTTGCTCGTGACATCAACCATTTGATTCCACTTCTTGCTGGTGACCTAAGCCCATGATATTATACCAGCAGACTAAACAGATCAAGGATTGACGTCACACAGTTATATTTTAAATCAGGCATTTGTTAAATGTTTTTTTAAAAAAGCCTTTACACCTGCAAACAACACACGAATGGTCACAACGAGGCCACTTCGACTGCCATCCAAGGTCATTCATCTGCCCACGTAAATCTGCTAAAACCCTGACTTAACCCTGACTCAAACTAGATTGATCTGAACTTAGAAACTTTCAGCCAATCCCAATATTCAACCTCCAATACATTTTTGAAGCAGCTCTCATACTCATAGTCAAAAAATTAATGAGGACATGAGCTCACCGCTGTAACTTTCCTTAACTTCATGTGTATCGATTGCGTCCCCTAAAAGGCCCAACAAAATTAACGTGTACGTAAATAAGCCTATTTAAAAAATAAAAACCTTTGATGTAAGACTACATGGCCAGCGATTTAAGCGACAAATATGATTATTGATAGCTCAAGGAGGGGTGAGCACTCAATCTACCTCTATCGGATCATTGAGTAACGCACCTTGTTTCAATAGGCGCATTCATGGATTGTATCCAGCAACGGGGTTGACTGGTGGAATCATCTTTGTCCGAGAATAGTATCATGTTGCGTCGGTGCCCACCATCAAGCCGTTACACAAGACTCCGAGTTGCGAATGACTCCGGATGTGCGCCGAGTCCACAACCTGCCGTAACTTCACGTAATCAATTTTCAAATTGTTCCGTCTTGACTTTGTTTGGAGAGGGTCAAGAGCTATTGATTTCTGCATTGGTTAAGTTACTAGTGTTGAGGGTATTGAAGGTGTTCTTATTGTTTCAATATTAGACTTGTTGATGAACGCAAACAATTTCTATCTGGACTCATTTCTTGCTTTTCAAAGCAGATTTAACATCATACCAAAACAATAAATATAATTTTTTTTTCTTCAGAAATCTGATTCGTGTGAACATATTTGAGTTCACCCTTAGGGCGTGGGAATATGTGGAGGAGGGGTGGTCCGATCCTGCCAGCATTGACTTTTGGGCGGCATTTCCCTCCTCAAACTTTAATACATTATTTAGTTAATTTCGCATGTGTATGCGGCATGCATGTGTCTTACTTTAATTAAGGGATTTTATTGGCAAAAGCTCTATCATATCTAATTCACTGTGTACATACATCCGCCTAAATTAAAATTCATGGACACCTTTAAGCAGTCTAAGCTATCCTCTAGAATATAAACAATAATAGATATCGTTGGCATTGTTTACTTAATTATTCCTTTTACCCCGCCTGTGGCAACGGCAGTCCCGTGCTTTCCTTTCCAGTTGTTTTCAGGTGTAGCCCGTAGTTTTTTATTTGGTCTCTAGCTAGCGTCTCCATGAAATTCATAGGCCGTCCCCTCTTTATTTTTCCCATGTGGATAACATGTTAGGGATTGTCCGGGGATGTTGTCTGGAGGTTTGCGGAGTGTGTGTCCTATCCACCTCCATCTTTTATCGCCTTTGAAAGGACGATCCTCGGCTTTAAGGCTTCCAGTATAACCTGGCTTTGGCCACAAGCTTCATAACTCTTCTTGGGGGAAGCAGAGCCCTCTCTTGTCAAGGCTGAAATTATTTGGTTTTTTCTTCTTGTTGACGTTTCTGTAGCAGTTTTTTTTACGGGTGAGGTAGCTGGCCTCATGCCAACCCTCCTCCTAACTGACCTCATGCCAACACTACTCCTAGCTGGACTCATGCCAACACTACTCCTAGCTGGCCTCATGCCAACCCTCCTCCTAGCTGGCCTCACGCCAACACTACTCCTAGCTGGCCTCATGCCAACCCTCCTCCTAGCTGACCTCATGCCAACCCTCCTCCTAGCTGGCCTGCTGCCAACCCTACTCCTAGCTGGCCTTATGCCAACCCTCCTCCTAGCTGGCCTCATGCAACCCTCCTCCTAGCTGGCCTCATGCCAACCCTCCTCCTAGCTGACCTCATGTCAACCCTCCTCTTAGCTGGTCTCACGCCAACCTCCCCCTAGCTGGCCTCATGCCAACCCTCATCCTAGCTGGCCTCACGCCAACACTACTCCTAGCTGGCCTCATGCCAACCCTCCTTCTAGCTGGCCTCATGCCAACCCTCCTCCTAGCTGGCCTCATGCCAACCCTCCTCCTAGCTGGCCTCACGCCAACACTACTCCTAGCTGGCCTCATGCCAACCCTCCTCCTAGCTGGCCTCACACCAACACTACTCCTAGCTGGCCTCATGCCAACCCTCCTCCTAGCCAATGTTCCCTTTAAGCTGCGCGGCTGCGCGGCCGCGCAGCTACCTCACCGATGCCGCGCATCAGTTATGAGCATTCGAGCAGCAAATTTTTATAAAAATACATTCGAACAGATACGCTGCACTCTGCAAAGTGAAACTTTGCACTCTGCAAAGTAAAACTTTGCACACAACTTAATGATTTTGCACACGAACTAGCAAACCATAGAGGGAACATTGCTCCTAGCTGGCCTCACGCCAACACTACTCCTAGCTGGCCTCACGCCAAAACTTCTCCTCCCTGGCCTCACGAACCCTCTTCTTTGTGCACCCGGGCTTGGGTCCAGTCATGGCAGAGTTGTCGTTGGCATTGGGATGAACAAAGACGCATCCCTCGTGTTCACATGTTGATACTTCTGTTTCCAATTTACCAAATGTAGACTCGTGTCATCTTAACATGTAGATGCATTTGTCCACTTTTAATCGTTCAAATTTCTTTAGGGGCCCATCTTATAGTCCTCCCCCCCCACACACACTAGTTTGTCCCCTGCTTGATTTGAATTAAACACGTTTATAATTGTAAAGCATAGCATTTTCTCAACTGTTCTCAACACTAATAAAAAAAAATTGAAATAACTCTTTGTAGTTGTTATGATGTGGTTGTTTGTTGAATATTAAAGACTGCAGTGACTAATTGACTTCGATGAGTCACTTCCTTGTTTTGTCACGTGATATGAGTAAGCCTTCGGTAGCCTATGCTACACATAACAACACATAACAACAGATACAGCTGATCAGCCATTATCATTAATTTTAAAGCAAAATGTTTTTCTCCATTAGCGCTTCCCCAATGTTAATTAAAATTTTACTTTTCAAAATATTCTTAAAATGACATTCATAAATGTGACAATAAATGTGACAATAATTATAATTCAGTTATGATTAAAGGAAGAAAGTTGTTTGAAGAAAAATTTGTGAGCGACTAGTGTGTTGCAGACAGCCTACCGGAAGCCTTACTCGTACTTACTCTTATCACGTGACAAAACAATCGACTCATCGTAGTCCATTGTTACGGCCTACTCCGTCTTACTTGTATGATTCCTATAAGGTCCTCGTGATCTCACACCAATCACACAATTACTCAAAATTATCTGGAGTTTCATAACTCCATCCTTTATTCATTATATACAACTGTAGCCCTCATCAAGAGTCACTAACACATAATCAAATCCTCAATAACACGTATGGAATAAACTCCGAATAACACAGGTGTTCATCACGTTCTCTCATCACGATCTCCTTCTTCTCTACGATTCCTCACGATCTCCATCGACTAACTAACACCCTGTCCTTCTATCCACGCACTTGTTTATTAATATTTCCCTGTCATCCAATGATCATTCAGCTACAATAATACACTCATAACAACTCATGGACCAAAAGGTGTTCACACTAACAACAGTGGTTCTCATACAAACTCTCACCATGCATGAACAACCTTTCATACCAAAACATCAGGCTACCAAATCTTATTCACAACACTAATGTTTACTGATATTTAACTAATTTGAGCAATTTAGAGATGAAATAACATGAGAAAAGCAACAAAGTGGAAATGACGTGTTTAAATAGATATAAAACAAGAACTATGAACTAGCCAAGTAAATAGATAATGAAACAATTTAAATGAATAATTAATGGAATTATTTTTTTAGGAAGCTAATTAATTTGAGATGGACTTTTATAAATATAGCTCTCGAGTGTGAGTATTTTGTGGGGTGTGCTGTGTGAAGGTTTCAGAATATCGAAAGTAAAGTCTCCATTTTCCATATTTAGGAAATTCTTGTGAACAAATGAATAATCGAAACTTGCATCAGGATTTTTTAAAATGAAATGTAGCAACCAACATCAAGTGAACACTCATCTCTGCTGTTGTAATATGTGGGCATTTTTGTAGTAGCGGATTATACGACATAGGCTTATGGGCCAACATAGAATCATGTCAAATAAAACACTACACACATTATATAAAACAAAGAAACAAACTGCAACTAAAATAACACGTACACTTTATTAAATAGTAGAACAAGGTATCGTAGAACAATTTATATCAGAACAAGGTATAGCAGAAAAACGTATAGTAGAACAAGATATGTTGAAACTTGAATCAACAGACAGTACAATAAGATGTGAACGTTTAGAGCCTTCTTCATTGAACGGGACAAATGAAAATACGAACAAGAAACAGAGCACAGCATTATTTATTACAATTTATTAAGCGCAAAATCAGTCTGACATCCATTTGGCCTTTTTTTTCCCCTACAGAAAATTTAGCGTTTCAACCGCAGTCAAGCAACATCATCTTATAGAGATAACCTCACCGGTTTCATGGCTCTAAGACCATCTCATAAACGACTTCGCGTTTGTTTCCAAACAAAGCACCGGCCCTGACATCTGTATAATTTCATGGCAAATAACGGACATCTTTAGCTGAAATTAAACACAATAAATCACAAGACAAATAAACAAATACTATGTTGTGGATCAAACTCGGTTGGGAACAGCGGGTCATTTATTGGCATATATAATAAAATAAATTGTTTTAACAAAAATTAATTTAAAAAAAAATAGAGTTTAAAATTCAACTGATGACTGTTCTCCAGATAGGGACTTATCTATTTTAGCAATAACATTAAACTATATTCTTTTAAAGAAAACATATCGCTGTTGAGTCTGATGTTTTTAATTATTATGTAGAAGTACGCAGAACCCGGCTCAATAGGGAGAAAACTAGAAATACATTACCGACATAGAGTAAACATTCGGAAGACGTTTTGTTAACACCCTCTTACCATTGATGTTTGGCTTCATCCAAATCTGTTTAAACTCTGGCCGCTTGTAGTCTTCCACTTTTTCAACAAGACCTGGCACGGTGAAAGCAGTAGAGGCAGTGGGGTCAAAGTCGAGTGTTTTTTTTTGTGTCACGTTATTCGGAGAAAAGTCGACGGTTTAGTGTCGAAGGTGTTAAAGAGGGTGGAGGCTGGCTCAGGATAGGACTGACACTGTTACTTTCAGACAATGTGCTCGGGCTGTGGGGTTGGGGGGGGGGATTTTAGATGATCGGGTGAACAGTGCCATTGGCGTAGAAAGGGTGGTTTGCCTCCGGAGGTGCCTTTTTGCATTTTTGAGAGGTGGCATTATTGTTCTACTACAGAGTTTTCATCTTGTAAGGGGGCGGGGAAACGTTTGGGTCGTGACAAGATCACCGAGCGAAAATCGGCTGAACCCCTCCTTAGAAAATTCTTGATAAATTCAAAATCCACGGAGGTACATTTGATCCAGGGAGGGACATTTGATACAGGGAGGTACATTTGATACAGGGAGGTACATTTGATACAGGGAGGTGCATTTGATCCAGGGAGGTACATTTGATACAGGGAGGTACATTTGATCAAGGGAGGTACATTTGATCCAGGGAGGTACATTTGATACAGGGAGGTACATTTGATACAGGGAGGTACATTTGATCCAGGGAGGTACATTTGATACAGGGAGGTACATTTGATACAGGGAGGTACATTTGATACAGGGAGGTACATTTGATACAGGGAGGTACATTTGATACAGGGTGGTATTTTTTTAACCACTGGTTGGGGGGGGCGCGCACGGCACTTATCAGCGTGCAAATTAGTCATTTTGGCATACATAATCTAAATTCATTGTCTTGTGGCGCGCCCCATATTAGTTTCACCCCTGTACTGTCACGTTCATCGGCGTGGGGGAGGGGACTAAAACAGCAATAAAGAGCTCCCGAGAATGCGTGGGGAGGGTGTCAGGGGAGATCATACTTGAGCCCCTCCTCAGATATGTTAAAATAGGGGGCGGTATGGCGCTTTTTTCTTCAAAGTACGGGGCGGCATTTTCAGCCAACTGCAGAGTTCTTATTCATGGAAATGGGGTTGCTAAAAGCTTGCGCCCCCCCCCCCCCCCTTCTGGTTGCACTAAACCCAAACTAGGCCACTGGGTGTGCTCACCAGAATTACAGACAGCACCATTGGCCGCAAACCTGTCTCACCTGTCTTATGGACGGCCCAATTCCCCCCCCCCCCCCACACTCACCTGTCTTATAGACAGCCCCATTCCCCCCACACTCACCTGTCTTATAGACAGCCACATCCCCCCACACTCACCCGTCTTATAGACAGCCCTGTAGCCCCACTCCCCACCACACAGCTCCCTAACATTGGGGTTGCTATCACCACACAACAGCTGGCAGTTGTCCTTGGCTGCGTGCATGGTCTTGTCCTTCAGGTTCAATTCATTAGTACAACAGCATTTCTTGGGGTTCTCGTCCTATGGAAGATGAATATGGCGTGTGTCACACATTGTGTCATTTAATCTATGTTCGTTGTTCGTAAATTAGTTTTGTGTAATTTTCCAACATTATTTATGTAAAATAGTTAAGCTTTCATTGGGTAACCACAATTATCCTTTATGTTTGATATACGATTTATAATTGGCAAATTAGGTTGTGTACTATTATAAAATCATTATAACTGGAAGTAAGCAGTCACAAATACCGAATAAAGCGTTTAAAATTTCCGATTCTAAAAATACGGAAATAGGTTGATGTCTTAGCGTACTATCAGAGTGGCGTAGAGATACATGTGGACATCTTAGCTTGCTAGCAGAGTGGCGTGGAGATACATGTGGACATCTTAGCTTACTATCAGAGTGGCGTAGAGGTACATGTTTTCTCCGCACACAGTCATGCACATCATAGCACGCATGCGCATGGTTGAAAAGAAAAACGGGCAAAGATGCTTGTCTTCGGTATGACTGTAGCAGCCGACATAATCTGGGGGAAGGGTATGGGGGGAAAAGGGGGGGGGGGAGAAATTCGATAAATCATGTATTTTTAAATACATTTGAAGGGCCGAGTAGAAAAAGTACTTAAATGTATTTTTGAAGTTTTGAGAAAATTGAGTATAAAATTTTTAAATTCTTATTTTGATACATTAAAATCTATTCGAGGTAACTCTGAATCAAACACTTATGGACATTTTCCATGAATTATATTTACAGGAATGATTCAAGGGAAGTAATCAAATATAATGCCTGTCTTAACTCATTTTTGAAAAATTGTAACTTAAGTACTTTTTCTACTCCGCCCTTCGTTTATCAAATCAATATGTAAGGCTGGAAAACAAATCTAAATAAACCTATCCAATCAAAGTACGTATTCAATGAACCAATCAAATCAATATGAAATAAACAAAGCAAATGTACATATTCACTGAACCAATCAAATCAACATATGAATGAAATAGACCAATCAAATTATTGCTATACGTACTAAAGTTATCAAAGCATTTATGTTCATTAATTAAAAACAACAATTCTTATATGACTTTGTCTTAATTAAGTTTTTCATCAACATTTTTGTGACAGAGTTTCCCCAATACGGATTTCCAATGCTCAATTGATGTCAAATACTCTGTTCTTCTGGAATGAGTAATTCTTCAAGTTCTTAAACACGCTGTAATGCGTCATACTATTCTAATATCACTGAATGAACTCAAGTCCTTTTCATAATAATTAGAACTTTAATAACTAATTATAAATACAGGCTGCAACTTCAATACACATATGAATATATTATGATATAGCGCAGCTCGCTATCAGACATACTAGAAATACATCTTACTTCCACAACCTTCCACTCAAGAATGCCGCACGACTAAAACTTACGTCACAATAAAGTCAAGACAATACGTCACAATTGGCATAAAAATACATCACTCAGTCAAGCTCGGGAAGAGCGTTCATTAACTAATCAAAACTCTCTAACACACACCGCGCGTAATAAACATGTCATTTAATCGCATCAATTACTAATGAACCCCCATACTCGACAATTGACACGAGACAATTTTCGTGAAATTTCTTTTTGAACGCTCTATTTAGTAAAACAAAATAGTGCGTTCAAAAAGAAATTTCAAGAAAATTGGATCGTGTGAACTTAGCATCAGAAATCCGATAAACCGTTCAACATCCTTACTTATGATGCTATCAACTTTTAAATGTTTTAAATGATATAATCATTATTTACACTTTTCGTAGTCTTCTTGTGTATATTGTCTGTAAGTTGGCTCATCCACGTAGCCTGAAATAAAACCATTGTCACAGTTTAACACAATATTTAAAAAAAACAATTAAAAAAAACCCCCAACATATCGTTGTGATATTGAAGTTCAGAAATCTCTTACTTATATTTTGTTTCTGGTGTAGCTGCTTCCTTCTCACAACCGGACCTCCCCCTACTCAACATGTTTTATATTGGTAGCACTGATTTTAAAAAAAAAGCTTTCAAGTGGCGAGCGTCATGCGTGACGTCATGCGGGACGGTTGAAGTCAGGTAAAATGGTTGCTTTTTTCCGAAGCGACGATTATATTAATCAATATAGTGCCAGGGGTATGGTGTAGGACTGTCTGTAGTACGGCCCGTAGGTCTGTCTGTAGGACTGTCTGTAGGACTGTCTGTAGGACTGGCTATAGGACTGTCTGTAGGACTGTCTGTAGGACTGTCTGTAGCACTGGCTATAGGACTGTCTGTAGGACTGGCTATAGGACTGTCTGTTGGACTGGCTGTAGGACTGTCTGTAGGACTGGCTGTAGGACTGTCTGTTGGACTGGCTGTAGGACTGTCTGTAGGACTGGCTGTAGGACTGTCTGTAGGACTGGCTGTAGGACGGCCCGTAGGTCTGTCTGTAGGACTGTCTGTAGGACGGCCCGTAGGTGTGTCTGTAGGACTGTCTGTAGGACGGCCCGTAGGTCTGTCTGTTGGGCGGCCCGTAGGTGTGTCTGTAGGACTGTCTGTTTGACGGCCCGTAGGTCTGTCTGTTGGACGGCCCGTAAGTGTGTCTGTAGGACTGTCTGTAGGACTGTCTGTTGGACGGCCCGTAGGTGTGTCTGTAGGACTGTCTGTAGGACTGTCTGTAGGACTGTCTGTTGGACGGCCCGTAGGTGTGTCTGTAGGACTGTCTGTATGACTGTCTGTAGGACGGCCCGTAGGTCTGTCTGTTGGACTGTCTGTAGGACTGTCTGTAGGACTGTCTGTAGGACTGGCCGTAGGACTGTCTGTAGGACTGTCTGTAGGACGGCCCGTAGGTCTGTCTGTAGGACTGGCTGTAGGACTGTCTGTAGGACGGCCCGTAGGTGTGTCTGTAGGACTGTCTGTAGGACTGTCTGTAGGACTGTCTGTAGGACTGTCTGTAGGACTGGCCGTAGGACTGTCTGTATGACTGTCTGTAGGACGGCCCGTAGGTCTGTCTGTTGGACTGTCTGTAGGACTGTCTGTAGGACTGTCTGTAGGACTGGCTGTAGGACTATTCTTTAAAGGCCGGCAGTCAGGGAGAAGGACTTTCTGTAGGACTTTCTGTAGGACTTTTGTTTATAGAAAAATGAGAAGGAAACTCTTTCTGTTTAACATTTGGACCCGCCGGGTATTTTTGCAAACTACCCGGACCAGATGTAAAAAAACCGCACCCGGTTAGCCCTAGTATTGTAGACCCACCTGTATGATAGATACTTTATTGGTCAATGCCCCCACCTCCACAACGTGGAGACCCACCTGTATAATAGATACTATATCGGTCAACGCCCCCACAAATCTGTTTCCTGTTAGCCGTACACGGGCTATAGCACTCAGTGTCATTGGCCGTAAGTGTCAGACCCTGGAGAACATTGGCACACTGGCACAGTTTGGTCTCCTGGGGATTTGACTGAGTATATCACACATGGTATGGGGGAATGTAGCGGCGAGTCTATTGGGGAGCGTATGTGGTTGTATGGAGGAGTGTATGGGGTGGTGTATCGGGAGTGTATGGGGAGTGTATGGGGAGTGTATGTGGTTGTATGGAAGAGTGTATAGGGTGGTGTATCGTGAGTGTATGGGGAGTGTATGTGGTTGTATGGAAGAGTGTATAGGGTGGTGTATCGGGAGTGTATGGGGAGTGTTTGGGGAGTGTATGTGGTTGTATGGAAGAGTGTATAGGGTGGTGTATCGGGAGTGTATGGGGAGTGTTTGGGGAGTGTATGTGGTTGTATGGAAGAGTGTATAGGGTGGTGTATCGGGAGTGTATGGGGAGTGTATGGGGAGTGTATGTGGTAGTATGGAGGAGTGTATAGGGTGGTGTATAGGGAGTGTATGGGGAGTGTATGTGGGTGTATGGAAGAGTGTATGGGGGTGTTATCGGGAGTGTATGGGGAGTGTATGTTGTTTATGGAAGAGTGTATGGTGTGGTGTATCGGGAGTGTATGGGGAGTGTATGGGGGAGTGTATGGGGAGTGTATGTGGTTGTATGGAAGAGTGTATAGGGTGGTGTATCGGGAGTGTATGGGGAGTGTATGTGGGTGTATGGAAGAGTGCATGGGGAGTGCACAGGGGAGAGAATGTCACAGAGATGAACTTTAAAATCTGTATTCTGTTGTCTGTATGTTGTCTGATTGTGTGGTGCGTCTGTGTGTGTGTGTTATCTCTATTCTCGTTTCCTGTGTGTGTGTATTTGTACGCGTGTTATCTCCATGTGTGCTGTCTGTGATTGTGTTTCTCTATATTTGTGTGTTGAGTGTGTTTCTGCATGTGTTGTCTGTGAGTGTGTTTCTTTATGTGTGTTGTCTGTGTGCATGCTGTCTGCAGGCCTCGGGAGAGGGGAGATGTATTCAGGCGTTACATTGTTCCTGGGCCAATGGAGCTCAAAGAAGGCCGAAGGCGCAGAGTAAAACTTTAATTAAAATTACAAAACCAAAAGTTGAAGAATAAAACATTTGATTTAGGCCTATACTGCATACTCAATACTTTGTATAACAACATCGCCTGGCAGCCTTCTTTGATATAAACAACCTTGTATTAGATAAACAACCTGGTTTTAGATAAACAGCCTTGTTTTAGATAAACAACTTTGTTTTAGATCAATAAGCTTGTTTTAGATAAACAACCTTAATTTAGATAAACAAGCTTGTATTAGATAAATAACCTTGTTTTAGATAAATAAGCTTGTTTAAGATAAACAACCTTGTTTTAGATAAACAAGCTTGTTTTAGATAAACAACCCTGTTTTACATAAACAGACTTGTTTCACATAAATATCCCCTTTTTACAAAAACAAACTTGTTGTTAAATATCATAATGGCTTTCCTAAAAAATATGTAATCATGTTTTTCTAGAAGTACTCTAACATTTTGAAATTTAAATGTGGAAAATCATGACCTAGGCTGGCTTGTCTGGAGTGAAGTTAAACAAGCATTATTTTGATTGGCTTGTCTGGAGTCAAATTAAACAAGCATTATTTTGATTGGCTTGTCTAGAGTGAAGTTAAAAAAACATTATATTACATTACTTGTCGATCATTTTACAACAAGATCTGTTGCATCATTAGCTCAGTATCTAAGTCTATGTTTGAATCAACTGCAGGATGGTCAGCATCTAAGTTTATGCTTGAATCAACTGTAGGATGGTCAGCATCTAAGTCTACGTTTGAATCAATTGAAGGATGGTCAGCATCTAAGTCTACGCTTGAATCAACTGAAGGATGGTCAGCATCTAAGTCGATGCTTGTATCAACAGATGGTCAGCATCTAAGTCTATTTTTGAATCAACTGAAGGATGGTCATCATCTAAGTCTATGTTTGAATCAACTGAATGATGGTCAGCATCTAAGTCTATGCTTGTATCAACAGATGGTCAGCATCTATTTTACTTTCGCTTATTTTTCGTCACTGCAGCCGACCAACACGCTGATCCGGTTCCTCGTATCTCAAATATTTCTCGTATCTCAAAGCAAAACATCGCTCGCTCGACGGCTCGTATCTCAAAAACCTCGTATGTCAGGGCACTCGTATGTCGAGGTACCGCTGTATATGTATTATAATATTAGTGCAATAACCAAATTTAAACATTTTAGATTTAGATAATTTAACGTAGGGCAAATATGTGTTCAGAATTATACAGGAGAAGCGACTACCATGTTCAGAAAATACAAAATTTTTTTAAAGGTTTTCTCTCTTTCAAAGAATTCACGTATTACAAGTTTGTAAAAGGGACGTAACTGTAATTAAGGAGATGCTAAGCTATTGAAATGGCTTTCTCTCCAACCCAAAGCGTTGATTCCAAACAAACGATGGGAATATTGATCTTCTTTTCATTGTAATAATAAATAGTAGCACTATTTTTTATATTATATTATATAATATTATTATATCTTGTTATTGGATTCCCAAAGTGCTGTGTAAAATCGAAAAACTAGGCACATACCTTAAGTAGAGCAAAGCGAATGCGGTCGTGCCAGCAGTGCGTGACGCACACATCTACAGAGTTATATTGCCAGTAAGAGCGAGGCGGTTTGACGGCGTTGCTGTCTTTCCAATCGTCTGTCATCCGGAAACACCCGAGGTAGGCCGAATGGCCTGGAGTAGATGCTTACACAGAAGGAGGATTGTAATAGTCTATATCATTTGGTAGATATGTGTCACTGTCTCTAGGGGATAATCCATCTCATCAATGTTCATCTATTGCACTAATTTTAATATACATATAATATAAACTGAGATGATGTTATCAATTAGCATTTGCGCATAGATCGCAAACTTGTCATTAAGGAAAAATACAGGTTTAAAGGCGCGGGAGTATAAGGCCTGTCATTTAGTTTTCGACATGTTCAATGCTTTATAATAATTTATAGTAATATAAATTACATATTGAAGACCTTAGTGCTAAAAGTACTTAAGTCGCAAAATACAAATTTTTAAATAATCACGTTCAAATATTCTTTTTGTCTATAAAATGTGATCATTTTCATATTTTGGCTTGTTTAATTAAGGGATTTATGCAAATTTTAATGTGTTTAAATTTCTGCAGTACGCTTGGCTGAACCGGATAAGAAAAGGTCACAGCTTAGATTGATTTTGACAAAAATGTGACTTAAGTACTTTTAGCACTAAGGTCTTCCATTATTTATTCTTTTTTAAAATGTTATTTCTTGTAATTTTTTAGTCTGCTGAAGAAGGCATTTAGCTTAAAAGTGTCCGATTAATTGTAACTTTTCCCCCAATGTCCATGCCTAAACTTTTCTTATTCTCATTTTCATTTATAACTTACATTAATTTCAACACCCCAATGATAATAATAATTTCTAACTTAATTATTTTTTTCTCCCAAGGTAGATAATTTCGTAAACCGCAAGCCGCCTTAGATTTCTATGAGTCACTTCCCTCCCCTTTCCATTATTATTTTCTTTTCAAATCTTTGATCCAGCAAAAATATCAGGATGTTCAAGATTTCATCGGTAAATGTACTAACAGAGAAACAAATATTCACATTGCAAACCATTACCGAAATCCAATGCAATCTCAAATGTCCCCTCTCCAAAACCGATAGAAGATTATTATGTCTATTTGTTAATGGCTTAAGATCAAAGAAACAGAGCAAAGACGCTTTATTATTTCACTTGCATGTTCTCTTGTGAGCTCTATCCTAACCCACACATTTTTTAAACTTAAACTCAGTGGTGTGGGAAATGGGGGGGGGGGGGGGTCGGGGTCGCGGTGCCCTTGTTTGTGAAATGAGGTGCCCTGTGCTTCATTGTTTTGCTTTATAATTAAGGGCGGCCAAATGTAGAGTTTTTTTTATGGGGGGGGGGGGGGGGGGGGTTGTGGCGGGGGGCCGGAAAAAACCTTGACCCGCCCCTGGCGACACCAACCCTAGCAACGCCACTGGCTGAAACGTCGCACACACAGAGCCCATGAATTTTTAACAGTAATACTAGCTTAACCCTATCATAAGAAACACAGTGTAACTTAATCTCTGTTCAACCTTTCTTGATAATTAATTCATAGCTGAAGACGATACTTTCCATTGGTGACAACACTTCGCCTCCCGTAAGTGAAGGTAAAAATGCGAACATCAGCAGACGAAGTGCGACAACCAATATCACGGCTGTCATGTTTTAGTGTGGCGTCACAAGCTATCTGCTGATATACGGTTCAATACTGAAACGACTGCCTAGAGTTAAAAAGGAGGAAGTTTTACGTTTGAAACTTCAACCTTTGAACTGTAGAGATAGCATCATTTGTATTATGACGAAAAAAAAATGAGCGCCATAAATAATGACGTCATATGATAAAAATAGAAACAGGCAGAGGAAGAGAGAGAGAGAGAGAGAGAAAGAGAGAAAGAGATAGATAGATAGATAGATAGATAGATAGATAGATAGATAGATAGATAGATAGATAGATAGATAGATAGATAGATAGATAGATAGATAGATAGATAGATAGATAGATAGATAGATAGATGGATGGATGGATGGATGGATGGATGGATGGATGGATGGATGGATGGATGGATGGATGGATAGATAGATAGATAGATAGATATAGATAGATAGATAGATAGATAGATAGATAGATAGATAGATAGATAGATAGATAGATAGATAGATAGATAGATAGATAGATAGATAGATAGATAGATAGATAGATAGATAGATAGATAGATAGATAGATAGATAGATAGATAGATAGATAGATAGATAGATAGATAGATAGATAGATAGATAGATAGATAGATAGATAGATAGATAGATAGATAGATAGATAGATAGATAGATAGATAGATAGATAGATAGATAGATAGATAGATAGATAGATAGATAGATAGATAGATAGATAGATAGATAGATAGATAGATAGATAGATAGATAGATAGATAGATAGATAGATAGAAGGGGAGAGTATGACAATAGATTCATGTAATGTTGAAACGCATTTCATGACAATATCAAATATCTAAAAGTCCAGTGAAGCAATAGAGCTGACAGATAACACATTCATGCCTCACTTTTGTATGATACGCAATTTACATCACGTCTCTAATTATGATGATAAGTATTAACCCAAGGCTCAACAGAGACGATGTTATGCATTCAGTCAGGTATCTCTTCCTTATCATCCCGAGTGCCTCGTGGAAACGTGATGTCAAATAATAATTAGTTACAATTAGTTACAAGGAATATGTGGGGGGGAGGCTTTTGGGGGGGGGGGGGGGACTTTATTCTATATATTGAGGGGCGGCATTTTTGGCCACCTGTTGAGACCCAGAGTGTTTTTCGCGGGTGGTGGACGGCAAAAATCTTGAACCACCCCTGGCCGCCCTAACCCTGTCTACACAACTGAGCCAGGCAACTTGAAATGTTACATTTGGAATTACGTCGGGGACCCGAGCCGAAGCGCTTACTCACCCCCCTTTCCCCCCCCCCCCCACACCCGGCAGCTCCATCTTGCAGGACCTCCCCTCATTTTACAGAGGCAGCTCCCCCGGGATGATTCGCCGTAGCAAGTCTGAATTCGGCCCTGTCCCCGGCCGTACATAATCACGACACCAAGAATACTATGCCAGTAACGGGGGCGAAACGGCTGCCGATAAAGGATCGTAGATAACAAAGGCGTTATCGATGACGAAACAACAAACCCCGTTGAGGGCGGGTCTCCTAGGGAGCCACGCAACTGAACCACGCAACTGCACTAGTGTTCAGTACGGAAGTGTTAACACATGCTTGTAGCCTGCTCGTGCTACAATAACATTTCAAGCGAACTGGTTCATTTATTCACATTCCCCGAAGGGACCCAAAGGCGTAGCTAGAGTGTTTGGCACCCGGGGACAAGATTCATTTTAAAGAGCCTCCCTTTCTTTTTTTCCACTCTCAAACCCATTATATTCATCAATAAAATCATATCAAAGCACATTTTGGCGGCCCTAACTAGTCCGGCGCCCATGGGCATCTGTCTCTCTCCCCCCCCACCCCCAATGCCAATGTCATACAACATCAGTTGTCACTGGCTATACTGTAAAACTAAGTAAGGCAACGCTAATAAGAAACGGTAATAAAACTTAGAACTAGAACTAGAACAATCACTGTCTATTTCTGTCACTTTCAGTGTCATTAGTATATTATACTGTTTCCTTTTTTTTTCCGAAGTGGCTATTCGTACCCGGGTACCAGAAGTCAGAAGTGAGAGGTTGGGATTAAAAAACTATTTAAAATATTATTGTTGGGTTTGTAAGACAATTTTTTTATATAGAAGATTACTAATACCAATGCATTTTAAGAACCAGACATAATTTTGTATACCACTTGAATACATTATTTGGCTGATGTGTAGTTGTGGGTCCGTGGCGTCATTTGCGTTAGGGAGAGGGTCAAAACCCTGTTAGGGAGAGGGTTAAAACCCTGTTAGGGAGAGGGTCAAAACCGGGTTAGGGAGGAATTTAGGGTTCAGGTTAGGGTAAGGGATATATTTAGATCATTTTTTCATTTTTAAAAACTTTTTATTCGTCATGGTAAAAAACGCGGACCCATAACTACACATTTACCCATAATTTTTTTTTTCAATGCTCTATTTCTTTATTTAAATTATTTCCATATCGAGTCAATGAATTCGGCCAAGCGATTCACCTATAACCTACGCGGGCTAATTTACCACACGGCACACGGCCTGTGTTGAATAACATTGCGACATACGTCACTAGGCAACCAATAAACAATTTTACAGGCATGGCGGTTCGCGAGCTTCATTTGAACACTGGAAGCAGTCTGTGAAAGAAGATATTAGTGTTATGTGCATAAACAATTGTTGCAGTTGAACAAATTGGAATAATTTTTAGGAAGGCATCAAAATGCCGGAAGAAAATGTTAAAGTTGCTGTTCGAGTGCGACCATTTATATCCTTTTGATTCTGCGCTTGTTTTTTTAGTTATATTATATATAAAAAGAAAGTAAAAATGTTTTTCGTATTCTTGTTATTTTAATCTTATTCTTACTTCTTATTTTAAATTCAAGAATATTTTAATTAGGTTTTTAAAAAAAATTAGTGAATCTTACTCTGATGTTTTATAATAGTTTAATTTAATTTGTTAGGTCTAATTTGATTAGCCTAAATTTAATGTGTTACCCTCCAAAAAATAAATCAATAATCCCCCTGCTGACACTGATTTCAGCCACGAGGAAACAATTTTTGGACTAAGTCTAAGTTGTTTAATTAATAATTACTAATAATTACCAAACGTGTCATATTAAAATTCATGATATTCCAGTTCCTGTCGATTACGACTTCAACTATTGTTTTGTTATTTGCTTGTAATCTTTAAATTTAGCAAGGTATATTATTGAGTTTTAAAATTAAAACCAAGAAAAGCAAACATAATTAGTTAATAATAATAGTAATAGTATTAAAAGACAACTATTTTAGCTATTACTCAATATAGGACATATCCATGTTTCAGTGATGATGTTCCATGTCCTTTTCAACTTTAGATTTGCTTTATTATAACTCAAGTACCCATCATCATTGACATTGGCATCATGAAAAAAGGTCTATCAACATATTTAATAGAAGGGCAACATATAAGTATTCATATGTGTTCCTTTCACAACCAATATGCAGGCTACACAATAGGTTTGGTCTCAGGTTACACCAACAGCCTTCCAAATATTTACTATCAAAGGAAGCTAATAACACCACTTAACTGTTTCTACTGTCAACACTTATTGTACCCAGGCCTACTTATTATACCCCGATTTTCCTTAACCTGTTTTACAATAGCAGAGAGAAAGGGAGAAATGCAGTAGGTATAATTGATATGAGTGGACAAACCACTATCATAAAAAACCCTTCAACAGGCGAGGAGAAGAAATTCAACTTTGATTACAGCTACTGGTCACATGATGGATTTAAGGAAGCTGGGGATGGTTCAATGCTGTCAGACACATCTCAACCAAATGGAAAAAAATTTGCTGATCAGGTAGGTCAGGGGTATACTTAGTCTTATTTCACTTGATATAATGACAAGTAAAATCTCCCCCCCCCCCCCAACCCTTCGTTTCTCCAAACTAATCAGCAATGATTTTAAATGCAATAAATTAACTAATATTTAATGCAAAATTTCACAAGCTGAAAATATATTAAGGTTCAATTTAGAAGTTAATTCAAATAAATTTGCATACTATCAAGATCTGTATTTTGACTTAATGACCTCATCATGAGTAGATCAATCTATTTCACACAGCCATGTTAAACTTAAAATTGAAAATTATTTTAAAAGTCGCAGGCCTACTTTAAAAATTTTTTTTCTTAAATACATTAGCAGTTCACAAAAAATTTGAGACTGTCAAGACATTATATTCAAACACTTACTTATGACAAAGTCAAAGTATCGACTGACAACTTCTGGAATTGCAAATTGAAATATACCCTGCAATAACTAAATTTCTTTTGTGTGTGTGTGTATTAATTATTTACTTATGAAATTCATTTAAATTTCATTTAAAAGTTAAATCTGTTTATTATTTTGTGAAGTAAATTTAAAAGTTTTTTTTTGTGTGTGTTAATACACCATTAAATAATGATGTCATTAATTAAAAAAAACCTCTTAATTTAAATGTTTTTTGCAGTGTTCAGCTTTTTCACTTTTAAATTGTTAATTTCAGGCTCATCTTAGAATCGTCTGTAGTTATAAATAGCCGACCTACATTATTTCCTTTTTTAAAATTAAAATTTTAACACCCTTTTGTTGCCTAGGTTGGGGTACTACTACGCTATAAAAAACTTCTTATAATAATAATGATAATAATAATATTTACATGTCTAATTCTCCAGAAAAAAGTTTACCAAGATCTTGGGGAGGGAGTTTTGAAGAATGCATGGGAGGGTTTCAATTCAACTCTGTTCGCCTATGGCCAGACAGGATCTGGGAAAAGTTGGTCCATTGTTGGTTATGGAGTCAACAAAGGTTGGTTTAAATTTTCATGCTTTTGGATTATAAATTTGAAAAAAATTTATGGCCATGAACTGTGTTTTTTTTTTTTTTTTTTTAACAGTGAAAAATGATTTTAAGAGTGCTATTCAATAATTTAAAGATTTTTAAAATAGCATAAGACCAAAAGATGTCTATTGTAATTGTTATTTGTTCTGACATTCAAGATCAAAATTATGCTTAGCAGACTGATTGACATGTGTGTGTGTGTTAATATTGTGGTTTCTGGTACAACTATCAATTATTTTTTATGATAATTTATGCTGCAGGTGTCGTCCCATTGTTTTGTGAGAATATCTTTAAAGGAATTGAAGAAAAACAAAAAGCTGGCGACAAAACAGAATTTGAGGTAAGTTTGGTCTGATGATCTTTAAGTTAGCAGCAAAGCTTGCATTATCCTATTGTGCTCATTTGAAATGCAAATAATAGAAAATTTTAAAAATAAATTCTTCATATATCTTGATTGAATAAGATTATTTTGCTTAAGTTTAAAGAATCAATTTCAAGGTGAATATTTAGACTTGATACAAAAAGTGATTAACTAACACTTAATTGAACATTTATATTGTAACGTGAAACCTTATCAGCTTTTTTTTTTTAATCCACATCACATTCCCACTGACTGTAAGTTTAAATCCTGCTCATGTAACTGAGAGTCTCACAGTATTGTTTACTAGAGGTGTCTTTCAGTTTGTTTTGAAAAGGACAATCTAAGTCTGATATGCAGTATGTTGGCTGATTCCAAGTGTTTTACTTTCTTTAGGTCACCTACAGTATGTTGGAGATCTACAACGAACAGGTCCGGGACCTTCTCGATGCCAATGGAGGAAACAAGAGGGGTGGTCTCAGGATAAGGCAGCATCCCAAAAGTGGATTTTATGGTAATACATTAAATGTAATATTTGAGCTGGGTTGAAGGCATTTATACCTGCTTTAAGACATTTGTACCTGCTTTAAGACATTTGTACCTGCTTTAAGACATTTGTACCTGCTTAAGACATTTGTACTTGGTTTAAGACATTTGTACTTGCTTTTAGACATATGTACTTGCTTTAAGACATTTGTACCTGCTTTAAGACATTTATACTTGCTGTAAGACATTTTTACCTGCGTTACGACAATTGACAATTTTACTTAATTAAACTTTTTAATGATTAAAAAAATAACTTTTAATCCTTACGCAAAAAAAATGTCACAAGATATTTTACTGACACTGACCAATGTTAAACTATATGATGCAACTGTGGGGTGTAAAATATTTTGTAAAACATTTTTGCTTAAAAGTTGTCTTTGTTGTTGACTCTCTCAGTGGAAGGTCTGCTTATCGTACCGGTGAGGAGCTACAAAGACATCGAACAGAAGATGGACGAGGGGACAAGAAACAGGACGGTGGCAGCCACCAATATGAATGCAACCAGCAGGTTAGAGATTATACTTGATAGACGGTGGCAGCCAACAATATGAATGCAACCAGCAGGTTAGAGATTATACGTGATAGACGGTGGCAGCCACCAATATGAATGCTACCACCGGGCTAGAGTTTATATTTCATGGGATGATAAACCGATGACATTTAATTTGAAGTGATTAAATATGCGATACAGATGTGGAGTCTTTTCAAACATCACAATAAGAGAGTCAGGCACTGTACTCACGATTACAGCGAGTCTCCTTGTCGTCTACTCTGAAACTCCCTTAATATTCACCATGAACGTCGATTTTGCTTTTTGCATTGGAGAGCCTTTGTTTGTGGCCTATGCCCCAGACGGGACGACAGGCGGTGATGATGATGATGAATATTCTATGTATCAGTCTTGGAAGTTTTTTGTGTATGCCAAACTCTGGCCGAGTCTCAGACACTTCCTTTTGGTGCAGTCTTTAGACCATTTTATAGTCCACATAGAATTGGTGCACTAAGATATTATATTGTAACATTTCTCTAAAAGGCATCTGATGTTGAAAATCTGATACCTTGTTGATCTGTTTTGCCTGAATCCACATTGGTAGTCACCTAGTATTTGTTCAGTGTACAGTTGTGGTCTCTTGGCAATTAATTTGGTCAATATTTTGTATGTAACATTTAATAAGGAAATTCCACTGTAATTTGTGAATTGAAGTTTGGAACCTTTCTCGTGTATTGGAGTTATTAATGCTGTTTCCCATACTGTTGGAATTTCACCTCTCGCCAAATTTTAGTTATAAATTTATGCGTCTGAGTGTAGTTATCTTCCTTAATATTTAATAAGTTCTGCTGTGATGAGGTCTTCTCAAGGAGCTTTGTAGTTTTCCAGAGTTGATTACCTCTGTAGTGGTTCATATTCTTCATCTTGTCCATGCTCTACATTTAGTATTCCCACTAAATATTCCACCCACCTCTCCAGTACTTTACTATTTTCTGTACTTAATTCTCCAACATGGCTCTCACTAATTTGAGCACTGGGTTGGTATCTATTCTTTTCATCTTTTATCTTCATAAACACCCCTTTAACTCTTTCCCTCTTTTGAAAAATCTTCGATTTCTTTAAGTTCAGCGCTTTTTCCTTTGTTTTTCTTTCAGCACATTGTCATGACTTTCCTTCTGGTTTCATTGTATATATTTCTTGTATTGTAGCAATCCCTTTGTACCATGGTTTAATTGTTTTTGCTACAATTAACAATATCTAAAGAAAGAAAGATTTCAGAAGAGTTAAATATGACCGATTTAGTAATTAATAGATGCACCTTTTATAAAATTTGCCATTACATAATTTTTTTGGTAGCCTACCTTATTTACTTACACTTGGTTTGAAGCAGTGGTCTAAGTCCCACTCCCTCGTGCCTGGTTGCAGTTCTATGATAGCATGTATTGAGATTGAGACAGTGGTCCAAGCCCACCCCCCCCTTTCCCCAATTATTATCTTTTTGCGCCTGGGTACAGTTCTGTGATATCATGTGTGGAGACCGTGCAGTGGTTCAAAGTCATGGGCTTTAAGTGACTTTTTATTGATCTGATTACAAAACTCTTCAGAAATCCTGCCCCTTAGATGGATTTTTCCTTAGCATGTGGTCCCCCGCTTAGGTGGTGCTTTCGTCAGATGATAGTTACCTTAGTTCGTGTTTTCTCCAGAAGGTGGATCCCTATAGATATAGTTTTCCTCAGATGGTAGAGTTTATTCATTGTAAGCACAGTGGATAAGCATATCTCTTAACAACGGCTCTAAAGGGTAATTTGAAATTTGTTTGAAAGAAATTTCGTCGACGGACAATTGATCGACGGGAGTTGGGTCGAATGGAAGTTTGGTTGAATTTGTTTTTTCAGTTCACACGATTAAATTTTCGTAAAATTTCTTTTTGACCGCTTTTTACTATATAGAAAAACAAAACAAAATAATGCGTTAGTCAAAAGAGCCAAAATCAGCAGCAGGACGATTAAAAAAAAATTTGGGATCCAAATTTCTTTTCAAGAACCTGTCAAGAACCATGTTTTTCGGAATCAAAACCAATTTGAAGCTGACTGGCTGAGCCGCACTCAGTTATCCAAAGAGCCACATGCGGCTCGCGAGCTGCGATTTGCCAACCACTGATCTAACCTGCTTACAATCGCATCGCCTTATTACCATAGCACAGCGAAATGTGCTGTTAATGAAATGTGATAGCTCAGTTACTGGTGTTCAATTATTAACTACAACTCTCCATGCCAACACTCAGCTGCCCGTGACCTCACCGATATGTATTTACAATCAGTGGCGTGCCTAGTGCTCGTGTCGCCCGGGGTTGGATAATATTTTCGCACACCCCCCCCCCCCCCCCAATCGAACTTTGACGAAAAATAAATTCTCTGCAGTTGATAAAAAATTCCCCCTCTCTAAGTGAAACGCACCCCCCCACACACACATTTTTTTCCTCCTCCATCCTACGCTACTGTTTGGAGGTGCACACCAGTGAAATTTTTGGGTTGTTATTGATTGCCTCACTAATCTTTTGTAATGTATGGAACACGTAACTGTGTAGTTCAGAGGCGGATCATGCGGACTGCCAAGTGGTTCATGTGGCGATGTGGGATTTCAAAACATAAAATTATACGAAAAGTTCACTATATGAAAACTTGCGACACTTGCGGTGGCATCCATTGAACTGCCTCATCACTTTGCATGTTTCGGCAACTGATCTAACGCCCCTGCTACATTTTACAATTTATTGTGACGAGTGTGCAAAGATTAAAGTCACATTAGCTGATTGGTCTCTTTATAACTGTGCAACTTCAGTCAACATTTCCCGAGTTGGTTTGCTTGTTGGTTGGTTTCGTTGTTGGTTGACTTGTTCGGTTGGTTTCTTTGTTGGTTTGGTTGATTTGGTTGTTGGTTTGGTTGATTTGGTTGTTGGTTTTGTTGTTTTGTTATAAATTAAGCTTGAACGTCATACTAAAAAACATCGTCACTAGGAATCTGTGTTCCACCAGATTGGAAGTCTTCAGTTTTGTGGGGTGAGGAGATTGTTTTAATCATTGTTTTTTTAAAAAAAAAAGAAATAATTTTCATTACAGACATTTTTATTTGCACAAACAATATCAGTATTTTAGTAAAATTTATTCTTGTAAAAAAAAACTGTATTAATACATTGACATCAAACCATTTTGTTTGAAAAGCAAGTTTTGGACAAATCGCAAAGACTCTGTAGAAGTGCACTTAGTTTTTGTGGGACATTTAAATATGATATGTTAGTGACGTGAATAAACTACTCTTTAACTTTGAAATTCTTCTCACAGCTGCACAAAAAAAAAAAAAGGGGGGGGGGGGGTTCTGATATGTGATTGTACCGGAACTTGCGATACCAGGTATCAATAGAAAAACTGTGTCAGTGCCAACGAAAGTCGCGCCAATTTTTTGCTCGGCTCAGAATATTCGTATTCGCCAATTCTCAAGAACAATGCCGCACTAGCGTACTGACCTCAATACGAGATCGATATGTGGGATTAATCAATCGACGGATCAATGATTAAACCGTGCTGCTATGGTTCACCTGTAAATATTGTATACAGCACCACCGTGACGGACAACAGGACTCGGGGGATTCTCAAACTGTTAGTTTTCCCACGTTGCATTCATTCAAATTGTTTCTATCAGATATAGAAAAAATTGAAATGATTGATGTTCCACTTCTCATTGTTGTTGTTGAACTGCAATTTTTGTTCAACTAGGACTCCTTCAGTGTAAAACATTCATGTAGAATAAATTTACAGCCCCTCCCATCACCCCCCCCCCCCCCCCCAAGAGGGGCCAAGCATTCCTTGCGGATGCAAAAAAAAAGGGGGCGAAGGCTCGATTTATAAAGGAACCAAATTTGTGGCGGGGGAAAAATTCAACTATAAACTTTTAATGCAGGATGGAAAGAATCGAAAAGTGTCATGGGGGGGGGGGGGGGCTCCAATGGTCATGACACGGCTCTAAATCTGCCCACCACCCCCCCCCCCCCAAACCGGCTTAAGAGTCGTTAATTTATCTAGTGAGATATAATATAGAGTTTGATCAAAAGTACATTTTGTGATGTCACTCTATTTGTTTTTGGACCCACGATGAATAGTACGTAATCACGACCGATGCACAACCCAGTCGCTCGCCATCCACGACATATTCCCAACCCATTAAAGACACAATAACCACCTAAGATCGAGCCATTCTCATCCCATTGACGACCCCTGCAAGGATGAATACACATTTTTTTTGTCTTAATCAACCAACGTCAAATAGGACGCACTTTGAATACAGCATACAGCCAACCGCGCGCACAGTCGGATGTGACGTCAATATGGGCACAGGGCGTTGTAAAACAAACGTTCATCCCCATGGAGTCTGTTGCCCCACACACAGGCAGAAATCAAATGATACCTCAGTCCGCCCATCAGCATAATCGATGATTTTAAAGTGGTCGGACATAAAAAGATGAAATTTAGCTCAGGTGTTGGTTAATATTTGACATGGCGTGACATATGACATGAGTGGTATTTGTTAACCATTATTTACTGTGAAGTGCTTTGTACCCCACCAGCTTATCTCCATTTTAGATGTGTTTTGAAAGAAGGGGGAGGGGGGTCGGGTCGGGTGATTTTTTCTGTCAGTCCGGTACATTTAAAACTGAATTGTTGATATTCGCGTATTGAGTCGACAAGTCCAAATACCCGTGTCAGACAGGCGTGGTGCATTGCTATGGAGTTAAGCGTTGAACTAGCTGGTGGCAGTCGGAGGTGATCCCTTTATTCAGATGTAAGTAGGCTCTATAACTACTGCCATCGAATGATGTATAAGCTCGGATCTACTCACCTGTACTTTTAGCAGATGTAGGTGCAAGAAACCACAGTGGACAAAACTAGGGGTAATGGGATGCCTAAATTCTATGAAAAGAACAGCTAGGGGCAATAGAAACGCCTAAGTTCTATGAAAAGAACAGTGAGGGTAATGGAAGTGGCTAAGTTCTACCAAGAGAACAGTGAGGGAAATGGAAGTGCCTAAGTTCTATCAAGAGAACAGTGAGGGTAATAGAAGTGCCTAAGTTCTATCAAGAGAACAGTGAGGGTAATGGAAGTGGCTAAGTTGTATCAAAAGAACAGTGAGGGTAATGGAAGTGGCTAAGTTCTATCAAAAGAACAGTAAGGGTGATGGAAGTGGCTAAGTTCTATCAAAAGAACAGTGAGGGTAATGGAAGCGCCTACGTTCTATCAAAAGAACAGTGAGGTTAATGGAAGTGGCTAAGTTCTATCAAAAGAACAGTGAGGGTAATGGAAGTGGCTAAGTTCTATCAAAAGAACAGTGAGGTAATAGAAGTGGCTAAGTTCTATCAAAAAAACAGTGAGGTAATAGAAGTGGCTAAGTTCTATCAAAAGAACAGTGAGGGTGATGGAAGTGGCTAAGTTCTATCAAAAGAACAGTGAGGTAATAGAAGTGGCTAAGTTCTATCAAAAGAACAGTGAGGGTGATGGAAGTGGCTAAGTTCTATCAAAAGAACAGTGAGGGTGATGGAAGTGGCTAAGTTCTATCAAAAGAACAGTGAGGGTGATGGAAGTGGCTAAGTTCTACAAAAAGAACAGTGAGGTTAATGGAAGTGGCTAAGTTCTATCAAAAGAACAGTGAGGGTGATGGAAGTGGCTAAGTTCTACCAAAAGAACAGTGAGGGTGATGGAAGTGGCTAAGTTCTATCAAAAGAACAGTGAGGGTGATGGAAGTGGCTAAGTTCTACCAAAAGAACAGTGAGGGTGATGGAAGTGGCTAAGTTCTATCAAAAGAACAGTGAGGGTGATGGAAGTGGCTAAGTTCTACCAAAAGAACAGTGAGGGTGATGGAAGTGGCTAAGTTCTATCAAAAGAACAGTGAGGGTGATGGAAGTGGCTAAGTTCTATCAAAAGAACAGTGAGGGTGATGGAAGTGGCTAAGTTCTATCAAAAGAACAGTGAGGGTAATGGAAGTGCCTAAGTTCTATCAAAAGAACAGTGAGGGTGATGGAAGTGGCTAAGTTCTATCAAAAGAACAGTGAGGGTAATGGAAGGGCCTAAGTTCTATCAAGAGAACAGTGAGGGTAATGGAAGTGGCTAAGTTCTATCAAAAGAACAATGAGGGTGATGGAAGGGCCTAAGTTCTATCAAGAGAACAGTGAGGGTAATGGAAGGGCCTAAGTTCTATCAAGAGAACAGTGAGGGTAATGGAAGTGGCTAAGTTCTATCAAAAGTACAGCGAGGGTAATGGAAGTGTCTTAGTTCTACCAAGAGAACAAACTTGCATTAAACGGCTTGGCAAATATTTCACCATTAAAAAATCTTCCTAAAAGTGACCGTATAATTACAATTTTAACTGCCGATAGAGACTCTGAGAGAGCATATTTGAAACAGCAAATGTTGTGAGGACATTCTGACGTACATCATTATTGTATAATATAGAGAAAAACATTGACACTGAAGCATACAAAAGTGTATGGTTGTAGTTGTAAACTATATTAGCGTCAAAAAATGACGAGTGTTGTACAAATTGAATAAAAATCACTAAACATTCCCTATGGGGCTGTCCATTAATTATGTTAACAAAATAGGGGGGAGGGGGGTCTGAAAATTTTTGACAATTGTTGAAAAGGGGGAGGGGAGGAGGTCAAGAAAAGTTGACGTCAACAATGTTACTTTTTTAAAATAAATTTAATTTCATAATTTAAAATTTATTAAACTTTTTTTTCTAAACATTTTACTTTTATTCACTGTTTTGTTTTAGTTGTAAACTAGTCTATTTAAAATATTGTTTTTTCCCCCATTTTATCTTTATTTGGGGGGGGGGGGTAATCAAATGTTGACGTAATTTTATAGGCGGAGGGGGTCTCTGGAAGTTTGACAAGTTGTTGACAAGGGGGAGGGGGGGGGAGGTAAAAATCGCCAAAAATTTGTTGACATAATTAATGGACAGCCCCTATGCAGATTTTCCAATATCGACAAGGGTGGTAATATTGGTACTGCTCCTTGGTTTTTATGCTGGAGTTGTTTAGTGGGATTGTACGGTATGTTTATAGCCAGGTGTTATAGCTAATGTACAACGCTCACGGGGTAAGCTTTCTCGGTCTCAGAAACACTTGGTGCCAGTGTAAGCAGGCGCACACATACAGACAGACGCACTCATGCATAACCCTTTCCTGACTTCCACACTGGCTCTGAACTTCAAAACCTCTCCCCTTTTATAAGACTTAAACACACGCATGCGCTGTGCTTTTGTTTTAGAGTTAAATCCCCTTATCTTCGCGGCCCGCTCTTACAAATGTTGAATGGTTCGACTAAAATCTTCGAGTATTGATATCGGTTATTGAACTATTGCCTAGGCTCGACAGATCGATACAACAACTCAGTCATGGAGTACCAAATAAGTGACCCAATCGAACTGTAATGTGTTGACGTATTGATTGGGTTATAAATGTCTGACACGTTGTGCACACCGGTAAACCAAACAATGCAGCTCAAAATAAGGGATTACCCATGTTGCTGGAAACGAGTACAAGGGAACCAGAGGAACGGATTGAATTCGGCAATTATAAAAGAAAATATCCTAACACATTTTTTTGTCTCCGTGGATCATAGGATCCGTCCTCAAATATTGGCAAAAACGCTCCTTCTTTTCAGTTTTTCCATGCGTCATGGATGTATATTGAATAATATTGATTGCGCCTTTATGATTTTGATCAGTTTATTTTTTATTTACAGAGAAATTGGTTTCTGCCCCACTTCCTCCAAGTGTTATAAAAATAAGAATGGATGTCGTCATGAAATTGATTTAGACTTAACACTTTTATAATAAAATAAAATAATATACCACGGCCCATCCACTATCTCCTTTTCTTTTATCAGTTAAAATTTTCATATATTATTAAAAATATTAGCATCTTTTTTAAAAAGTCCATTATAAACGAGGTTTAGTTATTTTAAAAAGACAAAATCTCCCTCCAAAAATCTATCTCTATACGTTTGTTTTTCATCCTACAGCCGCGCTCACACAATTGTCGGGATCAACTTCATCCAGAAGTTCCGGAATGCGGCAGGGGAGGACACTACCAAATCAGCTGTTATCAATCTGGTGGATTTGGCTGGGAGGTAAATCTTAAACCTACAATCGCTTTCAATCAGCAGCTCCAAAATACTTCTTAGTTGTATGCAGAGGCGAAGCTAAGGGGGGGGGGGGGAGGAGGGACATATGTCCCTGGGCGCCAGACTAGTTAGGGGCACCAAAATATGCTTTGATATTAGTTTATGTATGGAAATGATGGGTTGTGTAGTCAAAATAAGAAAGGGAGGCTCTTTAAAATGAATTTTGTCCCCTGCCGCCACACTCAAGCTACACCTCTGGTTGTATGGTCTGAATGTGTAGTGTGATCTATTTGTATGATCCATCTTGATCTTGGGCTGTGGCAAGCGGTGAAGCAAAGCCTGAATTTAGGCGCACACTTTCAAAAAATATGTGGGGGGGGGGGGGGGGGGGTTAGATTTTAGTTCCAGTTACCATTGCCCCAGCCCCTTCAAACAGCCCTGAATCTAAGAAAGGACAAGAGACATAAATGCCAAATTTGAACTCATTGTGGAAATTGTAAAAATATTTCTTTAAAATTTGAGAAAGAAAATTTGTTAAGTCATTGAAGTTAGACTCTTAAATGTTAGTGAGACAGAGAACTGGCATCTTTGTAGGTCCCTCCAGCTCAGAATGTGAACATGTTTTATTAATCTTTGGTCAAGACATGGCCAGCCATAAGATCATACACAATTTCCATGCACTTAGTCCTTTGACATCTTTGTGAATAAACATGCCCTGAAAGTCAGAAGTTAAAGGAACTAACTCTTAAAGAATATTTAAGATCTGAGTGACCATATGGAACAATTGTAAACTGATTCTTGGAACTTCAGAAGAGCATCCTGCTTATCCTGGATTCAACATCACTTCAATTATTGGGATAAACAATTCATGGAATCCATATCTTTCTAAGATTCAAATTGTTTTATCTAAATGACTAGTAGGCCTAACGTAACTCTTTACAAATGATGGCTTATTTCATATATTTGATATATTTTATACTTAAGATTTTGTCTTAAGAAAACATAATGTTCTTTATTAAAACAAATAAATCTTCTCTCTTGACATAGTGAAATTTAAAAAATAATAATTGTAAAAGTAAAGGGGACATTAGCATATTTTGAAATGTAAAGGTGTTTCAAAGATTTTTTTTCTTTTGTTTAAAAAAATGTATTTGTTGTGTTTAAGAATTTTACTTTTTATAAATGGGACCTAACTGCATATTCTTAAAACCTAAAGTTCGTCCAAAGGTTGTTTCTCCTAGCATTTCAGCCATACATTCATACCTAGAGAATTATTAGTGGTGATAATCCATTGGCAGTTGAGAGCTGATAAAAGCCTTTTAACTTAGTAATTATGAAAATCTTTGACGACAGTCTCAAATCTTTGACTATAATCTCAAATCTTTGACTATAATCTCAAATCTTTGACTATAATCTCTAATCTTTGACTGGAGATGCCTGTACATTCAATGTTGATACTCTGTACAGTGAGAGGGCAGAGAGCACTGGGGCTACAGGGGACAGACTGAAAGAAGGAGCTGCTATCAACCAGTCCCTGTCATGTCTGGGCAACTGCATTGCTGCACTGGCGGAGAAGTCATCAGGCAGGGATGTCAAAGGTAAACATATCAATAACTTTAATCGATCTCTTTGCAACTAAAAATACATTTGATGATGCAAAATGTTTTGAAATTCTTCTAAAATTAATGGTTGCAACATTTCTAGTTGTGTACTGCTTTGGCCATAAAGTTTTTGTGAATATGACAAACAAACCCAATTTAGTTAGTTAATAATGTATATCAAATGATACAAATGAAGAACATTTTTCTGTTGAAACCAATATGTAATTTTATTTGTGTTCTAATTTCCTTGTATATTAACCAGCTTTGTTTAATTTTTTTAGTTCCATTCCGAGACTCGGTTTTGACCAAACTGCTGAAAAATGCCCTGGGAGGGAACAGCAAGACAATTATGGTAAAATATACCATTTAAAGTCAGGAAAGGAAACAAAAATTTCAAGAAGGTTTCATTGATTGATGTAATGAACTGGTGTGGCTGGTGGTTGACATTAAAGATACAATTTTACAAATGCAGGGAGATTGACATTATGATAGAAAGAAAAACAAACTTGAATTCATGGAAACTTACCCTGAAAGTTAATGTTGATTATTGTTACAAGTAAAGTTGCATGTTTGATACCTTCGTTCATCATGGTTACTAGAGTTTGACATCTCTAATGATGTAAATGTCAGTAAATGTCAACTGTCATCATTCTAATCCTCAGATTGCTGCCATCAGCCCGGCTGATATCAACTATGATGAATCATTGTCCACCCTCAGATACGGTAATACACATGGTAGCATTGTTCTACATGCACATAGCCTTAGGAATTTAAATGAAAGCATCAACTTATGATGGCAATTCTTACATGAAGATTCACACATAAGAGTTCTAACTTCATCATTGTTCCAGTAATATATTTTAATATTACCGAAGCACTTAAACAGAAATATCCAGAAGTATCACTTCTTGGAAATTAGTATTGGAATATTATCCAGGCCTCGGGACACATAATTATTTTACAGTATCATTAATGTTTGCTAGGTTTGTAACAAAAAAAAAAATGCTCGGCAAATTGGAAAACTAATACTTCTTCAGATTGAGGCATTAAAAAAAAATTCTTTACAGAACTCGGGCAGATCTTTTTAAACTTCTGCATTTGATGATAATGATATAGATTCCAGAATTTCAGATTATTTGCCACATCTTGACATGCATCCTGTGCTTAATGGTTCATGCCTCCTTTAAACTTGGGAAATCATTCTTTCTTTGCCTGTGTTGTAATTAATATTTAAGGTAGTACTTCTTGATAGTAAATGTTGTAGCAGCCACTGATACTTAAACTCCTCGACAAACAGCTGACCGGGCCAAACAGATCAAGACCACGGCCACCGTCAACGAGGACCCCACGGAGAAGCTGATTCGTGAACTGCAGGAGGAGAACGAGAAGCTGAAGGCCATGCTGGGAGGGAACATGAAGATGGAGGTGATGAAAGATGATGACGAGGACCTGTCAGATGAAGGTAATGTTCGGTTGATTAATCTGTTCACAGCAGTTAGATTGTACGATATATAGGGGATGCTGAGGATCACAGTCAGTAGAGGAGTCATAAACACCAAATGAAAGTTCTTAAAGAAATGAACTTGAAAGTGTCACTGGATTATTTTCACATGCAAAGTGAAACATCCTACTTCCTGATTTCATAGGATGTAATGGGTTTCTCAATTTAAGATTGTTAGCTCCAAAGGGGAAAAAAGGGGGTTGGGTCAAACTTTGGCAAGACAGAGTAGCTTACTCTAGTGAACCAGTCTTATCTGATTCCTACTGGTTCCTAGGCTCACTATTATCTCTAAAGTCTCTTAGCTCACTAGGTCCAGATTAATTTAATTTTGAATTAATAATTAATGTGTCTGTTGAGAAAAAAATTTATTAAAAAATTCCCAAAATGGGATATAAAATGAGCAAAAAGTGTGCTTAGAGTTGATGAAAAAAGAGTGGTATATTTACCCCAAGGCAATCTACTTTATTTGACAAAAATATATTACCGGTAGCTTTGTTTAATAGAAATTACACTTTTCCTCTTCCAAATTTTATAAAAGTCTTGTCGTTTTACCATCTACATTTGTATTAATTAAACCTTTTACTTCTTTCTTTTTACCTGAAAAAATCAGTGTTATTGATTAACGAATTACTCAGTCTCAAGTAATATAACACAGTATTTGATGCCAATAAATAGCAGTCTATGCAATTTTATAATTTAAAAAAAACCTCTGTTCTCAATCATTACCCAGAAATTGCTAAGATGAAAGCAGAGATGGAAGAGGAATATCAGTCAAGGCTTGCATGCAATGAAAAGGAGATGGAAGAAATGAAGAAAACATTTGAGGAGAAGTTGAAGGAAGCACAACTTTCAGCGGTGAGAACTTATAGTGGTTTAATGAGTTTGGAAAGTGGGGGGTCAATCATTCAGTGGTGAGGATTGGAAGAGGTTAGAATGAGTTTGGAAAGTGGGGGGTCAATCATTCAGTGGTGAGGATTGGAAGAGGTTAGAATGAGTTTGGAAAGTGGGGGGTCAATCATTCAGTGGTGAGGATTGGAAGAGGTTAGAATGAGTTTGGAAAGTGGGGGGTCAATCATTCAGTGGTGAGGATTGGAAGAGGTTAGAATGAGTTTGGAAAGTGGGGGGTCAATCATTCAGTGGTGAGGATTGGAAGAGGTTAGAATGAGTTTGGAAAGTGGGGGGTCCATCATTCAGTGGTGAGGATTGGAAGAGGTTAGAATGAGTTTGGAAAGTGGGGGGTCCATCATTCAGTGGTGAGGATTGGAAGAGGTTAGAATGAGTTTGGAAAGTGGGGGGTCAATCATTCAGTGGTGAGGATTGGAAGAGGTTAGAATGAGTTTGGAAAGTGGGGGGTCCATCATTCAGTGGTGAGGATTGGAAGAGGTTAGAATGAGTTTGGAAAGTGGGGGGTCAATCATTCAGTGGTGAGGATTGGAAGAGGTTAGAATGAGTTTGGAAAGTGGGGGGTCAATCATTCAGTGGTGAGGATTGGAAGAGGTTAGAATGAGTTTGGAAAGGGGGGGGGTGAAGGGGGGTCCATCATTCAGCAGGGAGGGTTGGAAGAGGTTATAATGAGTTTGGATGGGGGTCCATCATTCGGCAGGGAGGGCCGAGGATTTGAGGATGTAAGTTTAAGTTAGTAGGTTACCAAAATTCAAGAATAAGAGATTACGATGATGACAATGGTTGTAAGGGGCCCAGCATTCAGACGTGATTCCTTTATGGACTTCTTCTAACCCCCCAGCCTTAAAGTGGTTAATAATATGTCGGAAAGGGGACAAGCATTTAGGGATTATTGTGATCATTGCTTGTTGGTTTTTTAGTGTTTAACCATGATAATGAAGTGATAAATCATGAGATGAAATAAACCTTGCATTTTGATGGTAAATAAATATCTTTTTGATTTACCTTGCAGGTAGCCAACACTCAGGCTGAAGTCGCTCAACGTAAGAAGACAACAGCTCACATGTACAACCTGAATCTGGACCCCTTCCTAACAGGGCACATCTTTAACTTCTTTGACACACCAGCTGAGAAAATCGGCAATGGCAAGGATGAAGGACAGACAGAGCTTATCTTGACCGGGCCAGGGTAAGAGCTAAGATTTAATTTCTCATCATGTTGATATAGGGTCTCATCAACTCCATAGGGTCTTATCAACTCCATAGGCTCATCCTTCTTTTCAGTGATCTCATTTATTATTTTGCTGGTGCCACGCATAATTACAATGGTCTCATTCATTATTTCAATAGTCCCCATCCATTTTTCATTGATGTCATGTGTTATTTCAAGTCTCCTCCATTATTTTAATGATACAGATGTCCATACAAATGCTTCTTTTATATTTGTGAATGTAACATCCTTTACTGTAAAACTATGTTTACAGGTTTGAAGACAACCATGACAGAAATTTACCCTAGAAAACAATGTCTGTTAGCACGGTATATGTTTTTAACCATTGTTTAAAAAGAAATTTCTACATTAGTTTGACTTTTACAATGGCTTCCATTTCATGAAAGTAAATATCAAAACATTACAAAATTATTCTTTTTCTACTTACCGGTCATGTGTTTAGGATAGCTGCCAAACATGCCATAGTGAGAATGGAAGGGGACAAATTTACACTGGAGGCAGGAGAGCCAAATGTCAGACTCATGCACAATGGCAAGGCTGTGGTGGAGAAGGTTGAACTTCATCACAATGACAGGTAGACAGTTTTAAGTGTGACAGTTTGTCACCATGACTGGTAGTCAGTTTGTAGAGTACAGTTTGTCAGAATTACTGGTAGCTAGTTTGTAGTGTGACAGTTTGTCACAATGACAGGTAGCCAGTTTGTAGTGTGACAGTTTGTCAAAATGACTGGTAGCCAGTTTGCATGTAGTGTTAAAAATATTTTTAAAATATCTTTTCAGTCACTGTTTCAATGTATACAAATTTCATATCACAGAATGTGTTGGTTTTAATGTATACAAATGGCTAAACATCCTAATATATCAACAACAGAATCCTGTTTGGCACCACCCAGTACTTTGTGTTCGTCCATCCTAAAGAAAGAGATGCGTCTAAGAAAGTCTACCCTGAAATCACATTTGAGATGGCCCAGGAAGAAATTGCCAAAAACTCAGGATTTGATATGAGCTCCAACAAATCTGCAGGTTAGACAACATCAAACCAATCAAGGATTTTTCTACATCAGGTTTCTCTACATCTGGCTGACAGTTAAACACTTATGAATATTACAAACTTGTCTGTCAATGACAAGAAGAATGCTCTCAGGCATGACAAGTGTCTCAGTCACTTGTTGTATCGCAAAATGTTTTGTGGAGAATGATGGGAAATTATCCTCGGAGCAATGTTAAACAAAACCAAAAAACTCAGTGTCATAATCCTTGGATGATTGGTCTCTTTCATAAAATTCTTTTACAACTTCAAACTGCACACTGTAGCCCTTTTCCAATAGCAATGTAAACTTTAATCCAGAAACATCTATTATATCAGGCTGTGCAAGGAATCAAACACATTTAATCAAGGAGCTGGCTATAAGCAGAAGAATATAATCTAACTTTCAACCACAATGTTCTCTCACCAACTACCAAACAATAGCTGTACATGAAAGACAGACTAGAGACACTATGTCACAGCTACAATAAAAATAGTCACCAACTATGTATTGAGGTGGGGGGAGCATTCATTAAATAAACTAGCACAATAAAACACAAAATTCGGTGTGCAACAATTACTAGTGAATACCCATTCTCAACAACCTCTGCACCACACAATAAAACACAATATTTGGTGTGCAACCATTGCTAGTGAATACCCATTCTCAACAACCTCGGCACCACACAAAGAACACAATTTTCGGTGCGCAACAATTACTACTGAATACCCATTCTCAACAACCCTGCACCACACAATAAAAAATTTTTTTTAACTACCTGAGCATAAACATTTATATAAAATTACAATTTTAAGTTTGTTTGACAATGTACTATGACAAAGTACTATGACAATGTACTATCACAATGTACTATCACAATGTACTATGACAAAGACACTAGGGACTTACGTTTAAATGCTGAATGTGCCTTTTGCAGATGATGCCCTGCTACAGGAAGATGTTCTAGACTTGATGCCTGCCATAGACAATGCCAACTCAATCAGCGAGGACCTTGACAAGAAGATGAAGTTTGAATTGATGGTGGTCTCCCCTGAGGCCAGAGGTGAACTTACAGGAAGAACACAGGTAGATAGAGTAGTTAACCCTTTGGGTCCCTTGAGGCCAGAGGTGAACTTACAGGAAGAACACATGTAGATAGAGTAGTTAACCCTATGAGTCCCCTGAGGCCAGAGGTGAACTTACAGGAAGAACACAAGTAGATAGAGTAGTTAACCCTTTGAGTCCATCAAGGTGTAGGTCATTTCTTTTTTGTCTCAGGTCATCTTTACCTGGCAGCTACATGTTGCATTACATACAGGAGTTCAAAATAAGCATTGTCCAAAATAAGCACCTGCTTATTTAAGAATGAAAGTACACATGTACAGTGCTAGCATCCTCTGCCCCGTACGCATGTAGAATGCTAGCCCCCTGTACACATGTACAGTGCTAGCCACCCCCTACCCCTTTTTTTTCCACTTCTCATTCATTTTGTCCACCACTGTTGCATGCTGCAGGTATAAGTTACTTTAAAGTGTACTGAATGAATTGTATTGACCTATTAGGTGTACTGAATTAATTGTATTGACCTATTAGGTGTACTGAATTAATTATTGTATTGACCTATTAGGTGTACTGAATTAATTGTATTAACCTATTAGGTGTACTGAATTAATTGTATTGACCTATTGACCTATTAGGTGATGATTCGAGTCATCAACCTAGAGACCAAACATGAGTGGGTGTGGTCTAGAGAAAAATTCCTCAACAGGAAGTTTGTCATGCAGGAGATGTACCAGAACTACCTGGATGGGGACGACTGGGATTTGCCAAAGGTGAGGAAATGTGGTTGGGATAGTGATTTAATTAATGTAATTGTCTAAGTTGCCGTGAGAGGATGCCAGATTGTAGAGGGACAAAATAGTTATCTACCTAGGGGGGCAGGCGGCTCACCGGTCTACCAAAACTGAGATGGATTGACAACATAGAGAAGGACTTACATCAGCTTATGGAGTCGTAAAGCAATGGATGGATTCGAATGGAAGGTTGTGGTAGAGCCAAATGACAAACAAAAGTTTTAACCTCAGTTGTGTTTATTTGCCCTCTAGGAAAAAGATCCATTTGATGAAGACTACAATGCAGACTTCCATATTGGAAGTGTTAAGGTCTGGACACAATCCATTTCTTTCATGGTAAGTTTTTGGTTAGGGCTAATATCTCTAGCTGCCCCACTCCGATGAATGTGTAGACATATATTTCTAAGTCAGTGCTCTCCTCAAATGAATGTCTAGGCCTATATTTCTAACTACTGTACTGCAATGAATACGTAGGCCTATATTTCTAGGCTGCACCTATTGGTACCCGGGTACCAGAATAGAGAGGTTGGGATTAAAAAACGATTTAAAATATTATTATTAAGTTTGTAAGACAAAATGAGGTATCAAATAAAAGATAATTGAATGTACTATAATAATAGTTTTAATAAAATAAACTACCACAAATGACATCCAAATAGCATTGAGCCTAATGGTACCCGGGTGCGAATGGCGGCGCTGCATGTCTGGGTCCATTTTGACTAATGCTATTGGGATATCATTTGTAGTAGTTTATTTTAGTTTAAATGAAGAATTAAGTTTACAAACGTATAGTCCATTCAATTATCTTTCATTTGATACCTCATTTGGTCTTACAAACCCAACAATAATATTTTAAATCCTTTTTTAATACCAACCTCTCAATTCTGGTACCGGGTACCAATAGCCACTTCGATATTTCTAACTGCTGTACTGCAATGAATATGTAGGCCGATATTTCTAACTGCTGTACTGCAATGAATATGTAGGCCTATATTTCTAGCTGCTCTACTGCAATGTATGTGTAGGCCTATATTTCTAAATGCTCTACTACAATGTATATGTGGGCCTATGTTTCAGCTTGATTGTTATCAAAATGCTTTGATTTTATTTTGCTGATTCTTCATTGTGATGGATAAATATTTAAAGAGTTAACATTATTATTATTATTAGTGTTCTTATATAACATCTGTAATTTATTAATTTATATGCCTTTTAGTTTTTCTCACGTAATTTTTCAAATAAACATTTTGTTGTCAGATCGAGTCCAAAGTTCAACTTGAAATTACAGATTACAAGGGTGGCAATGTTGGTTTACTAAATGTAAGAATTTTTTTCTTTTTATCCTACCATGTTCATCCTATTGATTTTTTCCCCTTCTAATCAAAACAATATAGGAAAATAAATGTGAAAAAGATATATATAGATATATATTAATTTATTTATGTATAGCCTACAAACTCAAGGTTTTTCCAACAGCTGTCTGTTTAATGGGATTCTAAAGAGATTTTGTGCTTCCCTCCTTCTAATAAATTAAAACAGCAATAATCTCAAGCAGTGTTCAATTTTAAACCCCTTGTAAAAAAAAAAATCACAGAAATCCCAAAAACAACCACCTGTATGGAAATCAGTCAAATTTGAATGAATTGAAAATATCTGGCCACTTTGTGTATCAAATTATAGCTCTTGGGATGTAAAGAAGCTGGGTGGTACAAATATTTCATTAATGACATTAAATTAAAACATCAGTTGGCATTAGTGCTAAAGTGATTTAATGGTTAATGTTCTTTTCTTTTTTTTCCATTAATCATTCTCCAGAATATGCTACGTCTTGGCATTGATCATGGATACATTGGCAAGATTTATATATGTCTTGGCATTGGTCATGGACACATTGGCAAGATTTATATATGTCTTGGCATTGGTCATGGACACATTGGCAAGATTTATATATGTCTTGGCATTGATCATGGACACATTGGCAAGATTTATATATGTCTTGGCACTGATCATGGATACATTGGCAAGATGCATATATGTCTTGGCATTGATCATGGATACATTGGCAAGATTTATATATGTCTTGGCACTGATCATGGATACATTGGCAAGATTTATATATGTCTTGGCATTGATCATGGATACATTGGCAAGATTTATATATGTCTTGGCATTGATCATGGAAACATTTTCAAGATTTATATATGTCTTGGCATTGGTCATGGATACATTGGCAATATTTATATATGTCTTGGCATTGGTCATGGATACATTGGCAAGATTTATCATTTATCAAGTTTAAATACTTTCTTCAGGTTGAACTGATCCCCTGTGATCCCAAAGGTAAAGAATACACAGAGAAAGATGATGTTTACGTTGAGGATCCCAAACTCTTGGTTGGGAAACCCATCAGTTTTGTCTTCAAAGTTATCAGTGCACGAGGATTGCCAAGCACATTCACCGTACGTTTTATGCAAATATTTACATTGGAAAATTTTCCTTGAAAGTGTTGTCTCTTTAATCTATTATGAGATTAATGTATTTATGAAATTTATAAGCTTTTGATATCAAAGATTTGATCCTTAATATTTAAACCAAGAAGGGAAAAAAACAAACAAGTACTTTTTAAATGACCAACAGTTTTTACAATATTTGAAATCCTGCCATCCACAAGAAAATTTTGCAGACAACTCCTGTTGAAGTTGCAATAGGACATAACTGTTTTGTACTTTCTTGTGTCTCATCAGGATGTTTATGCAAAGTATCTTGTGTTTGAAGAGGTCAACTTCACTTCATCTGAAGTGGTGAAAAATACCACCAACCCAGACTGGAATCACAAAAGAGTAATCAGTTTCCCTAAAGCCAGTGAGAAAGTAAGTCATTTAGTCACAAAAAACATCAAAGGCGGAATGAGACCCTCAAGTCAACATGTCGGTCTCAGGCCAGTCTTAAACATTGAATTCCTTTAAGTTAAACATCTTTCATAGCTTAATGTAGGCAACATTGAAATCCTTTAAGTTAGACATCTTTCATAGCTTAATGTAGGCAACATTGAAATCCTTTAAGTTAGACATCTTTCATAGCTTAATGTAGGCAACATTGAAATCCTTTAAGTTAAACATCTTTCATAGCTTAATGTAGGCAACATTGAAATCCTTTAAGTTAGACATCTTTCATAGCTTAATGTAGGCAACATTGAATTCCTTTAAGTTAAACATCTTTCATAGCTTAATGTAGGCAACATTGAAATCCTTTAAGTTAGACATCTTTCATAGCTTAATGTAGGCAACATTGAAATCCTTTAAGTTAGACATCTTTCATAGCTTAATGTAGGCAACATTGAAATCCTTTAAGTTAGACATCTTTCATAGCTTAATGTAGGCAACATTGAAATCCTTTAAGTTAGACATCTTTCATAGCTTAATGTAGGAAACATTGAAATCCTTTAAGTTAGACATCTTTCATAGCTTAATGTAGGCAACTTTATTCAGTTAAGTGTAGAAATATTAAATTTGTTTAAGGTAGAAATATAGCTGTTTTTCTTTACTGTTATGTTTTAGTTTGACTTATGATATAAAATATTTGATGTGATAGAGACTTAAGTGAGTTTCAGTTTATTATTCTACCATCATTTCATTGTAATTTACCCATGTTTTGTTAACAGGAAGTTACATTTCTAAAAGAGAGTGCTATCATGGTGCAAATCTGGGGAAAACAGAAAGCCCCAAAGGAGAAGAAAAATGTCAACACAAAGCTGGCCAACCTGGCAGACGCCAAATCCAAAAGTGGAGTCTCTGCAGCTAATGACAATGTCAAGGTTGGTATTCTGTTTACTAGTTTAGTGCCTCACTGCAGGTACTCATAGTGAGAAAGGTTATTATTCTAAAGTCCATTTTTTAAATTTCTCCTTTAAACTCAATGTACATTTGTTTTGTTTTATTTAATTAATGTATGTTACTTTTTAAGTTCATGATTATGTTTGTTAACTTGTATGTAAAGAGTGGTGAGCCCATCCCTAGGCTGGGGTAAAGCTCTATATAAAACTACTACTACTACAACTACTAATTTTTAATTAAGTGAATTGAATGGTTTCTGTTAATTTTATTCCACATCTTTAAATAAATAAATTAGTCAAGTCTAATGCTTATAAGTAAAACATAAATATCATTCTGAGATCCATTGAATTTATTTGAATTTGTTCAAGCCAACATCCTTAGGACAACATACAGTACAACCCGGTTATGTCGACGGCCTCGGGGTTTGGCAAAAAGCGTCGAGATAACCGATGATCGAGATAAACAAAAACCAATATGGCGGCAAAATATTAACATGTGCTTGAAATTTCTTTATGTACATGATGTGCGTTAATAAATGAGAATGTACATGCACATGTTTTTTGCCGTTATTTGTTTGATGAAGCGATTGGCATGCTATAAAAAATGTGCATTAGGTACTTCGGTAAAGCAAGGGAGACTACTAAAAATTTGCATAATGGTTATACCGTAATACTATTTCATTCATAAGAGTTGGCCGTGTGCAAAAACTATTAAACCATTGGTCAGGGAGAGCTTTAATTAATTATTCATGTGCCAAAGTTGAAAGATTAAAATAAGTCGACCCTAAATAGTATTTTAGTAATAAGGGGATGCGTTGCCTTATATAAACGATATAGTCATTGCGCATGACGCGATCAGGGGAATGAGGTCACAAGATGTGAAGGTTTCGTCCATAGTAAAAAATGCATTGCTTAGTCAAGTTTGTGGTTTCTTTTCGTGGCATCGATAAATAACATTTTCAAAAGCTGGCGATTGGTCATGGGGATCGAGATAACCAACGTTAAGTGGCAAATTTGGCCCTCTTTTGTGCTCGAGATATTAGGGTTCCGCAACATAAAAGAATCGACATAACCGATGAGAAAATGCTAAGACAAAGAGAGAATTTGGCGGTTCCACTTCAAAAACGTCGACTTAATAGGGTTGGCGAGTTAACCGAGGTCGAGATTAGCGGGTTCGACTGTAATTATAGTTTAAAACAATTAGTAATTTATGTGAATAGTTTTTCTAATGATAAATTCTCTTATACATTTACTATACTGAAATGCCCTATCATGTTTGCTGTCAATACTGTAATGCCATGTGAAATGTTTGCTTCCAATGTTTCAGAGATTTGATGCAGAGAAAGTCAAGTACATGATGGAGGTGAGCATGTTGAGGAAAAGACAAGAGAAGATGGAGGCTAAGCTGGTAAGTCTTTTCTTTAAACTGTTCAACTTCTGCAGTAAATGTTCAATGGACTTGATTGTCAAACAACTTCTGCAAGTTTAAGGCAATTTCAATATACTTATACAGTTACTATAATAACTATGTCACACATAGAATTAACTTGGCTCTGGTATTTCTGCTATTCCATACTCTTGATATTTTACGCCAAAAATCTCATACTCTTGATATTTTACGCCAAAAATCTCATACTCTTGATATTTTACGCCAAAAATCTCATACTCTTGATATTTTACGCCAAAAATCTCATACTCTTGATATTTTACGTCAAAAATCTCATACTCTTGATATTTTACGCCAAAAATCTCATACTCTTGATATTTTACGCCAAAAATCTCATACTCTTGATATTTTACGCCAAAAATCTCATACTCTTGATATTTTACGCCAAAAATCTCATACTCTTGATATTTTACGCCAAAAATCTCATACTCTTGATATTTTACGCCAAAAATCTCATACTCTTGATATTTTACGCCAAAAATCTCATACTCTTGATATTTTACGCCAAAAATCTCATTTAAAATGACCCTGGCTCTGATTATGTCACACAGAGACACATCAAGCAGATGTTGGATGCAGCCAATGAACACAAGAAGAAGAAGATCTCCACTTCCCTAATATCTCAGATCTATTCTGCTGGCACTGAGGACCAGGCTCAGAAGTGTATCAGTCTGATACCAAAGGAAAAAGGTAAACATTGGTACGTTTTGAACCATGGCCATTCCTTTTGTGAGCTTTTCATGTGTAAGTGTATCACTATAAAATTTAAAAATGGTCCAGTCTTAGTATAATCTTACCTCCAGTCCTGGTATAATCTTACCTTCAGTCTTGGTATAATCTTACCTCCAGTCCTGGTATAATCTTCCCTTCAGTCTTGGTACAATCTTACCTTCAGTCTTAGTATAATCTTACCTTCAGTCTTGGTATAATCTTACATTCATCACCTAACTCATTGCTTTACCAGTACCTGCAAGGAACATGTTGGTGTGTGTCTTCTTATAATTATTTGAGGCCAACCAATCTGGGTGAGGATTGTTGTATGGAGAATCAGCTGCTGTCCCATTCGGCTGATCTCTTATCTACTGTATAGCTAGTAAGCTCAAGGGAGTGTAAAATTTAAATACAGAGGCAATCAGTACTTAAATCGGAGGCCCTCAGAAATGACGCATGGTGATAGGATCAGCTCCAAATATTCCCACAAACCAGATGCTGTGTGCAAATCATCTAGTTTAGGTTGTTGGGGGCACCAAAAGGGGTGATAAGTTAAAGAGGTCAAACTGGGTGGAGATGGAATCTTTGAAGATAAAGCCTTCCAAACCACGAAGGCTTCACCTAAAGCCAGTGTTCATGGCTAGCTCTCGGGAATGCCATAAAAATTGCTCATTTTCTGCCATAAAAATTACCCAGTTGATTTTCTGCCATAGTACCAGGACTTACTGGCTGAAACTTTTCAGTGGTTTGCACACAACTGTTAATGGATATGTCTTGACTATTGCAACTCTCTTCTGTCAGGTTCACCAAAACACTTCTTAGAAAAACTACAAAAGGTTCAAAACTCAGCTGCTAGGCTAGTTTTAAAGTCAAAATAACGTCACACCACTACTTCATTCACTTCATTGGCTCCCTGTACAAGCACGGATTGACTATAAACTCTCTGTTCTCTGCCACAACTTTTTCTCAAATTCCTGCCCTTCCTATCTAACCGAACTTCTTTCTGTCTATTCACCCCTTCGACAGCTTCACTCCTCCGCAGACCGGTGTATTCTTTCTGTCCCCAAGACTCGCACAAAAACTTACGGTGAAAGATCTTTCTCTTACTGTGCCTCCAAACAATGGAATTCTCTTCCACTACACATCCTCAATATATCAACCATCACAGCCTTCAAAACTGCACTCAAAACACATCTCTTTAAACTTTACTACCCCGACTGATTCCCCACATCTGACCGATAAACAATGCTGCTGGCCGCCGTCCATGGCTTGTCATGTAAAAGTTCTGGGGTGGATGGGTGAATATGCATTAGTTTTTGTTTTGTCTCTATACATCTGTTCTTTATGACATAAATGTATTTTTTTTATTGTCACGATTGTGTCTCTTTTTCTAATATTTTTATGTACAGCGCGGTGAGCCTAGCCCTAGGCTGGGGTACCGCGCTATAAAAGACAACTAATAATAATATTAATATGTAGGAGGTGTGGACAGCTACAAAGTTCTATTGAAAGAAACAGGCCACCTCAGCCTGCTAAGACATTATACAAATTATTTTTCCTTATGGCTAATTTTGCTGTTTAATGATGCACACAATTTTACTAATGATGTTTTAATTAAAAAAAATTTTTTTAAAAATAATCCACAGATGATGATGATGATGATGACTCCAGTGATGACAATGAGGTACACAAAGATAAGGATGAAAAACAAAAACAAGAGAAGTCAAAAGATTCACACAAAAATGAAAAAAAAGAAGAAAGGCCAAAATCACCAAAAAGTCCAAGTCCACAATCTAAAAAGTCATCTCTCTGTGTTGTCTTATGAAACCATTTTTTGTTTCAGTTGCTTTAATCTACTTGATACATCATAATTATATCTGGTGATAGTCAAGCAACAATGACAACCAATGCTACTAATTGTTACCACATTTGTTCTACTCTTTTAAAGTAGTATTAACTGAAGCCGAAATGGAAGGGCAACCCTGGATACTTCTGAAATTTAAATTTACAAATGGAACATTTATATTATGATTTTCTGTAACAAACATGAAAGGGGGAAAATATTTCTTTTATTTAATGCAGCAAGGAACGTCTGAGCCAATTAACTTGTTGTTTTGATCCAAATAGATTCATATCTTTACCCATTTTTGTTCAAATTTCATTTTTTTAAAAATCCTGTGTTTGACTGTGGGAAATTAACATATAGACTTCTCAATTCTTGTTTTTACTTTCACCAATGCCAAAATTTGTGCCGCACATTGTAAGCACCTAGAAAGTATTCTTTTTTTTAAAAATAAAACTTAAAATTATCCTTCATGTTTGTTTTGTATTCCGTAAATGAATATTTTTATGAGGATATTGAATTCATTTTGAAATTATGACTAAATTATGATTACATTTAGAAGATATGTAAGGATTTATGTCATATTTTATTGCCTTCTGACATTTTTATGGAGCACCATACAATTTTGTTAACCAATTAAAAATCATTCCTTCCATCTGTTAACTTTTCAATCAGTCATGTTTTTTGCCAAGATTTTTGGGCAATTTTAATACCAATTTTTACAAATTGAGGTATAGCATGGTCAGTCCTGAAATCAGGCATATTAGGTGTATCTACCACAATTATTGTATTTTTACATGTCATTCTATTTCATTCATTTATTTCAGCATTTGTACAAATTCAGTTTTTAAAAAAATTGCAGTCACTATGCGTGAATCTGAAAGCGTAACAATATAGAGCACAGTAGGCGAATTAAATACATGATACAGTAGACCTTTTAAATACAAGAAACAGTAGATCTTTTAAATAAATGATAGAGTAGGCCTAAGTATAAGTCTAAACTCTTATTTTAGATTTGAGAAAGATTGTTGATTTTACCAATGTATTTGTTTAAAAGTGCTTTCAAAAAATTTATTTGGCAAAAGATTATGTAAAAAAAATAAAAAAATTTGATCCTTAAAATTAAAATAATTATAGAATTTCAGTCTCAAAGATCTTTATTGAACATTTAATGACATTACTACAATAATTTTATTCAAAATTTAACTCAGAACCTTAACTCATTTTATGACCCAGTGGTTCCAAGACTTTTTAAAGTGCAGAGCCAAATAAAAAATCTCTGAAAAGCTATAAACACTTTTCCTAACTTATCTCTCATGTTACTGAAACATTTTCGTAACACATCTCACAGTTTTTGAGATTTTCCTTTGCTAACACTCTGTGATAACTGTAACATAAAATTTTATTATACACTTTTTGAATCAATGTTTTAAATAACTGAAATGTTTAATGATTTAAACAAATGGTTTATGCAATAATGGACGTTTAACTTATTCTATGTGTGTCATGATGTTTGTGCCTTTGAAAGAAGCAAAAAACATAATATTATATATATTTATTTGTACAATGTGAAAATTTAAATCTGATATGGAGAATTATTTTCAAATTCATTTTTCTTTGGACATTGTAGAAGTTTTAAAAACTACATTGTTATACACGTTTTTACTAAATAGTCCAGTTGGCTATATTAAAATATTTGTTTGAAACATCTTTGGGATATATGAAATGAAACAATTAAAAACTGAACAATTCAATTGTCAAATGGAAAGTTTTTTTAGCTTTGAAAAGTTCTGTCGGTGATGAAAGACTTGGAGGAGCTTGTTTGAATGTTGATAATATTTTGTAATTTATATGCTCTGTAGAATATTACACACTTTTGTGTTTGTTACTAAGGTTCAGGCAAAAACAACAAAAAAACTTATACCAGCTATTTGTGAAATAAAAAAATTGAAAGAAACCTTAATTCAGATTTAATGTTTTTAATTATTTAAAAAAAATAAAGATAAAGAATTATTGAAGTCTATCATTTTATCTTTTTAAGGGATTAAATTTAGACATTTTCTACTTGAATGCACAGGTTTGAGCTGATTCTATCTAAATATAAGATTTTGATTATGAAGACCAGAGAGTCGATTCAATGTGTAACCTACTTCCAACCAGTCAAAATCAATGTGTAGCCTAATTCCAACCAGTCAAAATCAATGTGTAGCCTAATTCCAACCAGTCAATATCAATGTGTAACCTACTTCCAACCAGTCAATATCAATGTGTAGCCTACTTCCAACCAGTCAATATCAATGTGTAGCCTACATCCAACCAGTCAAAATCAATGTGTAGCCTACTTCCAACCAGCCATTGACCTAACAAGGAAAGAGTCTTAAGGAAACCTTTAAACATGGAACTGAATAAATTTCATTACCTTTATATAAGATCTTAGAGTGATTTTAATGGGTGGAATCCTCCATCATCTGTCATTGCCACCAGCAATGGGCATACGTCACTTACTGTCATTAAACCATCGACAGAGAAAATAACTAAAATTATGGATATTAGACCATTAACGGAGATTCTAACTAAAAGTTATGGACATACATACTGACGTTAAACTATGTGACGAAATTCAAGGCTATAGGGACCGACATGACCTAAACAATTTCTACTCCGCTCTGAAAACAGTCTACGTCCCCACTTCATCAGGATCATCCTCACTACTGAGTGCTGATGAGAAATCTCTAATCACTGAGAAGGAAACAGTTATTGAACGCTGGGCTGAACACTTTGACAACATCCTGAAACGACCTTCATCCATCAATGATGAAGCCATTAATAGTCTCATACAGGTTTCGTTCAATCAAGAACTGGAAGACCCCTCCTACCCTAACTGAGACCCAACATGCTATATGCCTTTTCTGAAGCATCAAAGCACTAGGTGATGACTCAATCCCGTCTGAAGTATACAAATAATGGAGGGGCAGTTCTGTCTGAAAGGCTTCACCAGCTGTTCATACGTATGTGGCAGCAAGCGACCATTCCAAAGGACTTCAAAGATGCATCTATTTTTCACCTGTACAAGCGTAAAGGGAACTGTCAATCCTCCGACAACCACCTTGGCACAACACTGCTCTCAATAGCAGGCAAGATATTAGCCAGAATCTTGCTAAACCGTCTCAACAGGCCTCTCGAGAACAGTCTACTGCCAGAAAGTCAGTGTGGCTTCTGGAAGGAACGATGGACCATCGATATGGTGTTTGCGGCCACACAGCTACAGGAAACATGCAGGAGACAACCTCTTCTCAACCTTTGTAGACTTGACCAAAGCTTTCGACAATGTCAGTAGAGGGGGCCTCTGAATGATCAGGGCCAAATATGGATGCCCCAGGAAGTTCGTGTCAATGGTAGGACTATTCCATGATGGTATGCGGGCTAGAGCTCGGGAAAATAGAGAGAAGTTCAAACAATTCCCCGTAACAAACGGCGTGAAACAAGGCTGTGTACTTGCCCCAACACTTTTCAGCCTCGTGTTTTCTGCAATGCTGACCGATGCCTTCAGAGAGGGAGACGCTGGAATTGGCCTCAGATACTGAACTGACGGCAATCTATTCAACCCCAAGAGGGTACATGCTAAAAAGAAGGTCCTGACAGACACCATCAGGGATCTCCTGTATGCAGACGACTGTGCCCTTAACGCTCTATCAGAAGTGGATATGTAATGCTGCGTCACAAACTTTTCTAATGTTTGCACAAACTTCGGGCTCACCATTAACACAAAAAAGACTGAGGTCCTATACCAGCCAGCTCCTCGAAGACCTTATGTTGAGCACAACATCCAAGTATATGGCGAAAGACTTAAGGTGGTGAATAGCTTTTCTTATCTCGGCAGCACACTGTCCCAAAGAGCAACCATCGATGACGAGGTTAACCTCCGTATTGCAAGAGCCAGTGCAACCTATGGACAATTGACTAAAACGTATGGACAAGGAGAGGTATCAGCACTCAAACTAAATTATTGAAAGTATATCAGGCTACTGTTCTCCTCTACGCTTCTCTCTGCCTGTGAAACGTGGACGGTATACCAACGCCATTTAAGAATGCTGAACCACTTTCATACAAGAGTCAGAAAAATCCTCAACATATGGCAGGACAGATTCCCATACACTGAGGTGCTCACACAGGCAGGTCCCCCCAGCATCTTTACCATCTTAATGAAGTCCCAGCTTCGCTGGGCGGGACATATTATGAGAAAGTCAGACGACAGTCTGCCCAAAATAATTTTCTATGGTGAGCTCGAACAAGGAAAGCGGTCTGCTGGCGGGCAGAAGAAACGTTTTAAAGACGACAACCTAAAAGCCTCACAGAAAGCGTTTGACATAAACCCAGACACGTGGGAGGAAAAAGCAAAGGATCGAAAAACATAAATGGAAGAACAGCGGCTGCAGAGCGCAAGAGACATGCCAGGACGGCCCGCTCTGACTCTGCTCCCGGAGATGCCCCATCATTCCCCTGCACCTTCTGCACAAGAAAATTTCGTGCCAGAATCGGCCTCATTAGCCATCTGTGTCGGTGTCGTCACGTTTGTGTATTTTGAGAACGGCCATCAATGTGACCCCCCCCCCCTAAATCTCGTCCCCATCCCAAACACTTAATAGGAGACTAGGCATCCAATGTTAGTTACGCCATATTTGCAATGTCAATCCACAATTTTTTTTCTTCAAAAAAACTTTTTATCCCATACTTATCTGTTGTCAGCTTTATTGATTTAGAACAAAAGACAAAATATATTAATGATTTTTATATCTTTGTTGTTATAAAAACGATGTTGAAAAAAGGGACCACTTATTGTACACAGTGTAGCAATAAACATCATGATATAAAGAACTAGCAAAAATGATTTTAATATAACACAAAAGATTGACTTTCTTTGAGAGAGTGAGCAGCCTTCTTGACGTACTTGAACTTCCGGCTGTGACGCACTGGAGCCGTGATAACTAGAAGACCATAGCCCCGTTTTCAGGTGGGATTCGCTCTTTCACATAAACAAGGAAACATCTTTTCTTCATGAAGTAGGACATCAGTAGGCAGGGGTACATGACCAGATCCGTTAGTAAGGTAATGATGGCCGAGAGCACGTTGTCTGTGGGAGGTTTGGTGTAGCGCCATTCGTTCACAATCATCCAGATGTCAAAGATAATATACTGAAGTGTAGGCATAGAAGTCATAAGACTGAAAGATGTGTGACGTGAGGACAATGATAATGTATTCAAGCAGCGGTTCTCAACCTGTGGGCCGCGACCCTTTGGAGGTCGAACGATCCTTACACAGAGGTCGCCTAGGTCTATTGGAGAATACATATTTTTGAAGTAGCAACGAAAATAATTTTGTCGTTGGGGGTCACCACAACATGAGGAACTGTATTAAAGGGCCGCGGCATTACAAGGTTTGAGTACCACTGTATGAAAATAAAGATATTTAATTGTTATGTGAAATGTAATGAAAAGAGCGACAATTGTCAGTCTGTCTTTTTGGTATTCTGAAAACGTGTTTTGTGTGTCAACTTTTGTCCACCCGTCAGACTGGTTGTCAGACTGGTTGTCAGACTGGTTGTCAGACTGGTTGTCAGGCTGGTTGTCTGATTATTTGTCCACATGTCCGCCTGTCTGCCTTTCCACTTGTTTGTCTGTCTATCCGAAGCATGATCGCGCACTTACCATTGGAAAGAATAACGTGATTAAATAGACTATCAGTAAAGTGTGGATCTCGATCTGCAGATGTTCAAACAAATCAAACTTAGATTCTGATTAAAGGGAAAACCTCGATTTAACACGATAATTTTTGTATCAATAAAATGGGATCGCGTTAAGACGGGGTCCTGTGTGAATAGTGTTAGAATTTTAAAACCAAAAAAAAAAAAAAAAAAAAAAAAAAAAAAAAAAAAAAAAAAAAAAAAAAAAAAAAAAAGGAGGGCTATCGGTGCTTTCGTTTTTAAAAAGCATATTTTAAAAATAATTTGTAGTTAGTGAACTTTGTAATATTGTAGCTGTATTTGTAGTTAGTGAACTTTGTAATATTGTAGCTGTATTTGTATTTAGTGCTGTCTGTAATATTAGAGCTGGACTTGTTTTGGTGGATATGTAGTTAGTGAACTCTGTAAAATAGCAGCTGTATTTGTAGCTAGTGAACTCTGTAATATTGTATCTGCATTTGTTTTAGTGAATTTGTGATGGCACAAATATATTTTAAGATTTTTTTTTGATTTTTTGATTTTTTTTGTAAATGATATACGAAATTTACTTAATTCATACACATGCTAATTTGTGAGCTGACTCTTCTCAGAACAGCTCTCCTACGTTTTTTATGTTACATATTTAATAAATTATTATGAAACCTATACCATGCCAAAGGTATGGAGACCTTAAGAAATTATAACAATGCCAAAGGTATGGAGACCTTAAGAAATTATACCAATGCCAAAGGTATGGAGAACTTCAGAAATTATACCAATGCCAAAGGTATGGAGAACTTCAGAAATTATACCAATGCCAAAGGTATGGAGAACTTCAGAAATTATACCAATGCCAAAGGTATGGAGAACTTCAGAAATTATACCAATGTCAAAGGTATGGAGAACTTCAGAAATTATACCAATGCCAAAGGTATGGAGAACTTCAGAAATTATACCAATGCCAAAGGTATGGAGAATTTCAGAAATTATACCAATGCCAAAGGTATGGAGAACTTCAGAAATTATACCAATGCCAAAGGTATGGAGAACTTCAGAAATTATACCAATGTCAAAGGTAAACAAAGTCACTTACAATAAACACTTACGTCCTGACGCCTCTGTTGTAATGTATAATGAAATGTTTTGAGAAACTTATCGTGAGTCAAATTTTACCTGAATTACGGGAAATAACTTGGCCCCCCATCAATTCGCTTATAAATATGCTAGAAGTAGCAAGGTGTTTGGAAGCTTAAATTAAGGAACGGGACGATGAGATAAGTACGTGTCCGGTAATCTTGGTTTTTAAAAAAATAAAACTTCCGGCAGTAAAAAATGTCGATCACTTAAGTTTTTAACTTGTTTCCATTTCTTGTTCTATTTTCATCTGCACTATCTGCCAAAGAAAGGCTCATAGCCGAAAAGTTCTTGTCTCATTGTCCTGTTTCTTAATTCAAGCGTCCACCTGCCTCATTCAGGTATATCCTTAACACAGCTTGAATGCAGTCCTTCAGTTATTATCCTTTAGAACAGCGGTTCTCAACCTGTGGGTCGCGACCCCTTTTGGGGGTCGAATGACCCTTTCTCAGGTGTCGCCTAAGACCATCGGAAAACACTCTACAGTTATGACGTAGCAACGAACATAATTTTATGATTGGGGGTCGCCACAACAGGACGAACTGTATTAAAGGGTCGCGGTGTTAGGAAGGTTGAGAACCACTGCGTTAGAAGCAGCAAGGATTTCATCTTCGTATTTTAAGAAAGACTTTACCATCACTTAGACAGCCCTAAAAATATGCTCGGGTGTATTTTAAAAAAGAATTTTCATCAGCATTTTCGATGCTAAGTTGTACTCACATAGTAGGCATACTTGAGTTGGTGTCGATGTTAACTTGTACTCACATATTAAGTATATTTAAGTTGGTATCAATGCTAACTTGTGTACGCACATAGTAGCCATACTTAAGTTTATATCGATGCTAACTTGTGTACTCACATATTAGGCATAATTAAGTTGGTATCGATGATAACTTATGTACTCACATAGTAGACATACTTCAGTTGGTATGGATGCTAACTTGTGTACTCACATAGTAGGCATACTTTAGTTGGTATCGATGCTAACTTGTGTAATCACATAGTAGGCATACTTCAATGGTATCGATGCTAACTTGTGTACTCAAATAGAAGGCATACTTCAGTTGGTATCAATGCTAACTTGTGTACTCACATAGTAGGCATACTTAAGTTGGTATCGATGCTAACATGTGTACTCACATAGTAGGCATACTTAAGTTGGTATCGATGCTAACATGTGTACTCACATAGTAGGCATACTTCAGCAGCAATGTGAGAAATCCAAAGAAAATCAGGAGGATGGCTTGGGTCAGGCTGAACCCGACAAGGGAGATAACCTCATCGAAGTCAAGAGCGTAAGTCAAAATGATGATTATTACCGTTGAGACCTTGACATTGTAGACAAATGATTGATCAAAGTAAAACTTAAATGACACTAGAAGTAGTTCTGTTTTTGAGATGTCTAAACAAAAATAATATGTTTTATTGTCCTATTTTTTTTTTAAAACACATTTTCTTTGACCTTGGTAAATGGTCATGCACGGATACTTATACAATTTTCAACAAATTAAATAGTGCACAGCATTATAATAAAACATTTGTTACACTAAGTTAGTCCGCTCAACTTAAGAGTGGATACACTCTAGTTCTCATCTCATCTGTCTAAAAAAAATGGTGTCAGCGTGTAAGAGTTGGTCTGCTGTACTGAAACTAGGGAGAATAAGATTTTCTAGCAAGGTCTATCCAAAACATCCTCAAATGTAGCATACGTTAAGATAGTGGTGTTGCCTTGACTAAGATTATCGAGATTTTTATCCCTCACAGAATTGAAAAAAGAGGATCTAAATTTTCCTTACAGCGAAACAAATCAACGTCAAGATGACTTCCCAGTAGTAGAAGCTGAAATAAAACAAGAAACTATTTCTCTGATGCCATCCAAAATGGAAAGGTTTCTTTGATTATAATAATTATATAATGAAGGCATAATTGTTATTATTATTTTTTTGGAAAGATGTGTTTTTCAATTAAGAAATTACAAATATATTCTTAAGAAATGAATTTTAAATATTTTGTGGGATTTATTGAAATGAAGTGAACATGTGACCGGTTCCAAATACTTTTTGAAGTAACGTGTCTCTGATTCTAAATAATTTTTGAAGTAGACATGTTATTTGGTTCTACATGCTTTTTGAAGTGAACGTGTCTGTTTCACATACTTTTTAAAGTGGACATATGTCTGGTTCTTCATACTATTTGAAGTTTAAGGACTCCTTTAAGGTTGTCTTTTTCCAGGTCTCCACACCAGGTCTTCCCAACAGGTCTTCCCAAGAGGTCTTCTCGCTAGGTCTTCCTAACAGGTGTTCCAGCCAGATCTTCCCACAAGGTCTTAACATCAGGTCTTCTCACCGGGTCTTCCCACCAGGTCTTTCCACGAGGTCTTTCCAACAGCCAGATCTTCCCAACAGATATTCCCACCAGATCTTCCCACTAGATCTTCCCAACAGATCTTCCTACGAGGTCTTTCCAACAGGTCTTCACAACAGGTGATCTCACCAGGTCTTCCCACCAGGTCTTCCAACCAGATCTTCCCACAAGATCTTCCCAAAAGGTCTGTCCAGCAGGTCGTTCCACCCCTATCCCGTAAAATGTACGCCCTTATTTGCATATTTCAATAAATGAAATATTATAAACATATGTTTCGTATTTATTTTACTCTTTTTATTTATGTTGTGGAAATCTTAGTTTTTAGGTGGAACAAGGCGTGAAAACAACTCACTAATTCATCGACTTACCTGGCAATTCAATCGTTAAAACAACTCACTAATTCATTGACTTACCTGGCAATTCAATCGTTAAAACAACTCACTAATTCATCGACTTACCAGGCAATTCAATCGTTAAAACAACCCTCCCTTTCATCGACGTACCTGGCAATCCAGCCAACGCCAAAACAGTATGAGTAAGTCTTCAAAGACAAAAGAGAAAGAAAACAATGAGGACATTTTAGACATAGGACAACACATCTGTATTCGCATGATTGCACCATTAGCCAATAAAGATAATTTAAAAGCTGTTTTGTTTTCCCCAGCACAATTTTGCTGACATCGTTTTTTCTTCATTATTCCAAAAAAACACGACTGGAAGGACTTGAAAGCCGATGGTCAATGGCAGATTAAATCTACTACAGTTAAATGCAGTCCCGGATTAAGCCCTAGGCAGACGAAATGTTGGGATCCCTCTCACAAATAGCTCTTATACTTTTGTGGCATGACTACGAGTGCGAGAGGGGCACAAAAATCGCTTCGGAGTTCGAGACTAACTAAATACAATATATTTCAAAAAAACTCATCCACATTTTGGATGTTTCATCGTTTCATCAAATATAACATAAACAAAACATAAAAACAAAGTCATTTCGTATAAAACAATTATAAAATGTAAACTAGTTATCAGGGGGGAGGGACTACAATCAGGTTAGCGCCACCAATCAACCACATCTGCCCCCCTCTGCACACATTCAACAGACGACTCCAACATTCCACCAGTGTCTTACCAAGGCAGCCAAGACGAGGTAGCCGATGTATTTGTGCTGTTGGATGGCTGTTGGGGCAAGTCCCACGAGCAGGCAGCACCCAGCGTAGAATGCCCTGTAACATACAGAATATATGTTTCATACGTAGAATGCCCTGTAACATACAGAATAAATGTTTCATAAGTGTATTTTTGTACACATCATGGGCGGGCACCAGCACCAAACAACATGTCGACACGAGATAGTGACCAGTCTGTAGAAACATAATTGTCATAACGCTAACGTTTGGGATATCTTAAGTAAAACTGCAGTCATTAACTAAGAGGCCAGCGGTTCACAACCCGTGGGTCACGACCTCTTTGGAGGAACTGTATTAAAGGGTCGCGGCATTTGGAAGGTTGAGAACCACTGTGATTGACAGTAGTGGATGACGAAATATTTGTGGAAGGATTGGATTAAGGATTGGTGGAATGATTGGAGGCTTGCGTAGATGAACACTCAGTAAAGCACTCGTCTGTTTTTAATGAGGTATCAAATAGCAAAAACATTTCATTAAACAAAAAATTAACGAATCATCTGTGACTTATTTGAAAAACGCAGGAATCTGTAATAGGTATAACATAGCCATCTGTGGTAGGTATAACATAGCCATCTGTAATAGGTATAACATAGCCATCTGTGGTAGGTATAACATAGCAATCTGTAATAGGTATAACATAGCCATCTGTGGTAGGTATAACATAGCAATCTGTGGTAGGCATAACATATTATAGCAATCTGTGGTAGGCATAACATAGCAACCTGTGGTAGGCATAACATAGCAACCTGTGGGAGGTAGGCCTATAACATAGCAACCTGTGGGAGGTAGGCCTATAACATAGCAACCTGTGGGAGGTAGGCCTATAACATAGCAACCTGTGGGAGGTAGGCCTATAACATAGCAACCTGTGGGAGGTAGGCCTATAACATAGCCGCCTGTTACTGGCAAAACAAGAACTCACAATGAAAGCCACTTGAACCAGGGATGTTTTTCATCAATATCACTCAGCTCTTCAGTCATTCTGAGTCAAAAAAATAAGGAAAATTAAATTATATCGCACTCAGCTGGGGTGATGGAACACACACAAAGTGAACGTGGACACACATTTAGAGAACGTGGACACAGAAAACGCGGACACACATTTAGAGAACGTGGACACAGAAAACGCGGACACACATTTAGAGAACGTGGACACAGAAAACGCGGACACACATTTAGAGAACGTGGACACACTAAGAGAACGCGGACACACATTTAGAGAACGTGGACACACTTAGAGAACGCTGACACACATTTAGAGAACGTGGACACACTTAGAGAACGCGGACACACATTTAGAGAACGTGGACACACTTAGAGAACGTGGACACACATTTAGAGAACGTGGACACAAATTTAGAGAACGTGGACACACATTTAGAGAACGTGGACACACATTTAGAGAACGCGGATAGACCAAGTGAGCGTGGACACACACTTAGAGAACGCGGACACACATTTCCAGAACGTGGACACACACTTAGAGAACGCGGACACACATTTAGAGAACGTGGACACACACTTAGAGGACGCGGACACACGGTAAATGGGGACAGGTCCCACAGTGATGGTGGACACACGGGAAGTGAAACAAAAAGCGAAAAGGAACACACGCGCTTAGTGAGAGTGGACACTGGGTAGTAACAGATGAACACAGTGATGGCGGACACACGGGAAGTGAAACAAAAAGCGAAAGGGAACACACGCACTTAGTGATATTGGACACTGGGTAGTAACAGATTAACACTTAGAGAAATAGGAATATAAGGTGTACGTTACCGAGTCCAACTTATGAGAATATTAAAGCGATTTTCATAGGGTTCTTTGGGAGATGATTCCTCCTCTTAAATGGGATCAAATGGGGTACATTTGTACATGCTTCTCACATTTTTTTAGACACAACAAAAAACTTTGGCTCAACCTACGATTCTGTAGGCTGAGAGCTTCGCTCAAAACTTACCCAAAACGAAATGCACAAGCGAACACGATACACAGTGACAACTCCGTTAGAAGAATGACCAGGACCTTTTGGCTGACTTCTGGAAACAAACAAAAAAACGTTAGCTGCTTCTGGCAGACCTCTGCCAAGTGCGATCTGCTTTGTCCGTCTATACAATAGGAGGACCTAAACTGTAGGCATAGCACACCAGTCCCCAATACGTGGTTTCGCCAATGTTTGACATTGGGGAGGCTATAGGAAGAGAAGAAGCTGCGGTGTTACAGAGATGTTGTATGACCCGCCGACAAGCTGGAACTTTGGGGGGGGGGGGCTATAGGAAGATAAGAAGTTCCTGTGGTACAGAGATGTTGAATGACGCGCAGCCGAGCCATCTTGTTGCTAGAGTGCTGGCCGGTGCCGTAAGGAGCGATTAAGCCCTCTCCCTCCCTGGGCAAGGGTTAATTTAAATGGTTGACATGAACATATAGGGTAGGGGAAGTTATAACTACAACCACACTGAGCTAAATCTATAGTTGACCAAAAGACCTTTCTGTTGTTTTACCTAAACTAAATCTTCACCAAACTGACCTTTCTGTTGTTTTATCTGAACTAAATCTTAACCAACTGACCTTTCTGTTGTTTCATCCGTCTGGCTTTGCATTTGATGAGTGAGGGTCTCTGTAAATATTATTATTATTATAAGTTTTCTATAGCGTGGCACCCCAGCCTAGGGCTGGGCTCACCACGCTGTACATACAATTTAACAAATATAATCCTGAACTTAAAATTTAACATACATTAATTAAATAAAACAGAAATAATACGCTCGTCTGCGGAGGAGCGAAGCTGTATAAGGGTTTAGAGAGAAGTTCGGTTAAATAGGAAGGGCAGGAAATTCGAGAAAACGTTGTGGCAGAGAACAAAGAGTTTGTAGTCAATCCGTGCTTGTACAGGGAGCCAGTGAAGTGAATGAAGTAGTGGTGTGACGTGATCACGTTTTTTTGCCCTTAAAACTAGCCTAGCAGCTGAGTTTTGAACCTTTTGTGATTTTTCTAAGAAGTGTCTTGGTGAACCTGACAGAAGAGAGTTGCCATAGTCAAGACGAGAGAGAACAAGAGCATAGACTAGGGTTTTTTGTTGCACTAAGTGTGAGATAATGGCGGATGGAGCATGCACAAATGAATTTCTCTCTTACATATTGTAATGTTCTTTTGTCAGCGTTTCTAAACCTTTATCAGCTTGGACAATACGTATTTGTCATTATTGTCATTCTACCACGCACGACTGTACACATGGAGATGATTATTAATGGCATGCTAGATCAGTTGGACACTACGCTAGAGAATGATATTGAGAGATTGAATACAATTGACTTGGACGTCTTCAATATTTATGTTTTGTATCTCTATTTCTTCAATCATTGTATAATGATATCTAAAATTAGCATCCATTATTGTGTCATAATATCTATTTGTAGCATCCATCATTAAGCATACTATCTAATTGTAGTATTCATCAGTGTAATATAACATCCTATTTTTATCCCTTATTTTATTCTAATATCTTATCGTAGCATCCAACATCGTGTCATCTTCTTATTGTAGTATACAACATTGCGTCTTAATATCTTATCCTAGCATACATTATTTTGTTATAAGTTCTTACCTTTGAGAGTCCACAGTTCTTGCTGCAAGTTTTTGACTGTGTAGGTTTGGACGTGTCGTCATCTGCATTGTTGTAAAAGTCTCCTGTCAGTACGGCCCTTTCTCCACCAAACGGGCTCGTGATACGCCCACTCCTGGAAGGTTTATTGTACGCCCCTGGGGTGTGATCTATTCTTGGGATGCTGTGGTACCCAGGGTACCGGCCCAGGGGCGTGTAGGCATTGGGGACGTTAAGTGAAGTGGGGCCGTAGTTGGAAAGGCTCGGGTAGGAAGCAATGACATGCTGGGGTGGGTAAGGGGAGTAGCTGAATGGGTAGTACTGAGGGAGGCCAGAGGTGAATGGGTGGGGCTTGGTGTAACTTTTGGGCCACGTGTAGCTTTGATGAACCGGGAAAGGCTGCCCAGGATAGTGTTGCCTCGGGAATTGTTGTCCTGTGAACTGTGGCCTCCCGCTGGCGTCCATCATTTTGAGAACTGTGTCTGAAAATATAGAGTATGTTTGGTCAAGGGTGTCTGAGATAACCAGAATATAGTTGGTCAAGTGTGTCTGAAAATAGAGTATGTTTGGTTAAAGGGTGTCTGAAAATAGAGTATGTTTGGTCAAGGGTGTCTGAAAATAGAGTATGTTTGGTCAAGGGTGTCTGAGATAAACAGAATATAGTTGGTCAAGTGTGTCTGAAAATAGAGTATGTTTGGTTAAAGGGTGTCTGAAAATAGAGTATGTTTGGTTAAAGGGTGTCTGAAAATAGAGTATGTTTGGTCAAGGGTGTCTGAAAATAGAGTATGTTTGGTCAAGGGTGTCTGAAAATAGAGTATGTTTGGTCAAGGGTGTCTGAAAATAGAGTATGTTTGGTCAAGGGTGTCTGAAAATAGAGTATGTTTGGTCAAGGGTGTCTGAGATAAACAGAATAAAGTTGGTCAAGTGTGTCTGAAAATAGAGTATGTTTGGTCAAGGGTGTCTGAGATAAACAGAATATAGTTGGTCAAGGGTGTCTGAAAATAGAGTATGTTTGGTCAAGGGTGTCTGAAAATAGAGTATGCATGGTCAAGGGTGTCTGAGATAAACAGAATAAAGTTGGTCAAGTGTGTCTGAAAATAGAGTATGTTTGGTCAAGGGTGTCTGAGATAAACAGAATATAGTTGGTCAAGGGTGTCTGAAAAAGTAAGCTATGTTTGGACACGGTAAAATATGAAAGAGTAAAAATTAATAAGGCAAGAGATGAAAAGAAAAGTATACGCAGCCGCGGCAATGCAGAGTAAATAAAACCGAGTCTAATGAAGCTATACTTTTGAAAAGTTTGGCCGACCTATTAAAAGACACTATTTTATTTACCTAAGCTTTTTGACATTTGTAATTTTATTTATGAGTGAAACCAACTAATTTGTACTGTATTTCTGACACGACATACTTACCGTCTGGAACAAAGCACCTAGTTGGACTTCTAGACAAACAACATTACTGAAGTGCTCTTTGGTGTGAACTGAATGGTGGAGAAATTTTAGCCTTTACCTCGGGAATTCCCGTTAATAAAGGAAATACAATTTGAGGCGTGATAGTGATAGACTTTCTTATTTCCCGGTGATTTGCTCTTCCCGGGAAAACGGGTCAAAAGTCACTCTCATTTAACTAAAAACATATCACAATCTAAAGTGAACCATACAATAATAGTTGGTTTTTAAAATTGCTTATATGTTATCGCGGAAGCAGCTGTGAAGAGAGCGTGGAGAAAGGCAAGAAAACACTACCCCACCGCATTCGTGTGCGGGACATGCACAAGAGACTGCCACTCGAGGATCGGTCTCATTAGCTACACGAAGAGCTGCAACCAGACAGGATAAATCTATCGTCTCTCGTAGACGGAAAGATGCCATACCATACCATACCATATATTATCGCCTATAAGGAAGGATAGATGAAAAAAAAAAGATGTTGAGGTTACTTTGGAATGGTCGGTCGCATAGTTTTCTCATGCAGGGATACCGCGTCGCACGATTGTCAGTAAACAAAAGAGCTCCCATGAGATCCGCAGAAACTTTTAGAACACAATTTCTGTTCTTTTTTGTTTGTTTGTTTGTTTTTGTTTGTTTTTTTGTAAGTCACAGATTGACACAAATTGTCGCTGCAATCCAAAAAATGTAAAATCGAGTTGACTGTGCTGAATTATTTAGCTCAGGAACTCTACTACACAGGTTCTCAGACATTTTCATGTCACGACCCCATTTGTATAGAGCTAAAGGATCAATAAATTGATCGCGGGCCCTTAATATAGAGAAGAAGAAGAAGAAAGATAGCGGCCCTGGGTAAATTCTTGGAAATGGAAACAAGTCAAAAATAGATTTTATGTTTAATATATTTATATTGTGAATTTCTTATGTTGTTACGATTCAAATTGTTACTCAATCTTTAAAGCACGAATTTAAAAAAAAGACAACTATTTAAAAATCCCTATTTCCCTAAGTCTACTATTTCACCCGGCGACATCACAGAAATCACTTCGTACCCCATTTGAAGTCACATCCTATTGGCTAAGAACCTGTTCTTTATTAAATTCATTATAGCATGATGTTTATGTGTCCAGCTATAATTATGTCAGGTAGTGTTTTTTTTTACTTCTTAAATCAACCTAGTAAGACAATAGTAAGACAATAGTAAGGCAATAGTAAGGCAATAGTAAGACAATAGTAAGACAATAGTAAGACAATAGTAAGACATACATAAATAATAAATGGATACATGTATTAACATTCTTTTTGTATTTTCTTTTAAAATTCGAAGCGAATCAGTTGTTATACATTGCTAAAAATAGATCGTGGCCGATTTGAAACTAGAAGAAACTGCAAAGGATTTTGAGCTGAAATAGAACGTAGAGTTGATGTTTTTCTCCTCTACACGATGTTTGCTTAAGCGGTCGTTCACAAATTATGTCACGCAAAAAAATGACCTTTTTAGACCCTCCCTTCCCGCTTTCACAAAGTGTCACAAATTCTTTAGCCCCCCCCCCCCCTTTTTTTTTTGTAATGTTACGTCACACCTAACTAAAAAATAATCAAAACCACATAAAATGTTCATAACTAAGCTAAGATTTTAATTTATTCTTTAACTTTTTCCAATTATGGATTAAGATGTAGTATTATTAGAAAACTGTGACGTAAAACAACGAAGTCATCCACAAGCCGAATGTACAATGGCCACAACCGTTTTTGCGTCTAATTTCGACCTCAAATTAATGTTTTTAAAATTAATTGAAAAAAAGATTTTAAAAATATATAGAAATGAATTTTTAAAAAATTTAATGTGTGACGTCACAAATTCTCGACGACCCCCCCCCCCCCCTTTTTTTTTCTCACCCTGAGCGTAACGTAATTAACGAACGACCCCTAACAAGTTATCTATTACATGGGCTGAGGCGGGGAAAATGAAGCGACTAGTGGCAATCAAGCAGCCTCTCTAGTATCCTTAACACTCTTCTTCATTCATTAACAGACAAAAACGATTAAGCAATTAAAAAAAAAGCTCCAGTAGAGTTTAATCGGTTTACTTTTCTCCCATTTTTCCAGTGTAAGCAAAGCCTCTGGCCAATGAGAAAACCCTATCTGGCCACTTGCTGTTGGTTGCCACATTTCCCCTTGCTTAATCCTAGTGCTAGAGTTGCGTGTTGTGATGTGTGTTGTGATATGTGTTGTGTGCGCGCGTGGTGCGCGCCGTGAGCGTGTTTTGTGTGCGTGTGTTGTGTGTATGTTATGTGCGTTTATTATGCACATGCGTTGTGTGCGTGCGTTGTGCGTGTGTTTAGAAGTTCAACTCCCCTCACCCTATCGCCCTATCACCTTATCACCCTAGTCTTAAGTCTTATTCGACTTCCGTTTTAATTAAAATTAGAAAATCTGAGAAAAATGTTGTATAATCTGCTTCTTGCTTTCTGCATGACATATTTATACTACTATTGCGTCACTGAATGACACACGATAGTTGTACAGTTTCAGTAGGTCTTTTAATTGTATTCTTCTTAAGGCAACTTAGCTCGTATGAATAAACATAACATTATTTAAGATGCCATTGATTTTTTTATGGCAAAATTTATATGGAACTTTGTAAAAAAACCAAGAACGTTTACATGAGAACTACTAACACGCATTGAAAGCCATCTACTGAATGAGAAAACACATTGAAAGCCATCTACTGAATGAGAAAACACATTGAAAGCCATCTACTGAGCAATAAAACAGATTGAACGACATTTACTGAGTAAGAAAACAAATTTCACCTCTTTAAAGTACACTTTTTTCTGTATTTTTTTGTTGCTTGGCAAATTAATTAATTTTCTTTTGTTTTTTTTCAACATTTTAGAGGCCCAAAGGGTTATTATTTGTATGTCAATAGCAAATCAAAAGATTTTAATATATTTATATACATTTATAGCAATATAACAGGTCACGAGGGTTTGATTATCGAGTCCCGAGCTACAACTCTCCTACGGAGCTTATTGCCCATAAGCAATGTGTGCTGTTTACTTTTCAAGCCTTGTGACGTATCAGTCAGTTCTAGCCGATAGATGACTACCATCTGCTGCTAACGCAACAAATACGGGATCCCGTCGGGAACGTAATGTTGACAAAATTTATTCAAGCCAAGGGATGGTTCATATCTCCTGCTACGTTAGTAAAATCCCAGAGTGGGTTGACATAAAAGGCCATCAATAGTTGAATTGGTGGTGGTGATAATCAAGGGTGGTGATAATCATGATATCATCAAATCACGTACACTCCTTTCAATTTTTTGTTGTTGTAAATCGCTCTAAGACCTTAAATTCCAAAGGAGCTAAAGCTCCGTCTTCATATTTTTAATGGCCAGGAAGACGATGAGCACCGTGACGACCACAGCACAGAACATGGACAGTATGGCGACTGCTTGGAGCTCCTGCTCCCCCACGCTGAACGAATGGTTGATCGCCCTGATCTCTTCCTTGGACAGCGACGACTGGCAATCGGCGGTCTCGAGCACGTCGCCGTCCATCGTGACCCTGTACTTTGAGAAGTCCCAGAAGATTCCCACAAAGTCGGCGCACACCGGCTCGTGGACGTGCCTGAACGCCCTGCAGACGTCCCGCATCCTCTTGCTGCGCTCGTAGACCCTGGCCGGCAACCTCCGGCAGACGACGGTCACTCTGGCGTGTCCGAACAGGGGGTAACAGTGGCGGACCTTGGAGTAGGTTTCGTTGATGGCTCCCGACCTGCGCACTCCGTCGACCGTGTACGTGACGTAATCTTGCTCGCGCGACCCGTAGAACGTGCAATCTTTGATGTCGTCATTGCACAGACAGCGGAAAAGGCTAGAGATGGAAAAAAAATATTTTAAATTATAAAGTGAGCGATTCGAGGAGAACATATATACAATTAATAGGAATTTCCCAAATATCATTCTGTGACTGCAGCAGCTACATACCTTGGACATATAGCGTCTATAGGAAAAAACTAATATCGCTCCCAGTGATAGCTAGATCAGCATTTGTGTTATTAAAGAAAATATGGGAGTCGAAGCAGCTGAAACTTCAAACCAAAGTCAGAATCTTTAATACAAATGTCAAAACAGTCCTACTTTATGGAGCAGAAACGTGGAAAACATCAGCGAGCATTACACAGAAAGTGCAGACATTCATAAACACATGCCTTAGAAAGATCCTTAACATCAAATGGCCAAATACCATCACCAACAAAGATCTATTAGAAAGGACATACCAGGTGCCCGTTGATGAAGACATCATAAAGAAAAGATGGAGGTGGATTGGGCATACTCTGAGAAAACCCCAAGATAGCACCACCAGACAATGTCTAACATGGAATCCACAGGGAAAAAGAAAGAGAGGAAGACCTAAGAATACATGGAGACGTGAACTAGAGACAGACACCCAAAATATGGGATACAACTGGAAGCAATTGGAAAGGAAAGCACAGGACCGGGATGAGTGGAAAATTCTTGTGGACGGCCTATGCCCCAGACGGGGTAAAAAGGCATAAGAAAAAGAAGAAGAAGTGAAGATAGAGATATATTAATATAACTCAGTTTAAGCCAAAAATTCAAATCAACGATGGTATAATTACTAATATACAATATTGTATTATTTAAAAAACTAAATAACAAAACGTGCTTACTAGTACGATATCTACTTATTGGAGCATGCATAAAGCATTTCAATTTGACATTTTTTGCCTTCGCTGCTCGGTGATTTTATCAGTCAGTTTGTGAGCAAGGTCAGCAGTTTGGTGTGCAGCAATTTAGCTTAATCCATACAGATCAACTGTCCCCCAATGATCTTAAGCCACAACCAAAATGGCAGACACAGCACGCGCCGTGTCTTGCCACACAAGTGCCCTACAACTTACTTAGCAGGAGCAATCCAATGATTCGGTATCTATCTACAACTTACTTATCAGCATTAATCCAATGATTCGGTATCTGACTACAACTTACTTACCAGCAGCAATCCAATTATTCAGAATCTGACTTCAACTTACTTAGCAGCAGTAATCCAATTATTCAGAATCTGACTATAACTTACTTATCAGCAGTAATCCCATCAAACTGATATCTGATTTTCCCCACTTCGAAAGTTAGCGGAAAACTGTTGCTTATCAAGGGGGAGACACTCGAGATGGTCATCGTTGACAGCAGCGTCATCACTGCCCCCCACATGATGTCAAGGTCAGGGGTCTGGCCTATGTCAATGTCCCATCCAGCTGCTCCAAGAAGCTTATATACAAAAAAAATAGAAATACATTCATACGCGTAATAATTAAGCACCAATACGTTTAAAAAACTTACGGATTTCTCGGAAATGGGATTTATAAATATATCAACAAATAGGACATCGTAAAAATATGTCAATCATAGACCACAACCAAAGTGTGTATTACAAAACAGAAGAAAAGAAGGCAATGCAAAATTATTTTTTTTTAAATCCCCCCCCCCCCCCCCCCCGAACCCACACACTTATGAATAATCGATGACATAAATTATTTTTTAGTTACTGTACATAACGATACAGAAATGAATGAAAAAAAAAGGTGGAACTCTTTTCACAACATGTGGAGTCTATAGTAAAAAAGAAATAAGGGTACATTTTATCGTCTTTTTTTCTGATCAGAATTCATGGAGCATACAAAACACGCAACTCAATTAGAGACAGTTTTTAAGGTAACTAGCCACGCGTGGAGCACAATAGATATAGATATATATATTTTTTATATCTGGGTAAACCATTGAATTTTAATTATAGATCTTATTCTGCAAACACCTAGACACTGAGGCGTTCAGTTATTCAGCTAAAATTCTCCAATTCTTACATATAAGCTACTTGGACTTCTACTGAGGCCCATAAAGTCACATTGCTGACCATATCTGACAGAGCAATCACCCTGTCCAACCCACTTTTAACCCCCCCCCCCCAAAAAAAAAATTCTTTATATAAATTACGCTTTTGTTCGTGGGATGCTAGTTGGCTGACTGGCTGGCCAGCAGGCAAAATCTTCGGACGGCTGAATGACTCACTTCCCATCAACATATCAAACGTGTCACACAGCTTCGCTGCCAATGACAACACATTCTTTCATATTTTTCAGCCGCAAGACTCAAAAATCAGTTTTTCATGTTTTTTAAAGGGATGATACAATTCTATTCCCGATAAATGCGCTAAATGAGATTCTTAACAAAAGAAATATCGCAAGTGCGTTTGGTGCGTAATATTTTCTTTTGTTTTTTATAAAATCGGTGGTGAAATAAATCTGCGGTGTAAAAGCGGGTCGGTCATTAGAATATTAATATAATTCGGTGGCGTGAACAAAATGTGAAATAAGGAGGGGGTGGGGAATCATGCGAAAAACTAATTTTTAAGGGTTGTTTAATTTCTTCGTGGTCGTAAGCTGTAAAGATTCGTGCCCGCCATTTTTTCTTTTCATTGATCTTCTTTTCATGTTAATCAATTTATCATTCAATGTTATCCGTGAAATATCCTCTTCAATTCTATGGACAGAAATATCGTGAATCCCCTCTCTACAAACATATGAGCCAGAATGATCAATACATTGATTGTGGGCCCTTGAGATAGAGAAGAAGAAGAAGTATAATATGTAGGCTAAAATATAATTTGTATGTACATATAATTTAGATTCATTTACTCTACTAAACCGATGAAAACTAGTAGATGAACCTTCTGGTCCCACTTTTCTTCCAATTGTAATTGTGTCTGATTGATCTTAGTGGAACTTTTTCACGTACACAATAGAATACACGAATTGGTCATCCATGGAAGCGACATTTAAATTTAAAAAGACGAATCGTGTTTTCCACAGTGCTTATTTGTGCGGAAGTAATTACGGTCTCATTAGGAAAAGTGTAACAATTTATTATTATAAAAGTTGAGTCATTAAAAAAGAAGTGGTTGCTTTATTAAAATACTAGCCAATGTACCCGGCGATGTACCGGGAGTGCATTCGAAAAAACCCAACCTTCATCTGAAATGAAAATAAAGAAAATCCTTAAAAAAAACGTCGCTAAAGTTTAAATTTACAAAAAATTAAAGAATCATCATTTATAATAATTATGTCTACATTCCGTTCCCCGATAGGATCCCATTCCCGGATAGACCTGTTTACCCTCGATCTCCTAAAAGCATTCAATTTCGCCACAAAGCCGTACAATACGGTATCTTAATAGTAAATAAATAAACATTCAGTATGTAAAATGAATACAATAGCTACTCGCATCGCAGTGCCTGGTGGGATCGATATTAAGCTGGCGTCAAAAAAGTTAACTTCTAAAAGTAGATGACCGACATTTAAATTGCAGTCTGCGGTCCCTTTGTTTTGCAGACGTTTGTTTCCTATTGATATTAATTTATATTGAGTGGACGTACAGATCACATAATCACAGTCTATCACTGGTACAAATAAAGTTACAGGTGAAATTTAACGTTGTTCCAACTCGAAGTCAGCTCAGCATAAAACAAGATGTTTTTAAATATGAATTAATTAACAAATGATGACATCATTTAATAAACTTACCAAGTAACTCAAGGTTGTTTTTTTGTTTTTTTTGCGGAAACGCTGGTTTAAAAAAAAAGAATTAATTTCCACTAAGCCTATTCCCGTAAATATATCATGGTCTGTTTACTACCACAAACTGTAAATGGAGGAATTTTGGAAACATACTGGGACATTAAACATTGTTGTCGCCGCGGTTGGAACTAACAGCCTTTCGGCAAGTTGAGTTGTGCGGAGAACAGAAGAAATTGGAGAGAACATAGTGCTACAGATACGTGAGAAAATCTAGGTTCTTGCTATAGTATTCTTTGACGCTGGGGGAGTCTATTGATCTCTCGAGTTCGTCACAACTTCTGTGATTTATTATTTGTGGTGTCAATTTGGACTTACAGATAACGGAGGAGCTGGCGTCCTTTTGCAGAATGCATGGAAAAACTTATGTCTGTGAGCAAACATTTATAAAAAATAAAGTATGTGAAGCCAAGACATCGAACGAGAGGGATTGATGAACGTTTGAAAATAATTTTTTTGATTGGATGCATCAATTCCAAACCAAAAAATGATGATATCTTGAAAGCCAAACGTCAGTTTCACAAATCTCACTAAACTTTTTTGCTCCTTAGTTTGTGAGATATGTGATCACTAGGTCTGATGTAAATATATTTTTGTTAACGTCGCCTTCTTTGCTAACTTCTTTTAGTAAATAAATATGTTGGTGGTCTTTGCTTTTTAGCACTGCACGCCACTCAGCCATGATTAACCTGGAATACTAAACTTAGTTTTTCGTCTTTTTTTTCCCCAGAGCTTTCGTTCTGGCTTGCAAGTATTATACAGAAAGATTATCCGGCCCACGCTCGTCCTTTTTTCCGTTATCCGGTCCGCCGTGACAAAAGTTTGGTGACCCTTGTTCGAGATTAAATTTGATAACCTTCTCAAAACGTGTGAAAAAATGACTTTTCTATGCTTAATTTATTTTTGAATAAGAAAAATATTACAATTTAATGCCATAACTATAACTATTTTTCATTGCATTTAAAAGAGGGGACCCGCTGAGGACCCATTTCACAAGTGTACCGTTATGCCTGAGGTTGTGGTCCCTATACAAATAACTCATAAATAATGAAGTTCAAATTCAAAAGTTGTCACGTTAAAATGCGTTAAAAATGCCATAGATCTAGATTTTTAAATAATCGAACTTTATGGAGAATTTAAGAGAATTGCATATTATTAATGTTAAATCCACCGATATTTCAATAGGGACTATAAAGGTTGTTGCTACCAAGCTAGGCCTAGATCCATCAAATCACATCTAACATTAGTGTTGACTAGGCCTCAGAGGCGTAGCGTAGGGGGGGCAGGGGGTACAGATGTACCCATGCGCCAGCTAGTTAGGGGCGCCAAAATGTGCTTTGGTATTATTTTATTGATGAAAATAATGGGTTTGAGAGTTGAAAAAAGGAAAAGATGGCGCTTTAAAATGAATCTTGTCCCCGGGCGCGAATCTTGTCCCCGGGCCAACACTCGAGCTACGCCTCTGCTAATCCTATTGATATTTAGATATTTTATATTAGTGAAAATAACATTGTGCCCCCGACCCCAAAGTTTACGCCTCCGATATAGTTGGTTTTTGTTTTCAATCGAAATTACGAAAACCCTACAACTCAAATTGTGATAATGATAGACGAATGAAAATGGTGACAGCACCTATTTATATACCAATGCGTAAACAGGTCAAAGGACCCCCACCTGGTTCTAGACAGTTTTAGAATATTAAAGAAACAATTCAAATGACAAGCTTCCATTTAACGAAATATTTATACTTATGTGGAAACATGATATACGTCATCCTCAATCATTTGAAAGGAAACAAAAAATCGCGTTATCAATTAAAACAGCATATACAAGTAACTAAGCCTGTCGATACTTATATTTATATTTAGCTTATATAAGGATAAAAATAATATCTTAAATTGTAAATTTGCATAAAAAAAGTTCCTAAATTGTTTTTTTTTATGTATTTCAAATTTATAAAGCGAAAACTTACACATATACCTAAATAAAGGCTGATGTATTTTATTTTTATCACATTTAAATTGATTCGATTTCCGTAAATTACTAACAAAAGTCCTCTTTTTTATAATCTGAAGGTAATTAAGACCGATTCGTTTTTTAAGCGTTATATGAACTGTATTGAGATTAGCCTAACTCATTCTTATATATCTCTTATATATACTTTGCTTGTGGTGTGACTGCTTCCATGTCCAGATGGCGTGCAAAATATAATTCCAAAATAACTACGCTAAATTATTATTTTTTTAAAAATAATGCAACTGTGTTTGGTGCGTAATATTTTTTGTGTCTTCTTTGGAAAATGAAAGCGTCTCAGTTTAAGTATGGTGTAATAAATATTCAGTGTAAAAGTGGTTGGAACATCCAGGGCCGACCCTAACAATTGCGGGGCCCTGTGCGAAACGGATTGCACGGGGCCCTTTCTGGGTAGGATTAAGGTTAATAAGTGAAAATTAAGATTTTGTATTAGAAAATAAAATTCGGGGCGGGGCCTATGAAAGTGCGGGGCCCATTGCGGCCGCATAGGTTGCAATGGCCTAAGGCCGGCCCTGGGGACGTCAGAATATTAATACAGTTTATGTACGTGAAATAAAAAGTGTGCAGTGACATATCATCGGGGGAAGGGGTGTAGCAAAAATTGGGATTCTTACATGTGCGTTACTCGAGTTCATGTTTTATCAAGTAACTTTAGTAGATGGGACGTTCACGCATTCCTGTCGCCAATGTTAGTCAAGCTATAACTCGTATATATATATATATAGTTTGCTCCAATCGTTCAATGGTTTCTCTATTTTCAATAATACGGAAAACTCCACAGAACTGGATTAATATGCACCACTGCAGAATGGTGCATTAAAAACATCAACTTTTCATTATGATATGCTTTATTGTTTAATTTAAACATGCAGCTTTTTTGGGTTTTCTTTTTTACTTTACTTAACATTCCCACAAAGTCCAACTAGATAAA